>CM062813.1:525732090-526114590 GCA_031772625.1 Pinus tabuliformis | reverse complement strand
GATACAAGCTAGATTATAACACGGAGGTGGGATGACAGCCCCTCTAATCCTAAACATTAAGAGCACATGAAAAATGTATAACAGACACAGCCTGGAACAAAGAAGAAGTGGAAAGTGAGCAATTAACAACAAAAGAAGCTTGTATTAGCTGAAAATGAAGACCAGAAGTTGCAGGTATCACAGTAGTTACAGTCTCCAGAAGTTGAACTTTACATAAAAATAACATTCATCAACCATGTCTTCTGGATATATATAGAGGTTGATTACAAAAACACTCTGTTGTGTTACACGAGAAGGGGTCATAATGGACCACCTAACACATTAATTCTCATATATGGGGCTCTGCTACACTCTGCCTGCTTTCATGAATAAAATCAGCCTTTCTAGATATTCTGTTGTCCTTCTCTGATAAGACGAAGTACTAACTAATACAAGGATCCATAACTAATAACTGTGATTATCTGCCTGAGCCCTGTACTTTCCTCTTCGGCCATGCTTCCCTTTAAATGCAGTCGTTGAGGAATAACTGCGACAGGCACAGGAAGGTGATCATCTTCATTCTTTGGCAGCAGAGAGCGGTCAGGAGTGCTACAGACAGAGTGGCGATGCAGACTTGAACGGAGGAACGAAGCTCCGTCGTCCCATCACACAGATCGATGGTGGAGATCAGTTGTTAAGGAGTATCGGGAGGTTATAGAATCGGGATAGATGAAGGGAACGATAGGAACAGATAACAGCCGTTAGATCCAGCAGATGAACGGCGGGGAATGGTTCGCGGAAGATATCGGGAAAGAATGGAAGTAGACAGACGAGAGCCATCAGATTAGGGCACAGTGGATCCGAAGTTCATCGCACGAGAAAGATGCACGGACGATATTGGGTGAGGAAAGGCGGTTTCACGGGCGGGCGGTATTCCCTGCACCTCTTTCGGCATCGGGCAGTTTCTGTATGTGATGGCGCGATCCTGTAAGATCATGACGCGTGGTGGACGAAAACCGCCACCCCTACGGGTTAACGCGTGCACAAGTCACGCGATCGGGGCTTGCGACTAACGTTAGATCTCGTAATGGACGCGATCAACGGCGGGGAGGTGAACGATGTTTAACGCGCGGGAAGACAGGACTGTGGCGGCGGGGACCGTTGGATCAGGACGATCGACGGTGGGGATTAAGGTGGAGATTCTCGAAAGTGCTGAGTCATATGGTGACTACAGCTTAGCGCTCGGGGGTCAGAGGAAAACGGGATTACGTAGAGTTTTAGAAGGATAAAACAGAGGTAGCGGAATACAAGAGAATAAGCGGGAGCGAAGGGGAATATAGGTTTACGAAGGATTCTGGAGGAAAATAGGAACAACGAAAGTGAAGAGAATATAAGGAAAATGAAGGAGGAGGGAGGAGAAGGCTGCTGCAAGCTTTCTTTAAGCACCAACAACACTACCAAGCTATCTTTGACCCTTAACTGTTGAAAATTGTAGCAGAGCTAACACTGGCTCCTTTTGGGGATGAGATCCTCCCGGTGGGGTCTCAAGAACTTGCAGACCAATGCCTTCATACAAAAACAGCTTAAAAACATTTGCCTAGTATCCATTGGGCATGGACTCAAATTAAGCCTACTCCCAAAACCTGTAAAAGAACACGATTACAAGCATTAAGGCTTGAGAGCCTTGAACATCATAAATATTCAAAAACTGGCCAACTGATGGGCCATCAATATCGTTTCTCCTGCTCTCGACCCCTTCATCATAGAGCTGAAAAACAAGATTTATTTAATCATCTACCTCAAACAGTTTAGGACATTTGAGCTTAATAGGTAGATATGGATCAAATTTCATCTCCCTTCTGTATGCTCTCCTCCTTGGATGTTCTTCATGGGAGCCTTTGTACACCTAATGAATAATCATGGCTGTTGTGTACATGTATTTGTCATCTGTGGCCTTCACAATTAATATGAATTGTGTACTAATATGTTCATATGTAGGGGACACAGAAACAACAACTGCTCCTGCATCTTTCTTAAAACAGTTCACATCCAAGTAGGAGTTCGAATACTGTGCATCCTCTTCCTCTGTCATCAAGCAAGCTGCCCTTTCATGTTGCTTAGAGGCCACCTGAGCAGGTTTCAGAAAATCAAAACTGAGGTAATCAGTTTCAGCCTTGAGAGTAGAGCCATTTCCTGCCTCACTGTTCAAGGGGCAACTTTGAGGGATTGTCACTTGAGCAGGCAAAGGAACAAAAGATGATGGGGAGACTTCCTCTCCCTTATTGATCACTGGGCTGGGGATGATAGCAGGCTGGCAAATTTGCAGATCTGCATAGCCATATGAAGATGAGCTGGCTTCGAGCACCAATTCTTGGAGGTTGGTAGGGCCTGCTGCTGACTGCTTCTGCTAATCAGCTTGTTGTTCTGCAGCTACAACAAACTCATAAGCAATACCTCTGGATAATGCTTCTTCATATGCAGCTCTGGTTAGGAAAGGAGCACCTTCCAAACCATGGACCTCCTCCTCTTCATCAGGATGCCCTTTTTCCATGACTATATTCTGTAAAAGGGTTTTCACCCCTTTATCTTCATTTGTAACTTTATTTCTTTGCAAATTCTGCAAATGATCATTTGCTCCTCTGTATATATTTGGAGTTGAAAAAGAAATGTAACAATGAGCTCCTGCTTCCTCAGAATATTGCTCAGCTTTTAGCCTGGAAACTTTACAGGCTAAAAACTCTATCATCCTGGCTAATTCATTGATCTCAGGCTCTGAGGATGATGAGGATTCACCTCCCTATCTTCTCCTTTCATCATCACCTTCGAGTCTGTCTGCAGCAATGATGTTTGCTTCTACCTCAAAGGCTACATTTTGCATATCAGCCAAAGAAGTACATCTTCTTTCTCTTAACAGCAGGCAGAACTGAGAATCAAAGGCATTGGCATAAGTAATCATAGCAGAAGTAGGGGTGGGTTTGACTTCAGCTGACATTCTGCTATACATATGATTGAATCTGATGTTGAAATCAGACAGCAACTCACCATCTTCCCTCTGCAAGTTCCCAAATTCAGTGTGATAAAAGAGCAGGTCATTATTATTCCCCCAGTGCTTTAGGAACAGATCATCTAGGGCCTCAATGTCTGCAATAGACCTAGGGGGTAATTCTCTGAACCATTTTCTAGCTTCCCCATCTAGGCTTTGGACAAAAACCCTCATCCACACATCCTCTTCATTGATATATAGGTTATCAGCATAGCTATAAAAGGCCTCTAAATGCTTTTCAACTGTTACTCCTTCTGCACCAGTAAACTTAGGCATAAATTCTTGATAATCTCCCACAGGCATGGCACTCAAAGGGACAGGCAAAACCAAGGGTCCATACTTAGCAGCAACTATTCTTTCTATCTTTGTAAGGGCTTGCTGACCTGCCATGGCTAAGGTATATGAAAGAATACTGCTGGATTGAGTGGTGTAAATCAATGAAAAGAATGACAGAAACAAAGGAATATGATGGACAGCATGGAAAGCTTTTTCCTTTGAATTGGAATCCGAAAGGGAGATGAATGACTAAGGAGCTTTATGAATCTTTGAGGGTGACTTTCACTAACAGAGATACATGGAATTTCTAAGGCTTACCTGGTCCTGATGCTCCTTTCTACGATATTTTCTTCTGTTGAATGATCTTCTCAGGATCAGGCACTGGTTCAGCTGGTGATTTCTGAAGATATCTCTAAACATACCTCACAAACTGAGCCAGAACTGCAATGTGGAGTCGCCAAAGGTTGGTCTTCCTCCAGTGGAGTCGCCAGATAGATGATTACAACCAGAAAATGTGCCCAAACCTTGTCTATCATCAAAATCTGGAACTATGTCATTCTCCCAGGGAAGTTGAGCTTCAATCAACTCTCCCCGGCAACGGCGCCAATTAATGTTATCACCCCAAGAAACTCTCCTAGGTTGTATATCAGAGATGCTCGGGAACATTACAAACTCAACAAAAATGTTGGAAAATGGTGGATGAATGAAAGAAATGCTGCATATTCAAGCCAGATAACCACTTCTACTATGCTTAACCCCAGACATGGGTGAACAGCCCCAGACTACAATGCTTTAGACCACCAATTACTCACAGTTTAAGGAAAATGTGATGATGGCGAATACTGATCACACAAACAGATGCACAGGACCCTGTGATGGCCAGCTGCAATCAGTAAAAATCTCTGTAAATCTATTTCCTAATGCACAAACAGGATGACAGCTCTCTGGCATTAAAATAACAGAAACCTGCATACATATTCAAACAGCCCCTCTAATGCTAAACATCAAGAGCACATGAAAAATGTATAACAGACACAGCCTGGAAAAAAGAACTGGAAAGTGAGCAATTAATAGCAAAAGAAGCTTGTATTAGCTGAAAATGAAGACCAGAAGTTGTAGGTATCACAGTAGTTATAGTCTCCAGAAGTTGAACTTTACATCAAAATAACATTCATCAACCATAAACCCCTATCTTCTGGATATATATAGAGGTTGATTACAAAAACTCTCTGATGTGTTACACGAGAAGGGGTCATAATGGACCACCTAACACATTAATTCTCAGATATGGGGCTCTGCTACACTCTGCCTGCTTTCATGAACAAAATCGGCCTTTCTGGATATTCTACTGTCCTTCCTTGATAAGGCAGAGTACCGACTGATACAAGGCTCCATAACTAATAACTGCGTTTATTTGCCCGAGTCATGTACTTTCCTCTTCGGCCATGCTTCCCTTTAAATGCAGTCGCTGAGAAATAACTACGACAGGCACAGGAAGGTGATCATCTTCATTCTTTGGCAGCAGAGAGCAGTCGGGAGTGCTACAGACAGAGTGGCGAGGCAGACTTGAACGGAGGAACGAAGCTCCGCCGTCGAATCGCGCAAATCAACAGTGGAGATTAGTTGTTAAGGAGTATCGGGAGGTTATAGAATCAGGATAGATGAAGGGAACGATAGGAACAGATAATAGCCGTTAGATCCAGCAGATGAACGGCGGGGAATGGTTCGCGAAAGATATCGGGAAAGAATGGAAGTAGACAAACGAGATCCGTCAGATCAAGGCGTGGTGGGTCTGAAGGTCATCACACGAGAAAGATGCACGAACAATATCAGGCGAGGAAAGGCAGTTTCGTGAGCGGGCGGTATTCCCCGCACCGCTTTCGGAGTCGGGCGATTTTCATATTCGATGGCGTGATCCTGTAAGATCACGACGCATGGCGGACGAAAACCGCCGCCCCCGCGAGTTAACGCGTGCGCAATTCGCGCGATCGGGGCTTGCGACTAATGTTAGATCTTGCGATGGACGCGATCAACGGCGAGGAGGTGAACGATGTTTAATGCGTGGGAAGACAGGGCTGTGGTGGCGGGCACCATTGGATCAGGACGATCGACGGTGGGGATTAAGGCGGAGGTTTACGAAAGTGCCGAGTCATATGGTTGGGTTATATGGTGACTATAGCTTAGCGCTCGGGGGTCAGAAGAAAACGGGATTATGCAGAGTTTTAGAAGGATAAAACAGAGGCAGCGGAATACAAGAGAATAAGCGGGAGCAAAGGGGAATATAGGTTTACGAAGGATTCTGGAGGAAAATATGAACAGTGGAAGTGAAGAGAATATAAGGAAAATGAAGGAGGAGGGAGGAGAAGGCTACTGCAAGCTTTCTTTAAGCACCAACAACACTGCCAAGCTGTCTTTGACCCTCAACTGTTCAAAATTGTAGCAGAGCTAACAGGGGGTGTGATATCCTTACCTTTGGTAAGTCAGGTATCTCACCAAGCTCATATTATGATGCAAGTATTCAACCACATGACTCTTGAGGGTCGTTGTTTCAGAGATCAGTGGGCCAATAGGATGGGTTGAGATGCACTCCCCTATATCAAATATTGCTCGATATTGGGTTGGAGATGTTTTTCTCCCACATGAGATTCTAGATTGAGATGTGCTCCCTTATGTGGTTCTAGGTTGAGATGTGCTCCCTGATGATAATCTCTCTGATGTTTCCCAGGTGGCAGCATTGTGCTCCCTGCTGGTAGTGATTTTGGGTGGTAGCTTAGGCTCCCCTCTGATATTAAATTCTACTTCTTTTAGATTTGATAATGTTCAACATATGGGAAGGAATAATCAAGAGATAAGCAAGATATGAGCAGTGATGACATTTGATAACGAGATACTTGAGATTGGATGTGATTTGATCACAGTATTCTTGCGATGATTACATGATGTAGTTTTAATTTATCCCTAGCTAAGAGGGAGTGTTAATTTGGAAGCTCAATGAAAAATTCCAAACATGGGATAATATTCCTCTTTTCGAGAGGACCAATTTTGACTATTAAAGCGCTCAATTTGGACAAGGTAAAGTGTATTTTTGAATTAAAGCCCACATCTACACATTTGATCAAGTCAATCCTAAAGTGAATATGACCCCCTTAGAAGGCAATAAATACAAGTGACCTCAACCTCATCTGGACATCATGTTGGAACATTTCTTCTATTCTCATTCTTAGTTTTGGCTCGCATAGGTTTGAGGTAGGTCTAGAAGATTGGCTCACACAGGTCCGAAATTGCAGGGTCTAAAGTTCACACATGTGTTCTAGGGTTTTGGTTATTAGCCGCAGGCATGACACAAGCAATTTTTGGTCATAATCGCATGCATTCAAGCCTATGTGTGCGATTGAAGGGTTTCAGCCGCACACGAGACTATCTCCCCATGCAGTTAGGACGCAGGGCTTGGTTTTTCAGTTGACCGGAGTTATTTTTGCAGTTTACCACAGTGTTTGGCAGTTGACCATAAACAATGATAGTTGGTCAGAGGCTTCAGAATCAAGGTTTTTGAGTATTAACATTATTGGGTTCATTTCCTAGATGTTTTTTAGTTGATTTTGCTGTGTAGGTTTAAGATTGAAGATATGATCAGTGTGCTTTCTTTTGTTGAATCGTTCAATGAAAATCTAATAAGAAGAACAATTTGAAAGGGTTTTCCCCATAGTGGGTTTTGTTGTGGTCTCCGATCAATCCTGGTGTTTCTGTGTGTGAATGATTTTCTTCTATTATTCCTTAATATTGTGTCGCATTGATGATGATGATGTTCTTTCTATATAATTGCATGTTTTTTTAATAATGTCGTAAATTTGAATAATGTTATGGAGTGAATTTAATGTGTAAATGAAGAAATGCAATTATCAAAGCAAAGAACGATATAGCCCTAAGAAAAAATAACACGAGATCATATTTGGGTTGAATAAAATTCAATGAAATCACCCCTAAGAAGACATCGTTGATGGAATCAAGAGAAGATGATGGAGACCTAAAAAAATGTTAGGGTTTTAAGGTAACCCTAGGCTATTTTGGTATTATTATGAGGTTAGGGTTTGGAAGAAAACCTGGTTTATGGAAAAGATTTGAGATATGTAATATAGAAACTCAAGCATGATGAATGGGTATCATACACGTTAAACGAAGATAATATGATCAAGTTACAACCCTGAGAAGTTGGCTGCCCAACTAACCCCAATGGGGCCCATAAACTGTTGGTGTTACGTCTCCTCGAGTTAGGGTTTTGGTTGTTTCGGGTTTTCTCTTATTGTTCAATAATAAAAAGGCCCTTGAGCCTCATTGTAACTCAGTTTAGAGGCATGTAGCTGCCACATCTCTTCTCAGAGATAAGCTACCATCGCCCAAGCTAGTCTTATTTCCATTCTGTTTGTAAGCAGATTTCAGTATTTGATATTAATGAAATGAAGTGTTATTTCTTCTGCATCTCTGTATTTATGGTCATATCTATAATTTGTTGTGTTCTCGTTTAAATCCAGATCAAGATTTGATGAAACCCTAGATGGGATAGTCTCTATTAGGCCTGGTTGCTGATCGAGTTGATGAATATGGTCAGTGGATAGTCATGACCCTTGAAGGTTGGTTCAAGAGGGAGATGATCACCTCTCATTGAAGATAAGTACTCTTTCAAGTTATGTTACTTCTTTATGTCTTTACTTTTGTTTAAGATTTATTGATTTGGTTATTACTTATATGTCTTACATGTATATGTGAGTATTTGGATATTTTTGACTCCTGTATGAGATGAGATAAGTAGATCCTTCTTGAGGATCGTGGCTAGTGTAGGAAGAGAAGAGATACCGCTGGAAAAGGAAACGAGTCACTTGATGAAAGGTTGATAAAGTTCTCCAATCTGCCAATGTCAAGGCACACAAGTATCTAAATACTACAAGGTATATATGATGTAGTGTTTGAATGTTATATTTTAGCTTGGCAAGGTAAGCCCTAATGTATGATGAATGACTCATATTGCATGTGAAAGTAGGTTTGATTCATGGTAATTATGATGAGATGGTGCAATGGTATTGAACAAGTATATTACATTATATTATGTCATGGTAAAGCTACATAAAAACATTGGTTTTTGATATACTTGGCAAAGTATCATACACGATGATTTTCTAGATGTTGTGAAGCAAGCTAGATACATTGTTTTTTATATGCTCACTTGATAGTATTGTTAATACTTATGACAAGCATGATAACCATGTTGATATAAGTGTTGGCATTATGATACATATGTTGTACTTGATGGCAACCCACTCATCTCAGATAATAAATTATAGTGTAGAGAAAAATTCACGCACTTATATGCAGAGAAAAGTTTATTTCATGTAGAGAAAAGTTCACGCACTTTTATGCAGAGAAAAGTTTATTTCATGTAGAGAAAAGTTCACGCACTTTTGTGCAGACAAAAGTTTATTTCATGTAGAGAAAAAGTTCACGCACTTTCATGCAAGGTAAAGCACGTATATGTTGGAGAACTTACCTTTGGTCCATGGTAGTTAGTCCTTGGTATTTGAACCTATGAGGAAAAGTGCGTATATGTTGGAGAACTTACCTTTGGTCCATGGTAGTTAGTCCTTGGTATTTGAACCTATGAGGAAAAGCGCGTATATGTTGGAGAACTTACCTTTGGTCCTTGGTAGTTAGTCCTTGGTATTTGAACCTATGGTTTTGGACCATGGTACTTCGTCAAAAGTGTTGATCTCACGTACTTTCATGGTTGGTTCATGGTATTAGTCCAACAGTTTTTTGATCCTATGGTTTTGGCCCGTGGTATTGTGAAAGGCCTAAGCCTATATAAAGCAAAGGAGATCACTTGGCTATTTCATTCTTGCAAATCAAATATCTTAAGATCTGAAATATTGGGTTATTGTTTTAAAAGTTTGATCTATGAAAGGGAAGTTGAAAGCGAATCTCTGAAGGGTGATCTCTCGAGCGCTGCAGCGGCGGAAGTGCGGAGGCGCCACAGAAGGCGCAGTGCGGAGACGCCACAGAAGGCGCAGTGCGGAGACGCCACAGAAGGCGCAGTGCGGAGGCGCCACAGAAGGCGCAGTGCGGAGGCGCCACAGAAGGCGCAGTGCGGAGACGCCACAGAGGCGCCACAGAAGGCGCAGTGCGAAGACGCCACAGAGGCGCCACAGAAGGCGCAGTGCGGAGGCGCCACAGAAGGCGCAGTGCAGAGGCGCCACAGAAGGCACAGTGCGGAGGCGCCATAGAAGACACAGTGCGGAGACGCCACAGAAGGCGCAGTGCGGAGGCGCCACAGAAGGCGCAGTGCGGAGGCGCCACAGAAGGCGCAGTGTGGAGGCGCCACAAAAGACGCAGTGTGGAGACACCACAGAGGCGCCACAGAAGGCGCAGTGCGGAGGCGCCACAGAAGACGCAATGCGGAGATGCCATAGAGGCGCCACAGAAGGCGCAGTGCGGAGGCGCCACAGAAGGCGCAGTGCAGAGGCGCCACAGAAGGCGCAGTGTGGAGAAGCCACAGAGGCGCCACAGAAGGCGCAGTGCGGAGGCGCCACAGAAGGCGCAGGTGCAGAGGTAGTACAGATATCCGCAGATCTATACCATTTGAAAATTTATGAAAAGTGGTCCTTGAAAGAAAAGAAGTAGGGGGTTGTAGCTCCCTTCCAGGAGAGACTGGAAAACGAGAGAGAGTTGTAGCTGTTTGTAGGTTGCAGCCTGCGTACTGGTAAAGGACTGCACCTGTACAAAACCATTGTAAAAAGGAGTTTCTAATTTGAAAGAAGATAGAGACATATTGCAGCAGGTGGTTTTCACCCACATTGGGTTTCCACCTTACATCTTGTGTTTTTTGGTGTGACTATCTGTTTTCTTTGTTCATGCTCATTATTTTATGGTACTGACATGCAAAAATAATTCAAAGAATAAATAAGGAAGATTTATTAAAAGAACTTAATAATACTGATTCAGCCCCCCTCTCAGTATTATTTCCAACAATTGGTATCAGAGCAGGTCCTTCAGAGAAGCTTGATCGCTTGAAGGAAGATCATTCATCGTGAGCAACTACGAGAGGGAAGCATCAATCAGGCCACCAATTTTTGATGGGACAAACTTCAATTATTGGAAGGTAAGAGTTACTGCCTATCTTCAATCTCTTAGTACAGAAGTTTGGGATATCATAGATACAGGCTACACTTTTCCTTCAGCTACTCCTACAGATACGGCCGAAAAGAAGAAATATGAAACAAATGCTAAAGCAGTCAATACTCTGCTCGGATGCTTATCTCAAACAGAATTCGTGAAGGTTATGCAATATAAATCCGCAAAAGAAATATGGGACAAGATTGTCTTGAGCTACGAAGGAGATGAACAGGTAAAGCGTGCTAAACTTCAAACCCTCAGGATTCAGTATGAGAATCTCAGAATGTATAATGATGAAAGTGTGGCTAACTATTTCCTTCGGGTAGATGAGATTGTTAATTGCATGAAAAACTTGGGTGAAGAAATAAAAGAGGCTATTGTGGTTGAAAAAGTTCTAAGATCATTGTCCCCCAAGTTTGAATCTAAAGTGTCTGCAATAGAAGAAAAGGAAAATCTACGAATTCTTACTATGTCTCAGCTACACGGAATTCTAACTGCTTATGAAATGAGAAAGGGAGGTCCATCAGACAGAAGAGAAGCTACTTTCAAGGCTTCAGGCAAAGGAGACTATTATGAAGCAAGTCACGTGCCAGAAGAAGAAGAAGAAGAATCAAATTTTGTCAGAAATCTTCAAAGGGGAACTGGAAGGTTCAGAGGTAAGTTACCTTTTAAATGCTTTGCTTGTGGAAGAGTAGGTCATTATGCTGCAAAATGTCCTCATAAGGATAAAGGAAAGGAACCTGCTAGATGGAACAAGAAACAGATTGCAAATAAGAAAATCTACTACACTCATGAAGATAGTGATGGTCTATCAAATAGTGACGAAGATGAACGAGGTAATGACTATAAACTCTTAATGGCATTTGAAGATGATGATTACATGGATGCTATAGATGTGGATAACTTTTGTGAAGAAATTTCTAGACTCAAGACATGTATAGAAGAAAAGAATAGGATCATTGATACTCTACAACTTCAAATTGATGAAAAAGAAAAATATCTTGAAAAGTTAGAAGGCGAAATTGTTGGTCTTAGAAAAGAGATTGAGAAAACAAAGGCTATTAATCTTAAGTTTGTCAAAGGATCTGAAACTCTGGATGAGATCATCAATGTACAGCGCTCTCCTCTAAACAAGACAGGTCTGGGCTATAATGGAGAAACTTCTCAAGCATCCACCTCAAAGAGTTATCTTGATGCAACAAGAAGGAATGAGCAAAAGCACAATGGAGATCACCAAGTAAAGCAGGGACCAATTACAAACAAAGACTATCAGGCAAATCAGGGGCAATCTGTCTTAAGGATGAACAAAAGCTACAACCAGCCACAGGTAAAATCCTCTCAATTTGCTTCAAGAATGAATGACAATAGAAATTACAATCGTTTGGCCGGAAGATTTGATAACCGCAGAAATTTCTTCAATGGACAATGCTTTTCTTGCCATAACTTTGGTCACAAAGCAGCTCAATGTGTTGCATATAAAACGATCATGACTAGAGAAGCTCAAAAACAAAGAAGTATGACCCGGATTACAAAAAGGACCTATAACAACTTTTCGGTTCTTGAAAATGAAGTTGAATGTTCTATTTGCAATAACTTTGGTCATGAAGATTCTGAATGCAGGAGCAGGTTTCAGCAGACAAAGGAACAAGCCTCAAGCACCAAAACATGGAGAATAAAGGAACCACAAACAGAAAGATGTGGGATAGCATTTTATGCAGAGGGACAGGAAAATCTATGGTACATTGACAGTGGATGTTTGAAGCATATGACAGGTGATAAAGAAAAACTTGAATCATATTCTGCCCTAGAAAAAGGAAAGAAAGTTTCTTTTGGAAATGATACTCCTGCAACTATAAAAGGAAAAGGCATTGCTCAGTTAAAAGAAAAGGTCAAGGCTGGAAATGTTTTGTATGTTGATGGATTGAAACATAATCTTCTAAGTGTCAGCCAGATGTGTGATCAAGGAACCGAGGTGATATTTAGATCAAACGGATGTCGTGTTCGTGATCTTGATACAGGTGAAACAGTGATCAAAGGTAGAAGAACTCCAAATAATCTATACATATTTGAAGAAGGACAACAACAATGCTATCTAAGCAAGGATGATGAACACTGGTTATGGCATCGGAGGTTGGGGCATCTAAGCTTTTCACAAATAAGGAAAGCATGCAAATATCAAGCAGTTCGCGACCTTCCAGATATCAAAATTCCAGACAACACCATATGCAAATCATGTCAGTTTGGAAAGCAAACCAGAACTAACTTTCCAGAGAAGGAAGGATCAGCTAGCATGCCTCTTGAGCTAGTACATACAGATACATGTGGTCCATTCAGGAAAAGGACACCTCGAGGAGAAGAATACTTGATATTATTCATTGACGATTTCTCCAGGTTTGTCTGGTTAGGACTTATGAAGCACAAAGATGAAGCATTCGAAAAATTCAAATCCTTCAAAGCCTTGGTTGAAAATGAATCAGGATACAAAATTAAGTGCCTCAGATCCGACAGAGGTGGGGAGTTTACCTCAAATGAATTTTTTGATTTCTGTGAAGAACATGGGATAAGAAGAGAATTCTCTACAGCTAGAACTCCTCAGCAAAATGGAGTTGTGGAAAGAATGAACAGAACAGTCCAACAAATGGCTCGTGCTATGCTTGATGAGTCGGGAACTCCCGCAACTTTTTGGGGTGAAGCTGCACATGCTGCGGTTGTTATTCTCAACAAAACAAATGTCCGGGTGAACAGCACTCAAACCCCTCATGAGCTCTGGTGTGGTGAGACTCCTTCGGTAAAGCACTTCAAAATCTTTGGGAGCAAATGTTATATTAAGAACACTGATGAGCAACTTGGCAAACTTGAACCTAGAGCAGATGAAGGCATTCTTCTTGGTTACTCTCCACATAGCAAAGCATACAAGTGCTACAATAAAAGACTTGGCAGAATTGTTGACAGCATTGATGTAGTGGTTGATGAGAAGGGATACATTCCTAGGCAAGTACATCATGAAGACATCGAAGAAGATGAAGGCTACCCTCAAAGACAGAATGATGAAGAAGAAGAACCTCAAGAAGAACCAGAGGAGCAGACAAGAATAGAAGAAAAGACTCCATCCAGATATGTTCAGAAGAATCATCCAGAATCTCAGATTGTGGGACAGAAAGAAGCAGGTGTACAAACAAGAAGAACAATTGCAGAAGCTTCAAGCTATTTGGCATTACTCTCCTCCACTGAACCACAAAATGTGAAAGAGGCATGCAAAGATGAATGTTGGGTGAAAGCAATGGATGAAGAACTTGAGCAGATCGAAAAGAACAACACTTGGGAGCTGGTTCCTAGACCAAAGGATAAGAATGTTATCGGAACAAAATGGGTCTTCAAAAATAAATTGAATGAAAATGGAGAAGTAATTAGAAACAAGGCCAGACTTGTTTGTAAAGGGTATGCGCAGCAAGAAGGAATAGACTTTGAAGAAACCTTTGCTCCAGTTGCAAGACTTGAGGCCATCCGAATGTTCGTTGCTCTCTCAAGCTTTCAAAACTTCAAAGTATTTCAAATGGACGTGAAATCAGCCTTTCTGAATGGAGACTTGGAAGAAGAAGTATACATCGAGCAGCTAGATGGGTTCATTCTTGGAAATGATCCAAATCTTGTATGCAGATTGAAAAAGGCTCTCTATGGTCTCAAACAAGCTCCAAGGGCTTGGTACTATCGTTTGGACAAATATCTTCATCAACAACGTTTTTTAAAAGGATCAGCAGATAGCAATCTTTATATAAAAGTTGAAAATAACAAATTGCTAATACTTGTTGTGTATGTAGATGACATTATCTTTGGCAGCAATGAAGAAGCTATGAGTCAAAGCTTTGCCTTGGTGATGCAGAAAGAATTCGAAATGTCCTTGCTGGGAGAATTGACATATTTTCTTGGTTTGCAAATCCAACAAAAAGAAGGAGGGATCTTTTTGTCTCAAACCAAGTATCTCAAACAGATTTTGAAGAAATATGGCATGGAAGATGCAAAACCAGTATGTACACCTATGGTCACAGGATGTAGCCTCAGTGCAAATGATGAATCTGCAGCAGTGCATCAACCAACCTACAGATCTATGATTGGAAGTTTACTTTATTTGACAGGTACCTGACCGGATATCATGCATGCAGTTGGAATAGTTGGAAGATTTCAGGCAAATCCGAAGGAGACTCATCTTCAGGCAGTGAAGAGAATTTTCAAATATCTTCAAGGGACTCAAAATTATGGCTTATGGTATCCTAGAGATACAGATCTCACACTTCATGCTTATACAGATGCAGATTGGGCCGGAAGCATGGATGACAGGAAAAGCACAAGTGGTGGTGCATTCTTTATGGGTTCCAGATTAGTATCTTGGTTTAGCAAGAAACAGAGTTCAATTGCCTTGTCTACAGCTGAAGCAGAATATGTTGCTGCTGCATCTTGCTGCACTCAACTCCTTTGGATGATGCAGACCTTGCAGGATTTTCAAATCACTTGTACACCACCCATCTCCATCTTATGTGATAATACAAGTGCAATCAGCATTTCAAAGAACCCAGTCATGCATTCAAAACAAAGCACATACCAATTAAGTATCACTTTCTCCGGGAACAAGTGCTTGAACAAAAGGTCAAGTTGGAGTATGTTCCTTCTAAGGAACAGGTTGCTGATATACTCACCAAACCATTGCCTAGGGAGACCTTTGAATACCTCAGGCAAAAGCTGGGGGTCGTTGATGCATCATCTTGTTATTGAATCTCTTCTGATTGTTGGTTGTACGCAAGGTTCATCTGAAGTATATGCGTACATGTGCTGGGTTGCGGATTGGTCAAAGATCGAATGGCATAGGTTCAGGGGGAGCATATCATGCATTGTTGGCATTATGGAGGAAGTACAGAATGAGATCATGGATGCTGGTCTGAATATTGCTGCAATACGTCTCTATCTCTTTCATGGTCATGGATTATGGTTCTTCTTTGCAGATCTGGTTTATAGTCAGGGGGAGCATGTTCTTAGGGGGAGCATAACCCTTTGCCCTTGATGTCAAAGGGGGAGAGTGATTGGTTGTTGTTGCCATCAAGTCCAAAGGGGGGGATTGTTGGCATTATGATACATATGTTGTACTTGATGGCAACCCACTCATCTCAGATAATAAATTATAGTGTAGAGAAAAATTCACGCACTTATATGCAGAGAAAAGTTTATTTCATGTAGAGAAAAGTTCACGCACTTTTATGCAGAGAAAAGTTTATTTCATGTAGAGAAAAGTTCACGCACTTTTATGCAGACAAAAGTTTATTTCATGTAGAGAAAAAGTTCACGCACTTTCATGCGAAAAGCGCGTATATGTTGGAGAACTTACCTTTGGTCCATGGTAGTTAGTCCTTGGTATTTGAACCTATGAGGAAAAGCGTGTATATGTTGGAGAACTTACCTTTGGTCCATGGTAGTTAGTCCTTGGTATTTGAACCTATGAGGAAAAGCGCGTATATGTTGGAGAACTTACCTTTGGTCCATGGTAGTTAGTCCTTGGTATTTGAACCTATGGTTTTGGACCATGGTACTTCGTCAAAAGTGTTGATCTCACGTACTTTTATGGTTGGTTCATGGTATTAGTCCAACAGTTTTTTGATCCTATGGTTTTGGCCCGTGGTATTGTGAAAGGCCTAAGCCTATATAAAGCAAAGGAGATCACTTGGCTATTTCATTCTTGCAAATCGAATATCTTAAGATCTGAAATATTGGGTTATTGTTTTAAAAGTTTGATCTATGAAAGGGAAGTTGAAAGCGAATCTCTGAAGGGTGATCTCTCGAGCGTTGCAGCGGCGGAAGTGCGGAGGCGCCACAGAAGGCGCAGTGCGGAGATACCACAGAGGCGCCACAGAAGGCGCAGTGCGGAGACGCCATAGAGGCGCCACAGAAGGCGCAGTGCGGAGGCGCCACAGAAGGCGCAGTGCGGAGACGCCACAAAAGGCGCAGTGCGAAGATGCCACAGAGGCGCCACAGAAGGCGTAGTGCGGAGGCGCCACAGAAGGCGCAGTGCAGAGGCGCCACAGAAGGCGCAGTGCAAAGGTGCCACAGAAGACGCAGTGCGGAGACGCCATAGAGGCGCCACAGAAGGCGCAGTGCGGAGGCGCCATAGAAGGCGCAGTGCGGAGGCGCCACAGAAGACGCAGTGTGGAGACACCACAGAGGCGCCACAGAAGGCGCAGTGCGGAGGCGCCACAGAAGACGCTATGCGGAGACGCCACAGAAGGCGCAGTGCGGAGGCGCCACAGAAGGCGCAGTGCAGAGGCGCCACAGAAGGCGCAGTGCGGAGACGCCACAGAGGCGCCACAGAAGGCGCAGTGCGGAGACGCCATAGAGGCGCCACAGAAGGCGCAGTGCGGAGGCGCCACAGAAGGCGCAGTGCAGAGGTAGTACAGATATCCGCAGATCTATACCATTTGAAAATTTATGAAAAGTGGTCCTCGAAAGAAAAGAAGTGGGGGGTTGTAGCTCCCTTCCAGGAGAGACTAGAAAACGAGAGAGAGTTGTAGCTCTCTGCAGGTTGCAGCCTGCGTACTGGTAAAGGACTGCACTAGTACAAAACCATTGTAAAAGGAGTTTCTAATTTGAAAGAAGATGGAGAGATATTGCAGCAGGTGGTTTTCACCCACATTGGGTTTCCACCTTACATCTTGTGTTTTTTGGTGTGACTATCTGTTTTCTTTGTTCATGCTCATTATTTTATGGTACTGACATGCAAAAATAATTCAAAGAATAAATAAGGAAGATTTATTAAAAGAACTTGATAATACTTATTCACCCCCCCTCTCAGTATTATTTCCAACAATAAGTGTAACAATAAGATTGTTGCTCAAGATCCCCTTGTTGATCTTAGCTTAGTAATTTTGACAGTATATTTAATATGGATGCCCTAACTTGATAAAGCTATGTAAGTGATATTATGTTCATGATCTTTGATGATACACTTGTCAACTATCCTAATCATATGAATCTAACCCTTGATTAAAGTTTAATGTCATGATAAAGTAGTTGGTGCTAACATGTTATGGCCATGATGGATATATGTTTTGGAACTTGATATAGTTTGATTTCATTATCTTACAATTATGTTGATGCATGGCAGTATTATGATAGATAGGTTGATAATGATGAAGTCTAAAGTGGTTGCTCATTAAGAGGGAGACTCCTCATAAAATCCCTACACCTATTATCATTTGCATTAAATATATGGAAGATTCTTTACTGTTGAAATGAGTTTTTTGGACATAAACAAACAAATATATGATATTGTTTGTCTGCAACAAGTTTTGGTCTGATAAAAGAGGGTTCCCCTTAGTCTAAGCCAAACCACACAAAAGCAAGCTTATCTGTGCAATTATAGGCCTCCAACTGCATGGAAGAAAGCCTATGGGTGCAGTTATGCCCGTAGATCACAAAAACTGAATCTTTATGCATAATATCAAGAATGCAACAGTAGTATGACAGTCCTACATATATGGAGTAGTCAACAGAAAGTTTATGAACAAGGAAGATTGAATGTTTGACTTACTATAGAGAATGTGAATGTA
Source organism: Pinus tabuliformis (assembly GCA_031772625.1). Classification (NCBI taxonomy): domain Eukaryota; kingdom Viridiplantae; phylum Streptophyta; class Pinopsida; order Pinales; family Pinaceae; genus Pinus; species Pinus tabuliformis. Next base: position 526,096,542 of record CM062813.1, on the reverse strand, counting down.
TTGACTAAACTTGTGTTCGGAGGTGACCAAAATATGCATATCAATATGTCATTATGATTTATCCATTGAATCTAATGTATGACAATATTTGATAACAGTTGCAAGGGTTTGACAAGATTTGGCTGATTCGTATAGATGAGAAATGTTTGGATTTTTGACATGACGCTTCACACGTTTTTGGCTTATGGATTGATTGAATTCACAAAGATGAAAAATTAGGGTTTCGACTTGATGACTGATGATTTGCCTTGATGTTAGTGTTATGTGGACATTGTGACTTTTAGTGATTGATGTTGACATTGATTTTGTATTGGCTTCATTGGCTTTGGCACATTGGTTGATGTATAAATAATTATGACTTATCCTTGGTATATGCATTTGCATCTAGTGACATAAATAATTCATACTATGATTATGTGAATGGCCTAATGGAATTTCATATTGCTTAAATTTGTTGACATGACAATGTATTAAGTCATGACTTGGTGTTTGGATATGAGCTTTACGTGTCACCTGGTCCAAAGAGTTTATTACAATGATATTGGCAAAAACTTTTATGATTTGGTATTAGTTTTGATATGTCATCTTGGTTGATTTGATTGCATAGTATTGATCTGTGTAAGGCTAAGCATATTGGTTTGGTCAAGTGTTATATTTTCAAAAAGCATTGTATAAAGCAAGCTTCCTGATCCTAGTGTGTCCACATTAACAATTACCTTGTGAAGCCAGGAAGATGTGCAAATCCAAATCTCTACTTTGAAAGAGGTCCAATGTATGACTTTTATATTGGCTTTATATATTGATAGTCTTTTCTTGGTAGGTAATGAGCCGCTGATGATAAAAGTAAGTGGAAGTTTGCCTCGAAAGTTTGAAATTAATGATAATGGCATGATGAATTATCTTTTGAAGTTTGGAAAAGAATATCTACATCATAAAGGTGTTGAAGAGTTGTTGGAAATTGGAAATGAAAATCCTTGGAAACTTTGATTGAATTATGAAATTATATTCTTGAACCTGAATTGGCAACAGATAGTTGATTGACACATAAATGTTCTGTGTGTGTGTGTGTGCGTTTTTTGCATAAAACTCGATTGAGTCGCTTCATACACATTGAGTTTCCGCTGAGCACCCTTTGAGATATTTGCATGGGATGATCAATTTCTGGTCCAAAATATTCTTCCTAGTGATGAGTGACTGCATGGATGTATTGATGTTTATTGGGATCGTTATTCAAGAGATGAACACATATGGGTCCTCCTTTAGTATGAGATATGCCATGATATTTTGATGAAAAGTCTATAGCGCTAAACACAACTGAGGTTGAGTACGATGTTGTTGGCATTGCTAGCTGCGAGGCAAGTTGAAGAAGCTATTTGGAGAGTTTTTTTAGCAGGTTCTAGATATGTCAGTGATACATTGCAATAATAATGAGTGGGATCTAATTGGCATAGAATTCAGTATATAGCTAGTACTAAGATATCTTCAACCGTTGTTGATGTATGAGACAAGCATAAGCTTATTTTTGTTGCCTATGTGAGAGGGAGGATGAATAATGTATCCTTTTGTGATATATATATTTTTGATATTTGATTTGATTTGATTGCGACATGATTACGTTTGCAAGTACCAAATATGAGTATGATGATATGTTTCTGATCTACATTTTAACTTATTGATGACACCGAGCCAACTCGCCCCCCTTGTCTGAACTCGTAGGGTGAGGAATTATGATAGAGGGCTCCTTGGGTTGATGGATCTCTAGAATATAGTGACATAGATGTTTCTTCCCTATCTATTACACATAGGGTTGGAGATGTTTCTCCCCTATCTTGGTCTTTGTAGAATATAGCCCAGTTGGAATCTTTTGTAGTTTCCAACAACCCCCCCCCCCATTTATTTCCATTTTATTTACTAATAAATAATGGGGACCCTTCTTTAATTTTAATAAAACTTTTTAATTTTCAATAAAGATAGGACATTTTTAAGTTTGTTGTAAAATCCCTTAGGCTTGAAAGTTTCCCTCATCGGAACTCATTTATCAGAGGATCAACCCTTATAATGCTACCATAAATGTAAATCCCGATAAGCCCTCTTTTCACAAAATCGACGCATTATCAGAAGGTTTTTATCGGGCTCTTATTATATCGTAAGTTTCCTTTTAAGAAAGTCACAATAAAGTCATTCCCTGATAAAACTTTCCCGACGATTACTTTATTCATTAAAAAGGTGTTTACTAAAAGGTTAATATAAGTCACTCGCCCCTTTTAAAATGAATATTATTAGGGTTGTCAGCCCCACAATTGCCACTTGGCATATCATACCTTTGCAATATCGTAACTTTCTAAGTGTGCCACTTACGATACTTAGCACTTCTGATATCTTCTAGCTCCAATACCTTCCTCCTTTGATATCTAACATCTCCGATATTTGTCCCCACCAATACCATGAGATCTCTGATATTCGCGTATACATCTATTATTGGGACTTTCATATCGGGAGATTGTTCTTTAAACTTCCTATATGCCTCCTCTGATATAGAATTCTCGATATCACTTCCCGCCTTTGCTTATAGTCATTACTTCTTTAAATATCCTTTATCAGAAGATACCAATATCGTAACTTTCCAATGCATCTCTAATTTGTTCCTCCGATATGATGATGTGGGAAAACCCACGTGAATTCATGTTTTTGCATTTAATATTTGAAAGTGGTGAATTTGTAGTTTTCGAGATTATAAACACCCTCATTCATTGCAATTCAATTCTGTCATAATTCACTCTTAAAGACGAATATTGTTGTGTAAAATTCGTTATTTTGTCTTTCATATGAAAAATTTATCGCTCAGACCTGTGTTTTTCGATTACAGGCTAATCCCGACCAGCATAACTCCGATGAAATGTCTAAAGCAACAAAAGTAAAGAAGAAAATTGTTACTCAACAACAATCTGTTGCTCCTCCAACACAAAACGTCGATACGCCAGGATTAGTTTCCGACACAGTTTGTTTTCTAGATGTTGGAAGTGCCTCTTGTTAATCTATCTATAAATTATTTGAGGATAAGGACCCTAGGCCACACAAAGAACAATTACAGCCGATGATTCTACTCCAATCTCCAAAACTACTTATAGTGATGTGGCCAATTCATTATTGCATAGGATTGCGCCCCGACCCAAAATCCTTCCTTATACGAACATGGTTCGATGGGTCATCGACAACTTGAGCATTACAAAAAGGAAGTTCATGACACAGAAGCATACAGTCATCGAATCATTCACCAACAACGATTTGAGCACAATGTACCATTTCTCAGAGCCTTAGTGAAAATATAACAAACAGTTTGTGGATAAATTCATGAGCGAACACGACCATGCGCCTAAGCCTATCAGGGCATGGAGAAGAGGTCATAACAAGCATAAGCAAGAGGAATCAAGTAAGTATGCAATTGACTCTCTTGTTGGTCCCTATTTCCAAATAGCCGCTATGATGTGTAGACTCTTTACTCACCCTAATACAAAAAAAATTTGATCAATGAACACGAATCATTGATGGAGCTTCAGAAAGTTATATATTTGATTAGGAAAACATATTGTCAGATAACCTAGCTTCTCATATCCTGACTTTCAGGAGTAAGCGTAAGGTTTCAGAAAATATAATTCCTCCCTTTTACATGACTGCGTACATAATGGATGCCCTGTGTTTCACTATGGACTTCACCTCTATGGGGTGGAAGTGGACCTTAGAAGATCCAACCCCTATCCACATATATCATGATATTTTTTGGGACTCAAAGTATCAACCTCATTTTTATAAAATATGTCATGGAGTGATGCTGCCTATCTACCAAATATTTTTTGATAAGAGAACTCCTAGGATTTCCCAAGAAGCCGAAATTGACTTGCTCCGGATTGGAAACTGGTTCGGCAAGGATTTATTTACCTATGTCTGAGTCTTTGGTAGTCTTTCTAACCCTCATGTCTTGCCTCTATATGTCCCTAACAAGCTTCTTGCTTGAGAAATATCATACCAGACTGTAGGGAATGGTATTTCAAAAGTCTTAAAAGGAGTCCAATAAGAAAATTTGGCATGTTTTTCCTATTTAGTGCGATATACATGATTTGGATAATTTTAAGAATGCAGGCATTGAAATTAATGTTATCCTAGAGTTCAATCTACCTATTATTCCTAATACATAGTATGACCCCCATCAAACTGTCAAAAAGGTTACCGCACAATCAAGCATTAGGCAGTTTACTCATGAACCAGACAAGTTCGATGATCTATTTGAAAAAGCTTCTACTTATTAAATGGTTACGAGACAAGAAAAAAAACTAGTTGACTCCACAAGAGATGATCCAATTCACCCAATAGAGAACTGTAAGGCTAGCTAATTTTCCTATGGATTCACTGAAGATTCCTCAAGAAAGCACAGTTCAACATGATGTTATAGTTGTTGGTTCCACAAAGACTATTGATGTGCCTCAATCAAAAGAAACGGGTGCTTCCTCCTCTTCTCAGGCTGAAGGTATTTTGCCTAATACCAATCTTGAGGAAATATGGGAACAATATAACCAGGTTTTGAAGGCCAATGAACTTTAATTTTTGAAGACTCCCTTACAAGAGAAGGTCCCAAATACTTCTAAATTCATGGGACAGACTTTGATCATAGCAAAGGCTTTTGTGAAGCCTCTAGGGGACGAACACATTGAAATTATACCAGCCTTCCCAACATCCGAGGTTGTATTAAGAGTTGAATAAATTCCTCCACTTGATATATTTTATAGTCCTCAACATAAGGTTGTTGTCAAAAGAGAGAGGAAGAAAAGGAAAATCGATCAGTCCCAAGCTTTAGTTCTTGGAAATACTTCTTTTGAAGTAGTATGGAAAAGCTCTTTGTCCACTTTGACAGAGGAGCTTGGAAGGCTCACTCAATTCACAGGAGCCTATGCTTCAACAACAATGGATAAATCCATAGAAGTACAACAATTGTTGAAAGAAAAGGAAGACAGAATTGTGCATTTGGAAAAGAGTTTTGAGATAGAAAAACCAAAGATTGCCAATCAATGGAAAGGACAAATCACTGAACTCCATAACCGTTTTGATGCCCTCAAAATTCTATATCACACTGATTTGTAGGCTGGAGACATTCAAATACAAGAATTGCAGAACAGGATTGTACAACTAAGTGTTAATCCTGAATTGACATAGTTCAAGAAGGAAGAAAGAGAGTTAAACACTATCCTTGTTCAACAACAGTTTTGTTTTGTCAAAAGTTGGCCATTATTCATGATTTGTGCCATACAACCAATTCCCTAGTTGATCAGTTATCAGATATCATAACTTATTTTGATTATATTGAATAAAAAGTTTTAGGTTTCCTTATGTGGCAGGACAACGTTGATGGAAGATTTGTTAATCTTCCTAGAATTGAAGAGTCACACAAGGAAATAGTGTTTAGAGAATAGGAGTTTTGTCTTAAACATGCAGGGGCGACAATGTTCAATGAAAAATATATTTTTAATAATCTCATTGAGGCAATTAGTGATAACTTATTCCAAGAAAATCTCATATCAAATTATCCTGAGGGAGCATTCCCAGATATTAAACCACTCACTAAAATGTAGCAGGAGTCATCCAAAAGGCGAGACGAAATAATAGATCAGCGATCTAAGATTGACTTGGAAGTTTTAAGACAAACCACACAACGAGCGGTTGATGCTCATGTGTCTATCCAATACCACCACTTACGTGTTTCCAACATTAAGGGACACAATATTTATCATCAAGATGTAGATTCAACTGAAATATCCACTCGAATTAAAGAATATGACATGTATCTACGAGCTACAACAACAAATGGGCGAACAATCTTCTTCATAGACCTAGATGATTTGTTGCAACAAATTCTACATATGTCTCTTTTGGTTTATTTTATCTTCATTCGTTAAAATTGCTTCACGTTGTTACTCTATTTGTTATATTTGTATTTTATTTTGAAACTATAAATCCCCTCCATTTGTAATGAGAAGGGGGTTCTGAATTTTCGAAAGAAGACTTGAGCTTGCACTACTGTAACTTCAGTTTTTCTTGATACATAGTTGAATTATCGCCATTTTCCTCATGAGAAGAGTAACAATTTATCGGGTAATATTACCTGTTTATTATTTCTTTGTTTAAGAGTTGAATGGAAATATGATTTTGTTTATCATATATGTGTTATAGCAATTGTGCATTTTCACTACTAATATGTTTGATTGGAATTATATTATATGTATAAACAACGAAATCTCATATATGTGATGAATTTATGAGCTAATTTAATTTACTATTTAATTAAATTAGTTATTGTTCTTTGTTTTGACCTCATAATCACACGATAATCTATATTGTCATGTTGCTTATGTAATATTTTTAAATCACATATAAAAATAGCTTTCCTGAGATATATATTAAGTTTAAGTAATTGTTATTGTCAACTTTAACTATATCATAAGCTTTATACTCTTACTCAATTCATTTCTTATAATTTTATTTAAAGGGGAACTAGTTCCATAATCCCAGTCGAAGCCACCATTCCAAACGGAAAAGGATCTGCTCTAAGGTCCCCTTCGGATGGCTTTCCCCCAATGTTGAGGCAAGCATTTCGATCTTCAACATTTTTGGCACTAGAAGGAGGGCCATCAGACTATGAATGGAAACAGGTTCTAATCCCACATCAAAAATTCATTCTAAGAATCATCCTCCCTTGAAGTCACCATCAACTTCAAGATACCATTCCAAATCCCCTAATCCTAGATCTGGAGTTGTTGAAACAATCACTAAATCTCCTAGCACACTTCCAAAGTCAGTTGATCAAACTTTTGCAGAGTCCCCTGAAGTTCATACTTTGATTTAAATATGAGAAGTAATTTCCATTTCTGGAGAAAAATCTAGTGGATACAATTTATCTAAAGGAAGTATTACCTCATCCTTGCAGTCTTTTGTTGTGTTAACTAAATCTCGGAGTGAGAAACATGGAGTCAAACCTTTTGACTTTCCATTACCCACTTGTAGAAAAAATAAAAGTACTCCAGAGACTCAGTCTTCAGCTAGTGGGATTACATCATCCTCTCCACCTCATACTCCTTCTGTCGATCCCGCTTCTTCCCATACTCCTTTACCTTCTTCTTATCATCCTTTGATTCTTTATTTTCACATTCCTCAATCATAATCAACTTCTGCTATTGTAATCAATAGTTCTACAAGGGTAACCTCTTCAACTGCTCAATCTCCTACATCCTCTACATCATCTGCAACATCCTTTGTTCCTAGTACACCTAGAATGGGAAATAGACTGTGGAAAAATAGAGGGGCAGTTCAGATGAGACCACCATTACATCCTCTTCCCAAACATCCAGAGAGATGGCTACCCATGTTTAATCTTGATGAAGGTTTGCTTGCAGAGGAACACCTTCACAATTTCATGTCGGTCATCAATCTCAATGGATTCACAGAAGAGGATTGTGTTTGCAAACATTTTCCTTACACTTTTGAACAATCTGCAGAGTCTTGGTATTTCTCTCTTCCTGCTGGATCAATAACAAATAGGGATATGTTTGAAGAACATTTTTTGTTAAAATTTGGGGATGACCAAACAACAACTACTTTAATTAATGATTTGTCAAACCTCAAAACCAATCCAAATGAGAAAATCAAGGATTTTAACTCGAAATTTAACAAACTGCTAAATAAAATCCCAGACACTTCCAAACCTGGTATTGATGTGCAAATTGAATTGTGCATTAGTGCTCTTCCTTCAATTATTTCTATGATCATAGATAAAGATAATAAAACAGTATCACTTCACAACATGAAAAAGTTATATCTTTCAAAAAGAGAGTTCTAGCTCTTGACAATAAATCTTCCATTGAAGAAAGATATCAAACCAAGAGAGTGAATTTTAAAGAGGAATCCAAGAAAAAGGCTCCTAAAGGCCCTTCTAATTTGGAAGGATTACATAAGGTTTTGAAAACAATGTCCAATGAAATGGTTGAAATTAAGAAACAAGTTGTGAAATCTTCAAAGAAATTTTTTCATCCTTTGAGAAGAAATCAACCATCATAACCTCCTGCTAATATATCAGATGTTGAGTATGATGAAGAACAAGAAACATCTCTATCTGTTGATGAAACACAAGAAGACGAGATAGTTGAAGCTCATGGTTTATGGGACTTCATCTTGACCACTTCGGAAAATGAAGAAGAAGAATAAGCTTTGTTGGTAAGTACTAGAAGTAAGGGACCCGTTGATACTACTTCATGAAGTAAAACTTAGAAGTCTCCCACTCCTTCTACTAAAGACAAAGGTGCGATAAAAAACTTCCACTCCATCTTTTGATTCTGCTCCAACTACTTCCAAATCCCCTTCATCATCTAAAACTTTCATAGTTTTTTATAACATTGAATATAATATTGTAGAAGACATGAATAAGATCAAAGCTAACATTTCCTTATATGAGGTCAATAAATTAAAGCAATCGCATAAATTTTTACTCAATGAATTAAATGTAGTTTGTGCATCTCCATTACCATTTATTGTTGTTACTGCGAAACCCTCAAAAGGGAAAGGAAAGCCTCCAAATGTCCCTACAGATAAAATGATTCTTATGATGTTATTTTGATTGGAGATAGATCAAATTCCCACACTCCTCCTTTTCTCTTGAATTTTGAAATTTTAATAAGAATGTTCACAACTATTTAATAGATTATGGTGCATCATCCAATATCATGCCTTATTCAGTTTGTCTCAAATTGAATATATCACCTCATAAATCTGTTGTTCATCTCGTTCAACTAAATCGAACAAAAGTCAAAGTCTTAGGAGAGATGAATGTTGTCTCGATTAGATTATCTTCAAATCTGAAAGTTTGTCAAATAATTGATATTTTGGTCGCAGTCATCCCTGAATTCTATGGCCATATTTTAAGCAGGGATAGGTATGAGAAACTACATGGTTTCTTTGCAACTGATTGGTCACATATTTGGTTCCCCTACAATGAAAAACCTAATGAAATTCGTGTTGATAGGGAAAATCATATGAAGTACTCTGTGACTGATTTAGATGAGGAGAATAAAACAATAGTATTTACAAACAACATTCTTGGAAATTATCCGCTTGAATATTTCTTTGGCAATTTCCCAGCTCAGAACTCTCCATTTCAGATGATTCTGTTTCATCTCAGATATAATTTTTTTCTCAAACATATTAATTAATATTGTAGAAAATCTTGTAAATAAGTGTGACAACTTGTTTTGGATTCTTTACTTTGATGGGTCAAAATTTAATGATGGTGCAAGAGCTGGTTGCATCCTAGTAAACCCTGGTGGAGAAAAGACCATGCTTGCAAGCATAATGCAATTTGATTGTATTAAAAATATTTTTGAATATCAAGAATTCGTACAGGGCTTGCAGAAGGCCATTAGTCTTGATGTCAAGTATCTTAAAGTTTTTCATGATTCAGAGATTGTCATAAAGCAAGTCAAAAACAACAACCATTGTGTTTCCAATCACTTCAAACATTATCAATCTTTGATCCAAGATGTAACTTCTCATTTCACTGCATTAAATATAGATCTGATCCCAAGATTTAGAATTTTAGTGTTGATCTCCTAGCCAATGTTGCTTCAAGTCTCATTCCACCTGAAGAATTTAGACTTGATAGATTTTCTATTGAGTTAATTTTTCCTCCCTCCATTCCAGATAGCATAACCAATTGGCGGGTATTTAACGATGACAATGACATCCTTAGTTTTTTAAATTTCGAAGGGTCTTACTCTGATCAAATCATTTATGAATATAAACATGATAGACAGCTAAATAATTCTTCTAGAGAGAATTCTTTGCCTAAGCTCGTAGTGAAATTGGAAGACTTATATGATTTGAAAGATAGATTCAAAAAGGTTACCAATTGCAAACTTCAAAGCTCTACTTTAATATTCGAATTGGTTAACCTAGGGTCTTATCATAAACCCCGTAACATCAATTTATGCCTTGGACTTAGACCATATGAAAGATCTACTTTCATACATTTGTTGAAAAGATACCAGGATCTATTTGCTTGGAGTTATGATGCTCTTAAAACCTATGAAACATTTATCATTCAGCACACCATACATATATTTCCAAATGTAAAACCAATTCAACAAAAACTTAGGAAGATTCGCCCAAATCTAGAATCTCAAATTAAGACCGAGTTAAATAAGCTACTCAAAGCCAAAATCATCTTTCGAGTCAGACATTCCAAGTGGGTTTTCAAATCTTCTACCAGTTAGAAAAAAGAATGGAGACATTCGAATTTGCATAGATTTTAGGAATTCAAATAAAGCATGTAAAAAATATAACTTTCCCTTCCCTCCGATGGAACAAATTTTGCAATCGATTGCAGGTTCTAAACTAATGTCTTTCTTAGATAGTTTTTCAGGTTATAATCAGATCCTTGTCCATCCTAAAGATAGATTGAAAACCACATTCATAACCAAATGGGGAACATATGCTTATCAGAAGATGCCTTTTGGATTGATTAATGATGGAGCTACATTCCAGAGAGCCATGGATATTACCTTCAAAGGTTTGATCAATATATTAGTTGTTGTGTGCTTTGATGACATTACAATTTATTCAAAAAAGAGGAGTAATCATCTTCACGACTTAAAACAAATCTTTGAAAGGTTCAAAAAAATTGGAATCTCTTTGAACCCTAAAAAGACAGTCTTTCCTCTTTGTGAAGGTAAGCTTCTGGGATTTATTGTTTCCGAGGGAGGAATTTTCATAGAACATGAAAGAATTAAGGCAATATCAAAAATCCCCTTGCCTCACAACAAAAAGTCCATGCAATCTTTTCTTGGCTAGATAAACTTTGTCCAACGAATTGTCCCAAATTTTTCACAAATTTTCTTTCCCTTACAAACCATGATAAAAAAAGAAAGCAGCCTACAAATGGGGACAAACTGAAAGAAAGGCTTTCGAATCAATAAAGTAAGCCATCATAGATGCTCCTTCATTATCAATACCCAGTTTTTCTAAAGAATTTATTATATACACTTTTGCTTCTGAAGAGTCCTATGCAGCAGTATTGACCCGACCCAATGAACAATTAGCTGAAGCTCCTATTGCTTTCTTTTGTTCCAATCTACAAGAAGCTGAGATAAAATCTTCAGAAGTTGAAAAACAAGCTTTTGCAGTTTTTAAGTCAATAAAGCATTTTAAACCTTTCCTCCTAAAAGCACATACGAAAGTAATTGTTCCTTTCCCTATGGTCAAACAATTGGTTATACATAAGGAATTAGGGGAAAAGAGGGCTAACTGGGTTACTGCCCTGCAAGAATACGACCTAGAGATAAAGCCAACTAAAATAGTAAGAGGCCAAGGTTTTTGTAGATTAATAACTAGATATTTTGACACTTCATCTCATGAAGATTCAAGTAATAATGTTCAGATTTCAGAGGTATGTCCTATTGGCACTGAATCTCAGTATGCTAATATAATTTTTTTATTTGAAAAATAGTTATTCTCTAGTAGAACTCAATTACAAAAGAAAAGGAGCTTTGAGGATAAAATCTAATCAGTATCAAGTTGTCAATAATGTCTTCTTTAGAAGAAATTATCATTATTTCTTACTAAGATGTTTAGAGAAACCTGAAGCAGAAAAAGTGTTGCAGGAATTACACGATGGAGCAGCTGGAGGAAATTATAGTAGGGACACTATTGCTCATAAGACCCTACATGTTGGTTACTATTGGTTGACTCTATTCAAATATGCTCATGCTTATGTCAAAAAATGTAAAGTCTTCCAAACAACTTCAAGGAGGGAAAAGAAACCAGCCTTGCCTTTGCAACCAGTTAACATTAGGCAACCCTTTAAGTAAAGGGGAATGGATATTATAGGTGATATCGTTCCTCACTCTTCTAAATAGCATAAGTAAATTTTGACTCCTATAGACTATTTCACCAAGTGGGTGGAAGAAATACCCCTCAAGGTGGTCAATTCTAAAACTATAATCTATTTTGTTGATGAATTTATAATCACCATGTTTAGCCTTCCTTTTGCCTTCACGTTTGACAATGCATCTTATTTTTTTGGAAATGTTATTACTGATTTTTCACTCAAGAGAGGTTTTAAACTCAAATATTCTGCAAACTACTATCCTCAAGGAAATGGCTTAGCAAAATCCACCAATAAAAACCTCATAAGGATCATTAAGCAAACTATTGACCAAAATCAAAAGAATTGGCACAAATCTCTAGTCTTTGCCCTCTGGGCTAACATAATTACTCATAACACCTCTCTAGTCACATCTCCCTATCACTTAGTGTATGGAAAAGAAGTTATCTTACCTCCTAATCTAAGTCTTCCTTCACTGACCCTAGTGCAATCTATAGAGGAAAAACCTTGCTCTGCTTTACAGTTAAGAATGTCTTAAATTCTAAATTAAGAGGAAGACAGAGATAAAGCCAAGCAAGCTCATGCTCACCACCAACAATTGGTCAAGTCTTCATTTGATGCAACTTCAGTAAGTGATATTTTTTTTAAATTGATGACTTAGTTCTGAAATGGGATAAGGCCCATGAAGAAAAATGTAAACAAAAAAAAATTCAAAAGTTGTGGCTCGGTCCATTACAGATCATTGAGAAACTAGGCCCATCAACCTTTATCCTTCAAGATTTACAGGGAAAGAGGGATGCTCTTCGAGTTAATGGACTAGTTTTGAAAAAATGTCTTCCTTGAAAATGTTTATCCTACTGTAAATATGTAAATAATCATATGTACATATGTCTTTAGCTTAGTGGTGTTGGGTAATACTCTGTTGACTTCATATTGGGTTCTCTCATCATTAACATGAAGTTTTATTAATTAAAGAAGAAGTTATTAAAAAGAAACTATAACATTGAAGTTTAGTATTGTATCTATTATAATCTCTGAAATATTTATATCCGTTAATTTGTAAATATTTCACGACTTGAAACATTGTAAGATCTTGTTGTCCTTTGATTAGTCATGGACAATTTTTATTTTATTTTATTTTTAAAATAAAAAAATAAAGACTATTTTGAAGTTTTAGCATCTTTTGACTTTAATTGTCATCCACAACCCTTAAGGAGTAATTTTACCTCCTCGTCCACTAATTTTACATTTTTTAGAGTGTAATTCAAAAATATCTAAAAACTTGAAAGATAAGAGGTCATGATGAATCGACTTGCCATGATCATGGGAAACTAATGATGTTGACATTATCACGACTGGTCACCAAGCAAGGATAATGGCTTATAGTTACATAACTATAAGACAAGTGGTCTCATCACTAGCCAGCTTGTTAAATATAAATATAACCTGTGAATGACATTGTCATTATCTGGCTACCAAACCAGGACAATGAATTTCACACAGCTAAAAGCAAAAGTTTAAAAGAAAAATTAAAACCTCTAAAATATTACTATCAGTGGATGGGATACTGGTATTTTTTTATTAAATGATAACCCTGTCGAGGATATGGACGTCTGCTGGCAACAGTGGCTCTACCAATGACAAGTAAGTCTATCTTAATGCTAAACTTCTATAGTTCTCTATTTTATCTTTACAACTAATTCAATGACTAACAAAGATAATGAAGATTTTTATCAATAATAGGTTTTGAAGATTTACAAAATAATGAGTTTTGTTTTATTAAGAGTAATCTTAATCAATTTAAATTTCAAATATTTACATCTTTCTAAATCTTTTTCCTTAGTTGTTAAAATTTCATTTACTTTAATAGAGATAATTGTTTTGCCTAGTATGTCACCAATTATTGTAGTATTCAACAACCCCCCCATTTATTTTCATTTTATTTATTAATAAATAATATGGACCCTTGTTCCATTTTAATAAAACTTTTTAATTTTCAATAAAAATAGGACATTTTTAAGTTTGTTGTAAAATCCCTTACACTTGAAAGTTTCCCTCAGCGGAACTGATTTATCGGAGGATCGATCCTTATCATGTTACGACGAATCAATATCTCGATAGGCCCTCTTTTCACAAAATCAATGCATTATCATAAGGTTTTTATTGGACTCTTATTATATTGTAACTTTCCTTTTAAGAAAGTTACGATAAAGTCATTCCCCGATAAAAATTTTATGATGATTATTAAAAAGGTGTTTGATAAAAGGTTAATATAAGTCATGCAGCCCCTTTTAAAATTAACATTATAAGAGTCGTTGGCCCGAAAACTACCACTTAGCATATCGGCCCTTCACAATATCGTAACTTTCTAAGTGTGCCACTTATGATACTCATCACTTCCAATATCTCCCAGCGTCGATACCTTCCTCATCCGATATCTAATATCTTTGATATTCGTCCCCTCTGATACCACGAGACCTCTGATATTCACATCTACCAGTATTAGTAGGACTTTCATATTAGGAGCTTGTTCTTTAAACTTCTGATATGCCTCCTCCGATATAGAAATCCTAATATCACTTCTCGCCTCTACTTATAATTGTTACTTCTTCAAATATCCTTTATGGGAATTTACCAATATTGTAAATTTCTAATGCATCTCCAACTCGTTCCTCTAATATTTTTCTTTCGATACGTTGATGTGGGCAAACTCAAGTGAATTCACATTTTGGCATTTAATATTTGAAAGTGGTGAATTTATAGTTTTCGAGATTATAAACACCCTCATTCATTGCAATTCGATTATATCATAATTCGCTCTTAAAGACGAAGATTATTGTGTGAAATTTGTTATTTGCGCTAAGTCTTTCATCTGAAAAAAGTTATCGCTCAGACCTGTGTTTTCCATTACAACTTAATCCCGACCAACATAACTCCGAATAAATGTTTAAAGCAGCAAAATCAAAGAAGAAACCTGCAGCTCAGCGACAATTTGTCGCTCATCCAACTGAAATCATCGGTATGCCAGGATTATTTTCCAACACAGTCTATTTTCTAGATGTTGGACGTTCCCCTTGGGAATCTATCTATAAACTATTTGAGGATGAAAGACATAGGGTCACACAAAGAATAATTACAGCGGAGGATTCTACACCAGTGTCCAATAATACTTATAGTGATGTGGCCAATTCATTCTTGCATAGGATTGCAACCTGACCCAAAATCCTTCCTTATACGGACATGGTTCGATGGGTCGTTGACAACTTGAGCATTTATAGAACAGTCTTTCGGATTAATCACATTGTAAGGATTGGGTCGACGTTTCGAACCAACTAATGTGGTTCATCCTCAGGACAAGGTGAGAAACCGATTGATTTGAGAGAATAAATAGCACAGATGCATCATTGTCCAGGGTAAGCCATTCAAAATTAGCCGTTGCTGAAATAAAATTATTTAGGAATATGTGATGAAGAGATGTTTATTAAATTAACTAATATTTAGTTAGAAAATAGTTGTTATGTAATAATTAATTATTTAATATCGAAATTGTAAATTATTTATCAATTTAAATAATAATATAATCTAAGAATAACTTATTTATATAATATTATTAGTTAGGATTGACCTATTCAATGTGAATTAGGTAGAAAACTAGCTATTATCATGATATAATAAACTAGTTAATAATAATCTTAAAAATAATTAATATATTTATCAATTAAAATAATAATATTTTTTAAGCATAATTCATTTATATAATATTAATAGTTAGGGCTGACCTATTCAATGTGAATAAGATAGAAAACAAGCCGTTATACTAAATTAGTTAATAATACTATTAAAAATAATTAATTTATATAATAATATTTGGTTGAAAATTAGTTGTTATGTACTAAATTAGTAAATAATAATATTAATAATCAATTCAAATAATAATATTATCTAGGAATAATTTATTTATATAATATTATTAGTTAGGGTTGACCTATACAAAGTGAAGTAGGTGGAAAACTAGCTGCTAACATGATATAATAAATTGGTTAATAATATTATTAAAAATAATTAATTTATATAATGTTTAATAAGGAATTTAGACTTCAAACTATCTTGATAGTTTGAATTGGGATCTTTTGCAACTTTTGAATAAGTGGCCATACTTCTTCGTCCTTCTTCCATTCATCCCTTGCTTCGTTTATCCAATTTGGTTGGATAATATAAATAGCACAAAACAATGCTTCCACATCCTCATCCTTGATGAATCTTCCCATTCGGTAAGGTCGCCATTTTTTAAGTGCATGTAGTATTGCCAACATTTCCTTCTCATAAATAGCTTGCTTGAGATGTAGCAGTAAAAATACCCAATCACCTACATCAAAACATTTTGCACCGAAGTGGCGTTATCCTTTAAAAGTTGGAGAACTTGCTGTTGATGCTCGATGTGATCTTTCTCTGCTTGAACCTTTTTCTTCTTGATATGTCCTTCTATCTTTTGAGGAGTGGTAATTTCTTCCAGTCCTTTACAAGATATGGTCGGATTCATTTCTTGATGCTCGATGTGATCTTTCACTTCTTGAACATTTCTCTTCTTGATGTGTCCTTCTATCTTGATAGTTTGAGGAGTGGTAATTTCGTCCATTGAATTAAAAGACATGGTTGGATTCATTTCTTCTTTCTCAATGTGATCTTTCACTTCTGGCACCTTTTTCTTCTTGATATGTCCTTCTATCTTGAGAGTTTGAGGAGTGGTAATTCTTGCCAATGCTTTACAAGATATGGTCTGATTCATTTCTTCTTTCTCTGGGGTGGTGTCTTGGCGTATATCCTCTTCTTTTGATGTTTCTCGATCCTTTTCTTCCTCCTCTTCATATTCTATGTAAAATAATTTCTTCTCAGCACACCTATGACCTTTAGTGCATTTGCTATCACAATTGTAACAAAGCCCTTTTTCTCTTTTTTCTTCCAATTGTTGTGGTGTAACCCTTGTAGGTTGTGGAAGGTTGGGAGAAACAACACTTCCATCTTTATAGTTGTGAGGGGTATGCTTCCTGGTTTCCATAATTTTGCTTTCCATTATGTCACAAAGCCCTTTTACTCTTTCCAATTGTTGTGGTGTTGCTCTAAAGAAGGTGTTATTTGGTTGAAAACTAGTTGTTATGTTTTTCCCCGCTGCGCTACGCTAAGAGCCCGCTCAGGCTCGACCTAGCCGCCTCCATCTCCAAGCTGCCTCCTGCGGCCTCCCCGCTTGGCAGCCTTCTGCTGCTGGGCTCGACCATCTCTGCCCCGACACCTCTGGATCGCTCCCATCTCCTGGTTGTCCTCGCTGAAGTGGTCCATTTCTAAGAAAAGGGCTGGCATTGGCATCAGCTCTGTTGTGCCCAGCCATGCCTTCATCCGGGGACCCGAACCATACGAATCCGCCCCTGCCTCCTCCACCAGAGGTCGCAGCATTCAAAGCCATGATAGCAGCCGGTAGCAAGCGCCCGCCATCAGCCATCCAGCAAAAGTTCGTAAAGAAACTGGAAACCATTCCTTCGGTAGCACTCCCGGAAGAAGAAACGTGCAAAGCAGCACTGAATCTAGCTGAGAGAGGACTCATTGGCCAGTTCACGGGCCTCTGGCCCTCTCCCAAAGCGGTGGAGGACTGGACTCAAAGGAACTGGAAACCCTTAATCAAAGAAGGAATAAAAAGCTACTTCGTAGGCAAAGGATTTTTTGTTTTCGTATTCGAAAGTGCAGAAGATAAAAGCCTAATCTTCAGAAACGGACCCTATTTCATGGGCCCCCAGGGATTATACCTCAACAAATGGTCGCCAGACTTCGATCCAACCCAGGATGTCCCATCGGCTATTCTGGTGTGGGTGCGGCTCCCCCACCTCCCACTCCACTGCTGGAATCAAAAGTCTCTTCAGATCATTGGCAATGGATTAGGAAAATACATAGATCAAGCTGTAAGAAAGGATCAATATTCATGTGCTCGCATCTGCGTCGAAGTAGATCTGGAGGAGGGCCTGCCGGAAGCCATCAATCTTACAGTTGCAGGATGGACACATGTACAAGAGATGGACTATGAACAACTTCCCTTTAAGTGCAGACACTACCACGGCTACGAACATTTCGCTAAACACTGCAAGAAAAAGGCCGAAGAACAACCAGGTCAACAAAATGGTGAGCAAGGACCCTAATCCAAAAAACCAACAATCACAAAAAATGCAGCGGGAAAGGTATACAGAAAGAGGCACCAAGCAGCTCCAACCCCACCCAAGAAAAGAATCCAAAGGGCAAAGAAAGCAGACAAAGTATCCCAGTTACAATAGATACTGAAGACCTGCAACAGACTGCCTCTCCCTCCAACAATAAAGAGGACGGGGAAATGGCACATCTGGAAACTCCTCAAGGAAACCCTTCTAATCCTTCATATGCAGATGTTACTAGGAAAAAACTAGTGGACAGCTTAGGCTCATCGAAGGATGAAACCTTCGAGCAGCCCACAAGAAAAGTAGGAAGGAAATCTCGCAAAGAAATAAGGGAAGAGGAGGCGGAAATGCTTAAAACACAAGGAAGTCAGCCCACAATAGAGATGTCTATTGGGAGAAACTCCAGGAACAGGCCCCCCAAGGGAGGTCCTCAACCCCATGGTAAATAATGTGCCTCGTCTCTTGGAACTGCAGAGGCCTGGGTAATCCCTCGAAAGCATAAGCGGTCAAGGACCTACTCAAAACAGAACCCTCAGACATTCTCATGCTCCAAGAGACCAAGATAGAGGGGAAAGCCCTTCTAGATATCAGCAAAAAGAAATGGAAGAAAATCATAGGAAGAGTAGTTAGTTCAAGGGGCACATCCGGAGGGCTTGTAACCCTTTGGGCAGAAGATCTCTTCTTGCTGAACGAATCCCATGAGACTCAGCATTGGATCTACACGGAACTAACACACTGCTCAAGTAAGTTGACCTTCTCCCTTTTCAATCTCTACGTACCTATTCTTTATTCTGAAAAGAGGGACTGCTGGAACTCCCTCGTTGCGTTCCTAGAGCAGCGATCCCCTAATAACATCATCCTCGCTGGGGACCTAAATATAGTTTTAAAACCCAAAGAAAAAAGGGGTGGAATCAACAACAGAGATCCCATGCTTCCCCTGGTGGAAGACCTTATACAGCAATGGGATCTTCTAGATTTCAATCCGATTAAAGGGCATTACACATGGACCAACAACAGAGCGGGGGAAGACCATATCGCAGCCCGCCTGGATTGATTCCTAGTACAAGGCACCCTGATGTTGAATAAGAAAATTATTACCACTAAAATCCTCCCCAAGCTGACCTCAGACCACAAACCAGTTCAGCTCATATTGGAAGATGAAGAAGACCTGGGCCCAATCCCCTTTCGATTCAGTCCCCTCTGGATAGAGAGGAATGGATTCATAGACACAGTGAAAACAGCATGGGTCAAGCCTGTCACTGGGTCCTCCAGCTACGTATGGGAACAGAAGCTCAAAGCAACAAAGTTAGCCCTGAAGGAATGGATAAGGAAGCCTGCCCCAAATCCTTCCAGCCAAAGAAAAGAAATAGTGCAGACATTAGAGGCACTGCAATCTGAAATGGAAAGCAGAGAGATAACCCCATCCTTGCTAGATAAAGAAGTTAAAATTCAATGCTCAGCATTTCGATCCTTCAGAACAGAGGAAGAGCATTGGCGATTAAAATCTCGAAGCCTGTGGCTGAAAGCGGGTGATCGGAATACCACCTTCTTCCATCGCCAATATAGAGCAAGACTCTCCAGGAATCACATTTCTGAAATTACAACAGCAGAAGGGCAGATATGCAAAGGTTCCAGTGAAATTAAAGAGGCAGCAGTAAGTCATTACAAAAGTCTGTACACCGCAGGTAATCAAGGCAGTGAGGAAGATATTGCAGATCTCCTCTCAAACATCCCTCTTCTGGTCAGCCCTGAAGACAACTCAGCTCTCACCCAACCCATCACGGAAGAAGAGATCATCAAAGTCATTTGGTCTATGGATCCGGACAAGGCCCCCGGGCCGGACGGATTCACCATACATTTTTACAAGACTTGTTGGGATATCATCAAAGAAGATCTAATAAAGATGATAAAAGGCTTCATGAAAAAAGCCAAGGTAGGAGGAGGAACCAACTCCACCTACCTTGCTCTTATTCCCAAGGAAACCAATCCCGAAACCTTCGCCAGATTCAGGCCTATTTCGCTCTGCAACGCTTCATACAAAATAATAGCTAAGCTCCTAGCCACCAGGATGAAACCTCTTCTTAACAGGTTGATCTCAAGCAACCAAGGGGGCTTTGTAGAAGGCAGGCATATACTGGAAAATGTCATTCAAGTCCAGGAGACAATACATTCAAGCAATCAGTGAAAGTAAAAAGGAATGCTGATAAAGCTTGACATGGCTAATGCGTTCGATTGAGTCAATCGTTCCTTCCTGTACAAAGTTCTCCACTCCTTCAGCTTCTCTCCCCATTTTGTCAATCTCATCGTTGCCTGCACTCATAATCCCTGGATCACCCCTCTCGTCAATGGTCGCCCCACCTCCTTTTTTCAAGCCTAGAGAGGTCTCAGGCATGGATGCCCGCTCTCTCCCTTCCTGTACATTCTGATGGCCGATTCCCTCAGCAGAAAGCTAGCCTCCGAGCAATCCTCAGGTTCCCTCCCAGGCCTCAAACCTTCTATCAGCTCTCCAGCTCTGAACCATGCCCTTTTCGCGGATGATTCTCTGCTCCTGGGTGGGGCATCTATGCGAATAGCTAAAGCCTTTGACTCCATCTTAAAACGCTACTGCAGGGTATCGGGTGCCTCCATCAATGAAAGGAAAAGTGAAGTATATGGATGGAACATAGGGCAGCAAGAACTCACAGGCATAGCCAAAATTCTGGGTTTCAACGGTCATGCCCAATGGGAGAGGATAAAATACCTCGGCCTTCCCATCATAATTGGAAACAATAAGAGGTCGTTATGGGCAGAAATCATCGGAAAAATCAAGTCAAAAATCGCTTCCTGGGGTGGACACTGGCTCACAAAAGGAGGCAAGGTAATTTTGATCAAATCGGTCTTATCGGCTCTTCCAATCTACCAAGTTGCCTTTCTTCTTGCCCCAAAGAGAGTGACAGAAAATATATCCAGAATTCTGCGCGACTTTCTCTGGAAAGGGGGGAAGGGAAATCAACAAAAAATTCATTTAGTCAAATGGGAGAAGGTGAAACGACCAATTCCGAAAGGAGGATTACAAATACGCGATCCAGCCTTTGTTAATTTGGCGATGGGAGGGAAAATTCTTTGGAAACTGTTTAAGGAGCCAATGCACCCTGTCAGCGTAATGCTGAAATCCAAATACGCTTCTAACGTGCCGCTCAGAAACCTACAGGTCAGTGAAATTCCCAACAGCACTCAAGTATGGAAACTTTGCAACGGAAGCTTGAATTTCTTCAAAGAAAAGGTGTATAAAATTCCATGGAATGGTAAATGTACAAATCTGTGGTATGACCGAATCATGGACCGAAACCCGCTCTCAGAGACAGAAGAAATCGTAGGGATAAAAGAGTGGTCGGAACATGCAGGGATCATTAGCGTGTTCGATCTATCCAAATGGGACAGGCATGGAGATTGGCAGGGATGGGACTTCTTTGGAGTTCCTGATCGACTACAACAACAAAAATACATCCTAGAAGAAATGCTGGAAGATGCGGCCCCAGTTAATAGAAAATCGAGAGATTGCTGGGGTTGGGGGCGCTCTGGAACATACACTACAGTAGAAGCATACAATGCCATCCAACCAGATAGGAACAACAGCAAAACACCGGAGTTCTGGAGGAAAGTCTGGGAACCGCTTGCTCTGCCCAAGGTAAATTTTTTCTTCTGGACGCTGGCCCAAGATAAGCTTCTAACTGGAGATAATTTGATGAAAAAAAACATTGCAGGTCCGCACACATGTGAGATGTGCAGAAACAATTTAGAAATTGCCAAGAATCTCTCCATAGAATGCAAATTCGCAAAAGAAGTTTGGGGACTTTCCCTCCATGAGCTACAAACCACAGTTCCTTCCCACAGCTCAGTAGCTGAACTTTTCGATTCATGGAATCAGTGTTACCCCAACAAAATTCCAGTTAAATCCATCTGGAGGAAAGTCTAGAACGCCATCCCCAGATTCTTGTGCTGGCAGATTTGGCTGTCCAGGAATGATAAGATTTTCAATGAAAAAGCGCACACACCTTTCTCAGTTGTGGCAAAAGCTAATTCCTTTCTTCTGGAAGCAGTGCAACAACATAACTATGCAGGTGAACCATTGCTCCTTCCGGCAGAAGAGAAGTGGTTGGGTCCCCTTCACCCACAACCAAGGAAGCAGGTAACAGTCCCTCAAGCAGGAAATCAGGCCTGGCGCAAAAGAGATTCTGAAGAAAACTTCCAAGAATGGTGGAGAAAGCAAAAAATTACAACAATATTCTTTGATGGAGCCTCCAAAGGCAATCCTGGTGCAGCAGGAGCTGGAGGGGTCATCTACGCCCCGGATGGAACAAGAAGGGACAACTTTTGTTGGGGTATTTGACAGAAAACCAACAATCAAGCGAAGATACTAGACCTCCTCAAAGCTTGTCATGTAGTCAGGGACAGAGGAGACAAAGAATTTCAAGCCTTTGGAGACTCGGAGATCATAATTAAAAATTTAAACACGGGAAATCTATTCACTAATGCATGCCTGAACAAAACACTAAATAGGTTGAAGAGAGTTCTGCTCGATTTCGACTCATATAAATTTCTCCATATTCTCAGAAATATGAACAAAGAAGCAGATCTGATGGCGAACAAAGGGTGTACCCTTGGGAAAGGCCAACTTCTTATAAACGATGAAAGTTCATTTCATCCCTGCAATTCTTGAGGAAATGGTATTATGTAGTAGTTCAAAAGATAGTGTTAGAATCAGAAACAGAAGAAATGTAGTATTGGCTGCCATGATGTAATTCCAAGCTTCATACCAAATAAATAAAATCATACCCGTTTGAGTGAAAACAAAAAACAAAAAAAAACAAAAAACAAAAAAAAAAACCTAGTTGTTATGTAGTAAATTAATTATCAATTTTTATAATACTATGACCTAAAATAATTATTCAAAATTCTATTAGTTGGGGGTGACTTAATTCAAGTATATTTGGTTGAAACTTCATTGTTAGGAATGATAAAATTTATTTCGTTATATTTTAGAATCTTTTATTAAAATTACCAAAACCTCTATAAGGACTATTTATCATAATAATACATTAAATGAGACCATCAAAGGATAGAGGATAGTTTAACCTCCTTAAAAAGGAGGAAAGAAAAGATAGTGATAAAGGTAATACCATCAGCAAGATGAAAGCAAATAAATTTTAGGATAGAAAATAACTGAAGTTGAAAAATGATAAGGGTGAGGAAAGGGCGGAGGAGTTATGAAGCGAGAGCTGGAATCCAGCTTTTACTTAATTTCTAGCCATCATCCCTATTGAGGTTTTTGGCATGCCTCTCAATCTCAATCGCTTCCCTGAGTTTCTTGTGGTGGAAATGATCAATTTTAGCAATGACTTTGGATTCTTCAATGTAGACATGGTGTTTTGATTTCTCAGCATGTTCTGCAAGGGCCGATGTGCGGGAGCGATTGTGTCTGATGTCAGTAGCATGTTCACTAATCCTCTGCTTAATAGATCTTCCTGTTTCTCCAATGTAGGGGATACCACATGAGCAGGGAACGAGGTAGACCCCTTTTGAGTCCTTTGGGTCAATAGGGTCCTTAACCAATCTAAGAGAATTTTTAATGGTATTGAGAGGTTTGAAGGAAGAAGAAACATTAGTCTTCTTAAGAATATGGGCAATCCTATCCATGGTTCCTTGGATATATGGGAGATAAACCTTAGAGATAGGATCAGCGAGAGCGGGTTTAACCCTCGGCTCTTTGCTAGCTCTGTGAAAGGCCTTGAGTTTATGGGGTCTGTTATACCCATTATTTTCAAAAACCTCAAGAAGATGAGATTTTTCCTAATCAAGGTGGTCATCATCAGACATTCTTAGAGCACGGGTAGCGAGAGTGCTGAGAACCCGAAATTTCTGCGCTGGGAAATTATGAGAACTGGCATGGAGGTATTGTTCCGTGTGAGGCTTCTTTCAAAAAACTTGGTGACAGATGGAACCATCCTCCCTCCTAGAAAGAAGAATGTTGAGAAAGGGAAGGCAACCATTCTCTTCAACCTCCATAATGAACTTGATGGAATATGATTGAGAATTCAGGTGGTTGAGGAATAGATCTAACTTCTCTCGTCCATGAGACCAGATGACACAAGTGTCATCGACAAACCTCTTCCATTTTTTAGGACGGAATTTAGTGATGCAAAGGTCCTTGTCTCAAAATCTTCCATAAACAAGTTTGTGACAATGGGGGAGAGAGCGGAGCCCGTTGCAACACCACAATTTTGTTCATAGAACTCACATTGGAAACTAAAGAAAGTAGAGGTGAGGCAAAGGCCAACTAACTTGGTAGTGTCTTTATCAGTGATGTGATTAATGATATCAATGGCTTCTTGGATGGGGATTTTGGTGTATAAGGAAACGACATCAAAACTCACCAGTAAATCTCCAGGATCTAATTTGATATCTTTCCACTCTTTAATGAAGGAGGCAGAGTCTTTCACAAAAGAATCAGTGCGACCCACAAGAGGTTTGAGCTTTTGGGCTAGGAATTTAGCCAAAGGATAGGTAGGACCGCTAATGGTATTAATAATAGGTCTCAAAGGGGCACCCGATTCATGAATCTTTGGAAGGCCATAGATTCTAGGGGTAAGGGGGTTGCTCTCAACGAGATTTCGGGATAGGGGATTAAGAGATGGATCTTCTTTAATCACAAAAGCAGCCTCCTTAGAAATGGATTTGAGGGGATTTTTCTTGAGCTTGATGTAACTCCCACTACTAGATAGATGTTCTACCATTTTGTGGATATTAGACTTGTCAAGAATGACAACAGCTCCACCTTTGTCCGCCCCAAGGACGACAATGTCAGGGTCATCCCTTAGGGATTTAAGGGCAAGAAACTCGGCCTTAGCAAGGTCGAGTTTCTTGCCCTTAGCAAGGCAACTAAACAAATGTCTTATTCTGATCAAATCATTGATGAAGATGAACATGATAGGCAACTAAACAAGTGTTCTTAAGAGAATTATTTGCCTAAGCTCGTAGTGAAATTGGAAGACTTATATGATTTGAAATATAGATTCAAAAAGGTTACCAATTGAAAACTTTAAAGCTCTACTTTAAGATTCGAATTGGTTAACCTAGGGTCTGATCATAAACCCCAGAACATCAACTCAGTCCTTGGACTTACACCAGATGAAAGATCTACTTTCATACATCCATTGAAAAGATACAAGGATGTATTTGCTTGGAGTTATGATGATCTTAAAACCTATGACACATCTATCATTCAACATACCATACCTATGATGGCAGATGTAAAACCAATTTTACAAAAACGTAAGAATATTCACCCAAATCTAGAAGCTCAAATTAAGATTGAGTTAAATAAGCTTCTCAAAGCCAAAATCATCTTCTGGGTCAGACATTCCAAGTGGGTTTCGAATCTTGTGCTAGTTAGAAAAAATAATGGAGACATTCAAATTTGCGTAGGTTTTAGGAATTTAAATAAAGCATGTGAAAAAGACAACTTTCCCTTGCCTCTGATGGAACAAATTTTGCATTCTATTGCAATTTATGAATTGATGTCTTTCTTAGATGGTTTTTCAGGTTATAATAAGATCTGTGTCCATCCTGAAGATAGAATGAAAACCACATTCATAGGAAAATGGGGAACATATTCTTATCAGAAGATGCCTTTTGGATTTGTTAATGCTGGAACTACATTCCAGAGAACCATGGATATTTCCTTTAAAGGTTTGATCAATAAATCAGTTGTCGTGTTCTTAGATGACATTACAATTTGTTCAAAAAAGAGGAGTAATCATCTTCACGACTTAAAACAAATCTTTGAAAGGTTTAGAAAATTTGGAATCTCCTTGAACCCTAAAAAGTCATTCTTTGCTCTTAGTGAAGGTAAGCTTCTAGGCTTTATTGTTTCCAAGGAAGGAATTTGCATAGACCCTGAAAGAATCAAGGCAATATCAGAAATCCCCTTGCCTCACAACAAAAATTCCATGCAATATTTTCTTGGCCAGATAAATTTTTTCAAACGATTTGTCTCGAATTTTTTACAAGTTGTCTTGCCCTTATAGACCATGAATCAATAAAGCAAGCATCATAGATGTTCCATCATTATCAACACCTGATTTTTCTAAAGAATTTATTCTATACACTTTTGCTTCTGAATAGTCCTATGCAACAATGTTGACCCAACCCAATGAACAACAAGTTGAAGCTCCTATTGCTTTCTTTAGTTCCAATCTACAAGGAGCTGAGCTAAAATATTCAGAAGTTGAAAAACAAGCTTTTGTAGTTTTTAAGTCAATAAAGAATTTTAGACCTTTCCTCCTAAAAGCACATACGAAAGTAATTGTTCCTTTCCCCGCAGTCATACAATTGGTTATATAGAAGGAATTAGGGGAAAAGAGGGCTAATTGGGTTATTGCCCTGCAAGAATATGACCTAGAGATAAATCCAGCTAAAATATTAAGAGGTCAAGGTTTTTGTAGATTAATAACTAGAACTTTTGACACTTCAGCTGATGAAGATTCAAGTAATAATGTTCAAATTTCAAAGGTATGCCTTGTTGACACTAAATCTCAGTATGTTCATTTAATTTTTTATTTGAAAAATGGTTATGCTCCAGTAGAACTCAATTACAAAAGAAAAAGAGCTTTGAGGCTTAAAGCTAATCAGTATCAACTTTTCAATAATGTCTTGTTTAGAAGAAATTATGATTTTGTCTTACTAAGATGTCTAGAGAAACCTGAAGCAGAAAAAGTGTTGTGGGAACTACACAATGGACCAGCTGGTGGACTTTATAGTGGGGACACTACTGCTCATAAGATCCTACATGTTGGTTACTATTGGCCGACTCTATTCAAAGATGCTCATGCTTATGTTATAAAATGTAAAGTCTGCCAAATTGATTCGAGGGAAAAGAATCCAGCCTTGCCTTTGCAGCCAGTTTACATTGAACAACCCTTTGAGCAATGGGGACTAGATATTATAGGTGATATCGTTCCTCACTCTTCTAAACAACATAAGTACATTTTGAATGTTAGAGACTATTTCACCAAGTGGATGGAAGCAATACCCCTGTAGTCAATTCTTAAATGATAATCGATTTTATTGATCAATTTATAATCACTAGGTTTGGCCTTCCTTTTGCCCTCATGTTTGACAATGCATCTTATTTTTCTGTAAATGATATTACTGAATTTCCACTCAAGAGAGGTTTTAAACTTGGTGTTGATGTTATAGGTTTACATCAAGGCCAAAGGGGGAGCATGTTGGCATCATGGTGCTGGTATTGATGTCAACCTACGATGTCTACCTAAGGAGTCAATTGTGTGGCAATTTATGTCAACAAGCTTGGAGGATTTTTCATGATGATAAGAGGCTTGATGATGTGTTACTAAGGTGTGTATGATGTTTTCAGAGGCTCTACAGCTGTTGGAA
The DNA here is from genome assembly GCA_031772625.1 of Pinus tabuliformis. Lineage (NCBI taxonomy): Eukaryota > Viridiplantae > Streptophyta > Pinopsida > Pinales > Pinaceae > Pinus > Pinus tabuliformis. The sequence continues at coordinate 526,068,996 of CM062813.1, read as the reverse complement.
AATTATTAAAGTAAAATGTAAAAGTTATGGGCCAAGAGGAGGTGATTTTCTATGTGTTAAGGCATCTTCTCTAACAGGAAATTATGCATAGAGTGAACATAGCAGCATTGTCTCTAGGATGTCTATAGTATCTAAGCGACAAACATTTTTGGGGGCCAATTCAATCACCGCAACAATCGCTCTAGAGAGGGAATTCTAATTTGTGTGCATGCATAATTTACCATAAGCATTTCCCAAGGTTTTTGCCCAAGGTTTTTTATGGTTTAGAGTCGACTTGAGTTGGTCCACACTCTAGAAGGTGATCAAGTTAAAGATAATGAGGATTAGTACTTTGTATTGATTGCATCTTTCATCATTGATAAAATGACGGAGTGTGTAATAAAAGGGGTTAGACTGTGAGAGAATGTGAGATACAATATTTCAAATAGAATGCAATTTAGAGATCAGATTTGGTGCAATATTGCAGACATGTTGAGAGTGCCTATGGAGAACAAATGACCAAAATTCGTATGTAGATGTTAATTTTACGTTTTAGCAGTCATGGTATCAGAATATTACTATAATTATTGTTGTAGGGACTTTGGATCAGAGTTTCGGTTGTGGATATGTTTGTGTTGCAGGTGGTAGAGAAGATGAGAAGTAAAAATCAATGAGTTTCCATACTAAGTATTGAAGGCCAAGTTTAGGGATGATTTCAATACCATGTTTTAGTGTATTGAAGGTTCACTTGAAGTTAAAGCCAACAATTATTGTAATTTGATTCTTAATGAGAATTGGTGTCCTCATCTTCTTGATAGGTTGGAGCCCATAATTTTTGTAAGTTAGTGCTTACAAAGGATTGGTGTCCTCACAAGAGAATGTAATAAATTAAAGAATGTTTTCAAGTATTTCTTCTTCAAATTTTGATTTTCACTTTAAACTCTATGTTGATACATTGTTGATGATTGATTATGTGATGTGAATTTAGTTTCAATATTAACTAAGTGAAAATTTGTCAAAAGTAACAAAATACCAATTCACCCCTCGTCTTAGTATTTACAATGACCCTCCACAAACTTTTGGTAGTAATTGATCATCCCTATGAAGACGCTTGCACCATGCACACTGTGAGGCTCCTCCCAATTTACTATCACCCTTATCTTCTCAGGGTCCACGTGAATACATCCACATCCAACCCAATGTCCCTAAAATCGTATCTCCCTTTGAGTGAACATACAATTCGACTCCTTCAAGTATAACTGATGCTACCTCAATGCCTCAAATACCTATGCCAGGTAATTCTTATGCTCGTCCATGTCATCACTGAAAACTATAATATCATCAAAATATACTACAACAAACTTGTCCAAGAATGGATGTAGTACCTCATTCATCAAGGTAAAAAATATAAAATGGGCATTACATGTGCCAAAAGGCATAACTAGGAATTCATAACTTTCATACCTTGTTACTATGGTTGTCTTTGCTTCATCACACTTTGCTATGCGAACTTGATAGTAATCCTGTCTCAAATTGAGCTCTAAGAATACTTTGGCCTTAGCCAACTTATCGAAGCAATTTAATGTTAGTGGAAGGTTGTCTACTTGTTTAATGCTCGGTAGTCAAAACACATTTTTAGCTCATTAGTATCCTTCTCCTCCTCAAAGAGTACTTGAGCACCATACATATAATGATAAGAATGAATAAACCCTGCATCAATTAGCTTTGTTAAATTACACCTTAACTCATCCAACTTGAGACCTGACAACCTATAAGGAGCTCATGATAGTAGTGGAGCACCAGGCTCAAGTTCAATACAATGATCAACTGGTTGCCTAGGTAGGAGTACATTTGATAACTCATCTGACATCCTATTCGCATATGTCCTCAACGAATAAAAGATCTCTAGGGGAATAGGTGTCCCCATCCCATCATCTCCTACTTTATTGATCATTTTTGCTATAACTGGGCATCTGGGCTATGTGTTGCTCTCTCCATAGTCATTGTAAAGACAATCTACACACCTCCCTCCTTCTTTTGTGTGGTTGTGCACACAACCCATGTCTTTGCATCACCGAAGATAATAATTTGATCCATCCATAGTATTAGAACCACCTATTTCCCTCTCGTGAGATCTTATCCCAATATCACCTCAAAATCATCCATAGGCATCACTTTGAAATCCAACAATCCCCTCTAGCGATCAATCTGAACCGACACAACTATTGCCATTTCTATCAATTTTCTAGCCTTGGAGTTTACTGCCTTCATTGTGGTCTCACTTGCAGATATTGCAAACCAAGTTTCTCTACCAAACTTTCCTTCATGAATTTTTGCAAGGCAATTGTATCAACAAGTGATGGTATTCAACTTAGTTACCGGAGAATCCATAGTAAGAACCATTTTCTACTAACGTTTCAAATCCCAACTGGGATCCATCATCGGGACAACTTGAATGCTTGATAGAAGAAGAGCTTAGCTGAGAGATTAAATAGTAATGAGGTATTTTGAAGTGATGGCATTTCCCTTTTATTGATATCTATGTTCACAAAGCACAATTTGTGCCTCCAACTATCTAGCTCCTTCCCCGTGACATCAATTCTCATACAAGAATCATCACGTGAACAAAAATATAAAAGAGTTGGCATACCTCTTTTATTGCACATCTTCATATGGTTGTTCTACATATTTGCTCTGATATCACCTATCACAACCACAGGGGCTTTGCACAACTACACAATGCTTTTGGTGCACTATGACCCCTTAAGTGTGAACCAATAATGTATTTTGCAACTGCCAATTTGTAGCACAATGTTATTCCACCCAGACTACAACTTACAACATGTTACTTCTTAATTGTATTATCTATGAGTCATTTAATGGAAATATCATAACTTCATAAAGATAGAATAAGCAACCATATTGTCAAAATCTCCATACAATACTTTAAGTGTAAATACAATATAAAAAATAGTATACAAATATCAACAAGTACATAAGAGTACAATTGAAAGATTCTCTAGCCTTATTTTTATTAAAGCAATGAAATTTACATACAATAAGCAAAACAAGTTCATCAGCTTAGTTCCTTCTTTACATCATGCAAAAATAACCAAATTTATTTATGGTAGCATGTCACCAAATTTTGGCTCATCTCGAGCATTTCCCTACTTACCTGAATCACGGCTAACCAAAGATATATTGACTTTGTTTTGGTTCATTTAGTAGTTTCCCCTACCAAATACCTACCCAAACCCATATCTCTATGCACTGTCCTTCTTCCTATTTCGTGTTCTTGTGATTTCCCATCTTGCTTGCTCCCCTCAATCAATTCGTCTCTTGGTTTATAAATATGTTGCAATGAGGTGAGTGAACCATCATGTTGATTCACCCTCGTGTCCTTTCGTATCTCATTCACGTCATTTCATTTTGTTATCTTGCCCATCATTCTAAGTCAGTTCACCCTTCTACCATTTCCCCAATCATGTGTGTTTCATATGCCTTCGGTGTCGACAACCATTTAGTATTTCTTGATGTTGGGCCAATTCCTCATCTCATGTCACTCATTCCACTTAGTCTTGGGCCAACATGCTACCTCTTGTGCATAATTATGTTGCTTAGTTGGGTAGGTAACCATGTGGCATCCAGATTTTGTTTCACCAAGCCAACACATATGTCATGCACTCCATTATGTCATGTGTGTCCATGTCGCATGTTTGTTCTACCCAACTAGAAACCCCAACTCTTGGTCACTCATGACTAGTTGACTCAGCTAACTAGGTGCGTCGTTGCCTAGGAGCTTCACCAACTTGGATTTTCACTTACCAAGGTGCTTGTCAAGTGACTTGGTGCTTAGTCAAGATGGAGGCATGCCTTAACGTCCAGTGGCCTGACAACGTTTGTCTCAATCTATTATGCCTTTTTCATGCTTCTTTGTATGCATTTGTCTAAAGCATTTTGAGTGGGGATATCATCTTGTATGGAAGCCTCACCACAAACCATAGGAGTATAAGTTATTTGTTGAACAAGAGGAATTTGGTTAAGCAAAAGCCTGAACCTCTCGATGTAATCCTAAATGTATTTTTTGGCTCTACTTGATTTCTTTAAGTTTTTGCACCACCAAGTGATCAACATATTATGTTTGAAAGAGTGACAATAAGTCTATGCTTATTTCAACATTTCTTCTATTGTGATTTTCTACAAAATTGATCCTTTCTTCTATTAATCTATTTTTTGGCATTTGAAGCCATATTATTTTTCCTCTGAAATAAATTTAGGGGTACTTCCATGCACTTCCCCTCATTTCAAGGATTGTACCTATTGTAAAGCCATTCATGTAGACTTAGTGTGCCTAGTGTTGTCCAAATTATATTGGGAAACTAAAATTCACAAATTAGTAGTAATTTCCTAACAATGGTGGCATTGATTGATTCTGAACCAACCTTGGGGTTATTTGAATCTATTAAGTGTCCACTTTCATCTAGTCAACCCCAAATTGAGGTTGTTCCATGTTCAATGTGCAAGCTATCCTGAAGGGCTTCAATTATGCTTGAAGTTTGCCTTCTAATTTTTATTATTTTCTTGTTGCTAGCCTCCACTTGTAGATATCTATATATTATGCAATATTTTATTGTTGTGAGTCTCCCATGTTAGCCTCTCCACTATTCTTAATTTATTCAATTTAAATAATTGTTGTTGGTTCTTCCACTTTTACATCTAGTTGATCATCTAAACTCCATAGAATAGGGTTAGCATCTCATTCATTTGATTTTTCAATGTTTTGAAAGAGTTACAAATTGTTAAAGGTGCTTTGTAACGCCTTCCTCCCACACTTGCCAAGCCAACCAATCCACTAGAGTAAATATTTGATAATGAGTTACTATGATATGATTCAACTCCCTAAGTACAATTAAGGAAGTGGAATCAACGAACCAAAACTTTACATAACTCCCTCAGGTGCTACAAGACCCCCAAGAGCTAACCAACTGCCCAACTGCCCAACCCCTGAGTTAACTTAGCCTTTCATTGAACTAACCCCTAGTCGTTCCCATGACAAGGCCTCCATGCGGTTGAAACCCTCCAATCACTCCCACAAGCCTGCTTCCCAGTGACTGTAGCCTTTTCCAGCCAATTTTGTGCCAGCATCTGTGAGATCTAAGCCACCTTTTGATGGCTAGGAACCAGACCTCTTTCCAGAACTTGATGAAACACTCAAAAGTGATAAATAATAAGGAAACAAGGTCTCTAATGCAAAACTTGAACAATGACCTAGCCTTACTCATACTAATCATGACAAGCATTTCGTCAAACACATCATTAACATGTAATGTACAACTCATAAAAACACATTTGAACATAGGGGCCTCATACTTATCTGAGATTCATCAAGAAGGTCTTATGCCCTCCCATAATAGTTGCATTATCATCTATTAGATCATTCATTCATTAACATCTCATCTACTAATCAAAACATGATGAGAGCCATAACTCAAGACTGTCATAAAACCATGCTTATAACCAACATATACCCAATAGAATAACAATGATAGAACAACCAATAAAATCACATAATAAAAAGTAAATTTACACATAATAAAAAAGAAAAAAAGCACTCTTATCAACATATGCAAATCCAACCAAGTCAAGGACTTCCACATACCACATGACCATAGATTGGGCTGAACCAAATCTTTCTGTCAACAAATCACCCCTGTGTCATATTCCAAGCATGAATGTGGGACTCACAACAAAACCGACCATGCGTCTTAGGCTTTACCACATATCCGATCAAAATCGGTCAAGGATTTTTAGGTCTGAAGCAAGCACCTATACAACCAGGGTTTACCATATACCCCACCAAGAGTTTCCTAGGCCCAAACAAGAAACATACACTACCAGGCTTTACCACAACCCCCGCCACATACTGTCCAGGTATCACTAGGCATATACAAGCATGGATGCCTCCAAATCTCTCCATGTAAACCGTGAGGAATTTTCCCGTCTCCACCCTTAGTCTTTATTGCATATCCCACCTTTACCGGTCCAGGGATTTCTAGGCCTTTTGGAATTTTTTGAAGACTGCCTCACTCAATTTCGAAACCATCTGACAATCCAACTCAACCAAATGAAAGAACCCCATCACACCATGGTTATTCACAAACGACAAGGCAAGGCTGAAACCACTATCACACCTGGAAGAACCCATTCCAATGACAACAAGAGAAACAAATACACACGTGCAAATAACATGCATGCCAAAACTAGCAAGAAAATCATACATTGAACTCGATACCTGCAAGTAATCCTGATGTAGCTGCTTGATCCAACTCTTCCTTACTTGATCTTTGCTTCCCTTTGCTTTATTTTCCTTCCTTTTCCTTCCTTCCTCCAATGCTAGAGTGCTCCAAGAATGCTCTACTTGTGCAAGAGTATGAGAGAATAGATACAATAGAGAGAGCTCCAAGCTAAAACTAACAAAAGGTTGTGAATTGATCATCAAATGACTTTTTATTAATAAGGCCTCTATTTTCTTCAATTTCCATTATTTTTCCTTCATTTTCCTCCTGACATGCAACCTGTGACCTTTCACCTTCCTTCTCCTAATTTCCATTATTTTTCATAAATAAAATGCCAATTAATATCTCTTTCTTTTCCAAAGTATTTGCTATTGCCTTTGCCAATATTCCCTTAGCCATAATAAACCAAATGATCACCCACTAGGATGTTTTTCCCAACATTCAGTTTAGAATATGTGTCCCATGACCTTGGTCTTATTTTTCTTTTCTTTTTTAACTTTATTACATGGATTTTTAACCTGAGGTTGTTACATGCTTACACTTCTTCACCTAACTAGTTGTCCTAACCCAAATCATGTAAACTCAACACCCCATCAATTCAACAGTCTTTTACTTCGTCATTTCTTCTAGATTGAAATAGGTTTATGCCCTCTCTTAAGTTAGATCTCTTTTGTTGTGTCTTTACCACATTCTACATTTTGTAGGTCAATTGAGCATTTGTAATCCTTTATTCTCATTTTTTTTAAGAGTATATTCTCTAATAACAAATTTTGAATTTAAAGCTCGATATAGGCCCTGTTTTAATATAAAAACCATTTATTAAGCCCTAAACATTGAGTGATTACATTTACATTGTTATACTTTTATGTAGACTAAAACCTCCCATTTTATTATAATTGTATCCTTTATTTTATTTCATGGTACAACCACAAACACTATGGAGACCTAGTTTTCTATCATCAAATATTGTCTTGTTCATTGTATTTATTATATAAGGAGGTTTCCCACTTGAAGTGGAATATAATTATTGGTTTCTGATCATTTTTAAGGTGCAAGGATCATACAATTTAGTATTAGAGTTCTTGATCCTAGGGTTTTGTTGCTTCAAATAGGTCACTGTGGCATTTTTGTTATAACTATTTTTATGTGTAGTTTCATATAGTGAAACATGGAGAAGATTTACAAGACATCCCAAAAAATTTATAGTTCAAGTTTCAGATCTTTTTTTATTGTATTTTCGGAGATATGGTCCAAGCAAGTTAGGGTTTTTGGATGCTCCTAAATTTTGTCTCAAACGTATCAGTTCATAATTTTCACTATAAATTTTTTCTATGATGCCTCACACCATGAAACTTCAACCAAGTTGAGAGGTAATCTTGGTGAACATTTGATACAAGTTACATATCTTGATTCGCTCTATTTTAGGATATATTCTCTAATGAACTTAGGGTTTCTATATGCTCCGGAATTCAGTCTCAAACATGTTAGTTTGCCATTTTACTATAATTTTTTTCCCATAAGGATTCATCAAGTGAAACTTTGACCATTTAAGGAGATCTCAGGGAATATCTAGTTCCATTTTCAGTATTTGGTTCACTATACTTTGGGAGTTATGCCTTATGGAAGTTAGAATTTGTGAATAATCATGAAATAAATTTTAAACATGTCAACTTTGTATTTTTGCTATATCTTCTTGTATGGAAATTTTATTCAAAAGAGAAACAAAAATGGGTTACAAGGATGTCGGGTTATGACTTTTAAATTATTTACAAAAAGGAAAACAAACATTGTGACAGATGCACTCTCAAGGAAAGAGGAAGACACAAATGGTTTACTATGTGTTATTTCCATTCCACATTCTCACTCAATGGAAGAAGCAATGATAGAATGGCAACAATATGAGAGGATATGCAATATCTTTCAACAACTACAGGAGGATCATGATGCAGTAGAAAAAATTACATGGAAAAATGATTTGTTATGGTATCAAAATTTCTTATATTTATGTAAGAATTCTCAACTCAAACAAAAGGTCATATTGGAATTACACGCCTCTTATATAGGACACTCAGGGTTCTTGAAGACATGCCATGGGATCAAGAAATATTTTTTTAGGAAGGTCTTAAAGCATATGTGTAAAAATTCATGGTGTGATGTGTGGTATGCCAACAAAATAAAGGAGATACTATCAAGATCCCAGGGCTCCAACCACTGGCCATACCAAGCCACTGTTGGGAAGAAGTTTCAATGGATTTTACTACAGGTTTACACAAATATAAAAGAAAGAGTGTCATTGTGGTAGTGGTAGATTGAATGATGAAGTATACCTATTTTTTCTCTCTTTCTCTTCCTCTTAAAGCAAGTATTGTGGCAGGAGCTATCATGGAAAAAATACAAAAGCTACATGAAATACCAAAGATTCTTGCGAGTGATAGAGATCTAATTTTCACTGGAAAATTTTGAACTGAATTATTTTATTTTTTGGGTATTTAATTGGCTCACAGCTCAACTTACCATCCTCATTCTGATAGGAAAATTGAGATTGTGAATAAATGTTTAGAATGATATCTACATTGCTTTACATCTTATAAACAAACAAAATGGGTCAAATAGTTTCCCTTGACAAAATGGTGGTACAAGACATCCTTCCATACTTCTGTTGACGGTGCTGGACCCGCCAACTTGTAAGGGGATCACCCTGGTAAGAAGTCCCAATTAGACCTCAAATCGTTTAGTGTAGGAGTCCCAGAAGTGGTTGTAAATCAATGCCTTGACCGCGATGTCTCACAGAGGCAAGTAAGATAACTCTGTCAATAGCAAGGGTGTGACCATTGTAGTGAGTCAAGGAAGGTGTATGAGAGGTTCTAACACAAGTGGGTTGAGATGAGGGTGAAGGTGAGTTCCAGGTTGAAAGGGATCAGTCCCAACTCGGCTAGGAACACACAACACAAAGGACATACACAACTTTCGATGGAGCAGTTCACTCGGATGCAATAGTCACAACATACAAGGTAACATAACACGTACAACACTCACGGATCAGTCCGAACGAGTGCAATGGTTGCTACAGCAAGGTTTATGTGAAAGGTCTGTCTGATGTCCGGCAGAGCAGTTGACACGGATGGGATAGCATATACAACACATTTCCATTAATAGATTAAGCAGTACAACAAATGAATGAGTTCAGATGTAGAACACAGGTTAAAGCAACATGCATTACAAGTGTTAAAGATCAGTCTTACAACAGATACAATACATGTGTGAAAACATGTTGGCTCTTATTATATAAAGAAGTGTAAGTTCCAATCATATAATACATCCATGTAAACTCGCTAGCCCCAACAGTGGAACGTTACAGACACATCCGCGTGCTCCTCCAAAGAGATGAACTAGCTCCATGTAGTGGAGAAGCCAAGGCACATTACAATATTGTCCAAGCCCTTTCCAAGATAATCTTATCAGAAGATTGGCTAACCAAAAGCCTATACAATGAGTTATGAGGGACTATTTATAGCAAAGGGTGGGGTGACCCTTGACATTCCCCTTTGTGACAGTTCAACTACCCTCATGACTCTTCACCTACTCTATGACTGTTACATCCAACTATTGACACTTGACTTACACTTGACATGACTCAACATTACAATGCACATGTACTCATATGAGACAACATGGCTTGAGCAAGCCTTGCAAGACGTCACTGACACTCGGTCCATTGTGATGAGACCAACTCTTTGACATGCATGTGATGGTGAAAATGGTGAGTTGATGCCAAGTTTGGTCGTCTGTGATGGAGTGCATGCACCTCACAGTGACATCTTGTTGAAGCAAACTCTTTCCTCCGTTGCAACTGGTTCATTGGTTCAGCTCCTTCATCCAACTTTCCTACTAACATGCGCATGGTCTTCTTGGTGTGGCTGAACCGGCAACACATTGATGCATAGTGTCCGTGCTGATATTCAAGTGTGTGCTGGTGGTCATGCGCATCAACTTGCCGAAGTACATGTTCAGCTCCAGTTGGAATTGCTTCTTGTCTTCACCTTGGTGAGTGTGTTGAATGGGTTGGATTGCATGTGTGCGCATAATGACATGCATGATGTTGAATCCCTTGCATGCGATCAAAAACACTGCTCACCATGTTTTCTCTGTGTTAGCTACCGGGATGGATCTTTAACTTGTACGGGCGCAGTTTCATCCGAGAGTGCACGTTGCGCCCACCGCTATTCCTGATCCTGCGGCAACTCGTTCGTTTGTCTGTGCAGCTTCATGTTCTTCCTTGAGTTGCTGCTTCAGCACATGCAACTCCTTCTTTGTTTCATTCTCTGTCTTCACATGACCCTCATGTCGCACCATCACCTCATAGCCTCAGTCTCCAAAGTTGCTTTCATTATCAATGGATTTGCTTGATCTTGCAACTTTGTCCCGCCTCTATGTTGTCAACAACCTTCCTCTTACATTCGCTGCATTCGGTATGTTTCATTTAGTTGTTGTTCATGATGTTGCTTGTTGTTATGTTGCTACTGTCATATCTTGATGTCCTTGTCTACGAACAACTTGTTGTCTCGATGAGTAGGCAAGCTAATAGACACTTGATCAACTGCATCTCCAGGTGTGCCTTGAACGGTGTCTTCGACTCTGCTCTCTTGGAAACCGTTGCACCTGCACTACTGAGAGGCAGATGAGCACCTTCAATACTTGGGGACATGGCAACAGTCATGGAAAGCAATTTTTCAGTCAAAAACCAAAATGTACTTGAGAACTGACTTGCAACATACCTGTGTGACTGATCATGAAGGTTGCGCACTTTCGGCCGAGAGATCGGGAGATTGACTGCCAAGACTGCACAAGGCACAGTTTGGGCTGCTGGGAGACTAACTAACTGCTGGAACTGCACAATGCACAGTCCAGTATGGTTGCTCACTGCTGGGATTGCGCAATGTGCAATCTCAGCTAGCAATGGTTGCAGGCTGAGTGACTGCATTGCACAATTTTCTTGGGCAACAGTCACTGTCCCTCAAGATTGCGCAAATCAGGCCTTGGGAACAATTTATGGGCAGAAATGTTCACTTTTTGGGAGGAAGGGAGAGGCTTCCCTCTCAGGATTACGCAATGTTGTCTTGGTGAGGCTCTTGGTGAGGCAAAGTTCGGGCCGAGGTTGGCCAGACTCACCTACGAGAAACTGAAAGTGAATGTGAATGTGAATGCATGCTAATATTGAGTGTAAGCATAAGTGAATGATCATGCATGTTGATATTGAGTGTAAGCATAAGTGAATGATCATGCATGCAAATGGTGAATGACAGATTCAGAAAATGGAACGACATGCATGTGGGTGAGGCGAGTCGTTGAATCGGCGAATGTTCGCGAAAAACAGTTTCATGCATGTGACAACAGTGAGATGTTGACAAAAACTGAAATGGTGCTAGGACAAGCTAATATACATGTAAATGATAACAGACGTTCAAAGAAATAAAGCAAACAATACTCATACAAGCGAAGACATGAAAAGCAACATAAATGCAACACAAGGCATGACAAGTGGGCTTACCCCAAAACAACTGAGTTGAATGTGTTGAATGCTCCAAGATGTGATGTGGGAGGTCAGAGCTGCAAGGTTGGTGTGAGGAATGAGTTCTGCAGCGCCCGGTTGATGAGTTTTGATAACATCGAGGTTGTGACGCGCATGCCACAAATCTAGGGAAGCGACACTTGGTGGGAGGTTTCTGAAATGATCCTTGCATGTAACCTTCAACTGCTAAACATAGATCCCTGAAACAAGGGATGCCTTTACATGCTACCTTGGGAGAAGCATCCCATGCATGCAAGTCATTTTTGCTTGGTCCCAAGGGGAACCGGTCAACTCAACTGCACATGTAAGAGACTGCTCGACTGCTGCAGAAAAATGCACATTTCTGGCTAGGAGCTGGGTTGGTTGCCCAGGAGATTTGCATAATTTTTGGACAGAGAAGCTGACTGTTGCCCAGGAGATTTGCACAATTTTTGGGTAGAGAAGCTGACTGTTGCCCAGATTTGCGCAAATTATGGGCTAAGCAACCCTGCTGGGGAAAATTGTGTAATTCCTGCTGGGAGTGTTGACTAGCAGGATTGCACAATCTTAGAGCCCAACAGGCTGCCAGACAGTATTGTGCAATTTTTGGAGGGAAGGTTGGTTTCCCTTGAGAAATGCACAATTTTCTTGGGGAAGATGCTCAGCCTACAGCTGGACCAAGTCCCGGTGAACAACCTGTGAGGGGAATTCATCAAGTTGTGATCGACAAGTTGCCTTTATGCAAGCAAAACATTGAAGCTGGTGAACTTGACGAAGCAAGGCAAGCTGTTGTGAAGGTTGGAAGGGAGCCTCCAAAATGAAGCTAAGGCAAAATTTTGGAGGGTGGTTGTAGCCGCTACAACAACTTCATAAAAAGGTCACCATTTATGGCACTTTGTGGATATTATCCTCCATCCATTACATCACCCTTGAAAGTGACTATAAAGGCTCAAGTAGTAGAGGACCACATCCAACACCAACAAGAGGTTCTCAAACTATTGCAGGACAACTTGGTTATGGCACAAAATAGGATGAAACGACAAGCATATCAACAATGTAGTGAAAGGAAATTTGGAGTGGGGAATTGTGTATTTAAGACACTACAACCATATAAATAGATGTCCCTCAAGCAACAAAGAAACACAATAATTATCTTTGACGTATTAGTGGCCCCTATAAGGTGTTGAAGAGGATTGGAAGTGTATCCTACAAATTGGAGCTACCTCCATCTTCATGTGTACATCCAATCTTCCATATTTCTTGCTTAAATAAGGTCATCGGTGATAAGATCCCAACCCAAACTCTTCTACCAAAGATTCATGAAGAAGGAAATATAATACTATAATTGGAAGCAATTTTGGAAATAAGGACCAAGTGATTGAGAAATCGAGCAATTACTTAGTACCTCATCAAATGAAAAACCTACTTGTGGAAGAAGCAACACAGGAAGATGAGTGTTTGATCTGAATTTATTAAGGAACGAAGTGAAATATAGATTTAAACCAAAAACATCAATCTACACTCAAAATCAACTTTGAATAATAAATAACAAATGTTGAAAACTGTTTACATGCAATATAAAAGCAAACTAGCTCGAACAATAGTATATTATCTATAATCCTTCCAAATTGTGTTACAATGAGGATATGTGGGATTTTTATCATGAAGAAATAATAAAAAACCATAAACATCCAAAAACCTAACCCTAGGAGATGAAGTTCCAAAAGATTGTGGGCCCCAATGGGGTTAGTTGGAATGTCAACTTCCTGAGGTCGTAACTTTGGAATACAATCTTTGTTTGGCACACATGTTAGCTCGTTAGAAAGGTTTATCCAGGGATAACAACTTTTGATAGCAAATAATTTTTTGACTGACATTTTCTCATTTCCTCAAAAAGTGTCGATCGGGGTCTCAAAATGGCTCTAGAAGTTCAGGACCTGAAAACTGCCAAAAATAGAAAACTATTGAAATAGGAAACTTTGTTGAAAAATAGGAAAATGATAGGAATCCTTGTTGTGGGTTCAAGTGGAATAGGAGGGAGGCCACCAATATCCACCCGAATCAATCCCCCCCCCTTGGGAACCAATGGTCCCCATTGCATTGACTGCCTCCATGAGATGGGAAAATTTATGCTAAACTTTGTCCCAGGTGGGCCACTTGCCATGGTGCACAAGTTGGCTAGCTTTGACAACCCAATATAGTTGGATCCTCTGTTGGCGTTTATTCTTAATTTTTGTATCCATGATTTGATCAATTTTGTTGTGATTAATGCAACCTAGGTTTAGCTCTATTGGTTTTAATTTCTTGATAATGTCAAATGCGTCTAGCAATGGTAGAAAGTGTGGTCAAAGGAGGTCCACATTGAATAAAAGGTTCAGGTCAAGGAATGGGTGAATCGTGGCTCGAAAGCATTGTCACTCATGACCTTGGTGATGGTGTAATTCATGTATCGAAGTGACTGAAGCTTCTGATGGGCACCTGCAAGGTGTTCCTCCTGCGAATGCAACCAAACCTTGTCACCTACTTGAAACTTCTATAACACCCTTGATCATGATGTTGTTTGTACTTAGTATTGGCTTTATCCAAGATATCATGAACCTACTGGTGGATGTGATGAATGCGTTCAATAAAATTTATGGCTTTAGCAACTTCAGATTGAACATGTGCAAATTTCACATGTGTAGTATCAAGAGGTATTGCAACATCAATGGGGCACAATAGTTGAAATCCCAAGCCCACCTAAACAGGGTTGTGCCCAATTGAGCTATGGAGAGCTCTATTACAGCTATGTTGAATGTAGAGGAGACTCTAATGCCATGTTCATGGACTCTTAGAGTTGTACATACTCAGTATGTCCACTATCATCATGTTGGCCATCTTTGTTTAGCCATCAGTTTAGGGATGGAAGAACCTCACACCCATTCAAAGAAGAACCTCATAGTGGCTTCTATTGTGATATTCTTCCTAAAGGAAACCAATATGGTTATCTTAAAAAATCTATCAATCACCACAAACACACAATTATTACCATGCTTGGTAGAAGGAAGGCCAGACCTATAGTCTATTGAGATGGCTTCCATGGGCTGGATAAGAGTAGTGTAGGATTTGATATATTTGCAAAGATCCTATCATAGTTTCAACCAATAAAAATACTTCTGCAATACTACCATTATCTTCTCCGTGGAAAAGTGTGCCACTACCTTAATTTAATGCACCTCCAAAATCAATTTGCCACGCTCTCTTGGAAGAACATGGAGGTGTCCCTGGTAGCACAACAGTGTATCCTGGAGGTGGAAGTCTAGAACTTTCTTGCCTTCTATCAACATCTCGTATTTGTTGGTAAATACAAGATCTTTTTTGTATAGTTGTTGCCATCCAAAAGACTTGTGCCCACAAAAAATGAGAATAGTGATTAGTGCCACAACCAGGGGCCAACTGAGGAAATATATAGTGTGATTGGTGCTACCCTTGCTGTATTTAGTGTTCAAATGGAATTGTTGCAGATATGTGGACCATGTTTTGTCGTGATCATCCTGTAACTTTCCCATATCTACATAAATTGAAGAGGTTTATGATTTGTGTGGATGATCGTCTCCTTCCCCACAATGTAATGTTTCCAATGTCGGCAACCCTACATGATGGAATACATCTCCTTATCATAAGTGGGGTATCAATGAAGAGTATCAAAGAGTATTTCACTATGATAGGCCACCAAATTCCCTTGTTGAGTGAGGACTGCACCAATAGCATAGTTGGAGGCATCTGTCTCAATCTCAAATGGTTATTTAAGGTTTAGAAATGTGTCATATGGTGCAAAGCAAAGGTGGTGTTTCAACTCAACAAATGCCTTATGTTATGACCCAGACCAAAAAAAAATTGCTTCCGCTCCACCCTTGGAAACTTGACTTAAGGTCCAAGTGATATGAGAGAATCCTAACACGAATCTGCGGTAGAAATTAGCAAGGCCCAATAAGTTATGAAGTTCTGTGAGACTCTTCTGGGTCGGCCAATCCCATGTCACTTTGATCTCAGTTGGATCCACATGCACATCTTTCTCATTAATAATGTAACCTAGTTATTGGACCTTGTCCATGCCAAAGGAGCATTTTTCTATGTTCACAAATAACTTGTGCTGCCAAAGAATATCCAAGACTTGTTGAATATGTTGCAAGTGCTCTTCCAAACTCTTGTTGACGTCGAGGATATCATCAATATCTACAACCATGAACCAGTTGGTGAAAGGACACAATATGTCATCCATTAGCCTCATGAAAGTTGTGGGGGCATTCATCAAACCGAAAGGCATGACCAACCACTCAAAACAACCCTCAAACTTAAAAGCAATCTTCGAAACATATGTGGGTTCAATTGGAACTTTGTGATAACAAGACCTCAAATCAATCTTACTAGATTATTTGGCCCCCTTGATTCAATCATGAGGGTCATCAATCCATGGAATCAAGTACTTGTTCTTGACTATGATTTTGTTCAATGCTCAATAATCAAAACAAAGCCCCCTAGTCCCATCCTTCTTATGCATGAGTACAATTGAGCTCCCACAGGGTGAGGAACTTGGTTAGATGTTCCATTTTTGTAGTAGCTCCTAGATCTACCACTTGATTTCATCATTTTCTAAAAGAGGGTGGTGATATATTGGCCCATTAGGTAGAAGTGCACTATGGGTCATATCAATGGAATGCTTGACCTGACAGTGCAAAGGTACCGCTGTGGGTGAGGATATGTCTTTGTATTCTTCCACAACCTTATCCATTTGCTTTTGTAAGGTAGAGGGGCCTTGTGTGGAGGCCATGGATGTGGCCATGATATTCCCCTTACTTTAAGAGAGAATCCAAAGGAAGACAAATTTCCCGGTCTGGAAGATGATCTTACTGCATTACTTGGCAGAGATCAGAGAAATAGCCATATGCGGGGCTACATCTGGTATCATATATTGTTACACCCAAAGTAATAATAATAGTACGAGGTCTGGACTTATACATAACATGATGCTTCCACAAGTATGGTTGGCCCTACAAAATATCACAAACTTCAAGGGGAGAAACATCACACAGTACCTTGTTGGTGAAAGCCTTAATGTTGCAAGGCAGGGAACACTATTGGATGACGCAAAGATCTTGGCCTTGGCATAACCACTTGATGGTGTGTGGCTATAGGTGTGTTATTATCAACATTCCCAACCACTTAATGACCTCTCCTAAGATGAGGTTCTTTTGTCTCCCTTTTACCTGAGTGGAAGAGGCACTCACATTCCTTCGGATCTTCAGGCTCCTTGTGTTGGACCTTGGTGGTAGAAATGGTGGCATTAGGTTTTGCATGAATGATCTATTTCCCCTTATCTAGTTCTACTTCAGAGTCGAAGCTTGCATATGACTATGAAGCTTTCACCTCGGCCACCAGTGACTACTTTGCATGACACTCATTTATGTTATGAGTGGGGCTCTAGCGAAACTCACACCACTTTCATGTTTCCTTCCCCATCTTCCCATTGTTCCTCTTTGCTTGCAACTTCAATGGGTTATCTTGGTTTGTTCCACCTTGGCTCTGTCCTTTGTTTAGTGGTTTGGGGGTACCCTTTCCCTACTTTTGATTTGCAGAACCAAAGTATCACTTCCTCTGTTTAATTTCTTTCGCGTTTCGGGTAGCATATTGGTATGTTGCGCCAAGCGAGGAGATGTCCAAGAACTCCATCTCCATTTGGATGTATTTGTTCAGACAATCACAATACTTGAGTGCTAGATGATGCCCGTAGTCCTTGATATCGAACTTTGCGCACTAAATATGAAATATATTCATGAACTTTGTCACATCTTGATCGCTTTCCTCCCTTAGTGTGGTCCTATTTATATATTTGTCTTTATAGCCTCCGACGGGGTAATATTGTTCCTTAACAACATCCTTAAAAGGTCACTAAGAGGGTGCAACTAAAAACAATGTAGACTCCTCCATGGCCCTTTTCTCTTAGTAAGTTTCCCACAATTCCTTGATGTGGGAGGCAACTTTAAGTAGTACAAAAGTAATAATTTATCTATTAGAAAAATCATGGACCAAAAAATCTCCTTCTATCTAAATTGACCATTTATCTACAACATTTGTATCTATCTAGCATTCGAATATAGGAATATCAAAGTTAACTTGTAACATAAAAGGGTCGATGCCTCCGAAGTGACTGTTGGATGAAGATGCGTCGTTCCTTTATCGCTCAAGGGCTTCTTTGAGCAACAATTTGATAGTATCTCCTGCTCCCTCATCTTTCTTTTGTTCCTCCATGGGAGGTCATCGGGGTTGATGAGGACAATGTTGTAAGGGATTAAGCACTTCAAGTCGCAATTCCTTATACCTTCACCTCGATAGGGACATGCACAGAAAAGCAAAGAAAGAGCATACTGCTTTGAAACCACTGATCTAGATTTATGAAGGAACAAATGAAATATAGATTTAAACTAAAAACATAGAGATACAATGAAACTAAGCTTCAATTAATAAATAACAATTGTTGAAAATTGTTTACATGCATAATAAAGACAAAGTAGCTCCAACGGTGGTAGCTTATCTTCAAGAAAATATGTGACATCCACATGCCTTTTGAATCGTGTTACGATGAGGCTCTGAGGCCTTGTTATCATGAAGAAATAATAAAAATCCATAAACATCCAAAAACCTAACCTTAGAGATGAAGTGCCAAAAACTTATGGGCCCTGTTGGGGTTAGTTGGAACATTAACTTCCTGGGATCGACTACAAATGTTGTTGGGTATGTGTTATATTCTTTCCACAACTAGCCCCACGCGTGAGGGGGTCACAGGGGGGGCAATAGCGCCCTATGTTCATTGCGTCGGGCGCAGCAACAGGGTAAGAGGGGGGTGATAGCCCCCCTTATCCCGGGGTTTGAGGGGGGTAGTAACCCCCCCTATACGGGGTCCAGGGTAGCACCCTGGGTAATTTTCTTTTGGACCCTATATTAGGTGAGCGAACCTACCTATGGTTTTGTGCATTGTTTTTGCACATGGTTTTGGGCATGATGGTTTTCTTTCCATGGTATTTTTGTAGATCCGGTCAAGGGAACTACGGTTATGTTCTAATCCAGGGTTAATGGATTCTTCGGCATGTATATATATGTATTGTAACATTGAAAGGAATATAATGAAAAATCAATTTGGTAGTCTCAGTTTTTGGATCCATGGGAAAATCCATGTGTATATATGTTTTTTGTTTTATGCTTTCGCTATTGTTTATTTTCTATTTTTAGAATTCATATTCAGGTAATTTTTGTACGGGGTTAAAAACTACAAATGTCGGTCTTTGACTTACATTTTCATGTTTCCCCAAGAAACGTTGTTTAGGGCCTCAAAACGACTCTAAAAGCTCAGGACTTTAAAAACTACAAAGAATATAAAACTGTCGAAATAGGAAATTGTCTCGAAAATAGGAAACTGATAGGAAATAGTGCTAGGGATCCAAGTGGAATAGGCGGGTGGCCACCAATATCCACCTAGACCAGTGTTTCATGTAGAAACACCCGCATCTAGTCAAGTGTTTAGGACAACACTTATTTGAAGGGGAGGGGCATGTTAATCCCTATATAAGCCCCATGTTAACCCGACAACCTCTTAGTAAGCATTATATCATCAAATATTGTCTTATTCATTGTATTTATTGTATAAGGACATTTCCCCCTCGAAGTGGATCACAATTATTGGTTTTTTTTTTTTATTATTATCATTTTTAAGCTGCAAGAATCATAACATATTAATGGTTCTTCCAATTTTACATCTACTTGATCCTCTAGAATCAATCAAATAAGGTTAACATCTCGTTAATTTGATGCTTCAATGTTTCTAAAAAGTTAGGAATTGTCAAAGGTGCTTAACTTCTTCACCTTATTAGTTCTCCTAATCCAAAATGTAAAGTTAGCACCCCATCAATTCAACACTCCATTGCTTCTTCATTTCTCGTATATTGACATAGGTTTATGACTTCTCTCAAGTTAGATCTCCTTTATTGTGTCTTTACATAATTCTCTCTTTTGTAGGTCAATTGAGCATTTATAATCCTTTATTTTCTTTTCTTTTCTTTTCTTATTTTCCTTGCATAGGATATATTCTTTGGTAAAAAAATTTAAATTTTAAAATTAATAAACATATTGATGATTAAGCAATCCTTATAAGTGAGCTCTACTAGGGTTTTTTAGTAAACGATTTGGGGTTTTTTGCAGGGTCAGAGTCTATCGTTGCACATAAGTAATTTCCTTTGTGCTACTACTACATTGGTCTATCACTTAACTCATTTAGTGCAACATGACAACAACCATGGAAAGCACATTGGGGGATTGCAAACCCCTCCTTCAATAATGTGGTCACATGGGATGAAGGTTCTGCTTCGAGCTGTCAGATGTAAGAACCCCATTGGTTGGCTCTAGGTCCAACTTGTGTGGACAGAAACAACGATGAACCTTCACTAGGGTGAATTGGAAAAACCATATGCAAGAGAGATGCGTTCATAAGGCAGTCAAGGATCCCAAATACAAAGTAAAATTGAGAGCTACATCAACACATGAAGGATCACACCTTAATATGAAAGTTCACACGGAATTTGGTTAAGAAATAAAGCATTGGTTGGATGTATCCAACAAAAATAACAGTTGAAGGGACACATTGATCTCGAATTGGGAGTGAAGGGTTATTTTATGATGCTTTTTGCAAATATGGAAGACAAAAATAGGGTATTTTACGATAGCATGTATATTTCAATAATGAGGGGTTGTTCAAGAAACTCAATTTGAAAGAGGGAAAATTCTTGATGACCCTAATTTGGATTCACCTATTTTCTTTGCTAAAAAAAAATTGGGAGGAGGAAATATTAGACGGTATTGGAAACATGGCGGGAGATTTTTTGAAAATATCTTAAGTCACCAAGCGAGGATGTTGTGGCTCACATGGGAGGATATGTGTATATATGAATATCTCCAAGCCATTGTTAGAATCAATTAAAATCTTCTACCATGGTGAATTTTGGAAACAACCTCTAGATTATGAGCATGTATTGTTTAGATGTCATAGGTGTCATGAATACATCCATCTCTTCAAGGATTGTCCCTAAACATTCCAAAGGAAACAAAATAAAATTAGAGGAATATAGATCACGAGGGCTTTTCGAAAGTCTAACCTCATTGGAAAAAAATTCAAGCACAAAATGTGGCAATACCAAAGGGGCCCCTTCAGTCCAAAAACCATTATGAGGCATTGACTAGAGAAAAGCAAGAGATGTGAGATCAGATTCATCCTTAAGAAACATATCAACATAAGGGAAATGGAAAGCCAAATGTGGAAGCTTCTAAGAGAAAGTGTTAGAGGAATCGAAAAGAACACATCGATAAACAAAATTGATATGCTACACATATAGGTTGTTAATTTAGTAGCTCAGGGACAAATTCACTCCTTTGGGTAGTCTTCCTAATAGAGAAAGATCCCTCTTGGCCTTTGGAAGAATTTAATTTGGTTAAGGAAAAATGTATCTTTAAAGAGGAAACCAACATGTGCACAAAAGTTCAGGTTGGATTTAAAGAGAAATTGGACACTCTTGGAAGCATATAAATATAAGACAAGCTGGCCTCATTTGGACATCATCATCAATCATATTCTTCTTCTCTCTTCTTTGGATTGGTTTGCGCAGGTCTGAAATTGGTTTGTACGAGTTCAAAGTTGTAGGGTTCGAGCTCATATGCGCGAAGGGAGGTTTTATTCAGGAGTCGCAGACTTGGTTCGTGGAAATCTTGGTTGTAGCCACTCACTTGATAAGGTATTCCCTGTAGTTGGAGATATTCGACCACACACACTGTCATTGGGTTTGTGCGGTTATGATCTTAACCTAAATTTGATTGATCATTGACCGTAGACTTCAGAGATTTTGACTTTTAACATATTTCTCTATAGGGCTCATCTATTGGATATTGTTTGGTTGGTTTTGGTATTTATTTTGATTGATTGAAGAATTGGAACATTGTACTCTCTCTCTCTATGTGAACATTTTATGAAAATCTATTAAGAAGAATAATTTGAAAGGGTTTTCCCCCTTGTGGGGTTTTTCCTTGTGTTTCTTGTTGTTTCTTTTGATTGTCTACTATACATTGCATCTATTGTTCTATCTATAATTGTTATTGATCATTGGAAGATTAACTTGTTTTAAAAGATTGATAATTGAAGAAAAGAATTGGGCTAAAGTAATTGTAATAGCAAAGAACAGTGAAAAATTAACATGGTATTAGAGGTAAGGTGAAGAAAAGCCCAAGGAGACAAGAGACAAAAGCAATCATTCTTGAAAGAAGTTGAATGGCCCTATTTGATTTGGTCAAGATCTCTACCTCTTACTTCAAGGATAATGAGAAACTGGGAGACTCATCTAACTTTGATCCTTGGAAGATTAGGTTGGAAGCTATATTGGACGACAATAATGTTTTCGAATATGTACAAGGAAAGGTACCCGAGCCTACAACAAATGCTTCTGCTACTATCAAATCTAGGTACAAGAAAGGTGACCTCAAAGCTAAGAAAATTATCATTGATGTTTTGCAAGATCATTTATTTGTTTATGTTGGTAATGTGAAGAAGTCTAAGGATATTTATGACAAGTTGGGCGGGATGTATGAAGTCAACAACTTGAATCATATCCTATCTTTGAAAAATCAACTCAAATTAATGAAGACAAACAAAGGGGAATCTATGCAATCCTATATCATGGGAGTATATCACCTAAAGGATCAATTGCAATTTGTTGGTGAACAAATATCTAATAAAGAGCTAGTGGTGATGACTCTTCAAGGTCTTCATTTTGGGAAGACCTTGATAAAGTATTCTTTTTACATCTACTCGATCCTCTAGACTCAATCAAATAAGGTTAGCATCTCGTTAATTTGATGCTTCAATGTTTCTAAAAAGTTAGGAATTGTCAAAGGTGCTTAACTTCTTCACCTTTTTTGCTCTCCTAATCCAACACATGTAAAGTTAGAACCCCATTAATTCAACACTCCATTGCTTCTTCATTTATTGTATATTGACATAGGTTTATGACTTCTCTCAAGTTTGATGTCCTTTATTATGTCTTTATAGAATTCTCTCTTTTGTAGGTCAATTGAGCATTTATAATCCTTTATTTTCTTTTCTTATTTTCCTTGCATAGGATATATTCTTTGGTAATAAATTTTAAATTTTAAAATTAATAAACATATTGATGATTGAGCAATCCTTATAAGTGAGCTCTACTAGGGTTTTTTTAGTAAACGATCTGGAGTTTTTTGTAAGGTCAGAGTCTATCGTTGCACATAAGTAATTTCCTTTGCGCTACTACTACATTGGTCTATCACTTAACTCATTTAGTGCAACATGACAACAAACATGGCAAGCACATTGAGGGGTTGCAAACCCCTCCTTCAATAATGTGGTCACATGGGATGAAGGTTCTACTTCGAGTTGTCAGATGTAAGAACCCTATTGGTTAGCTCTAGGTCAAACTTGCGTGGACAGAAACAACAACAAACCTTCACTAGGGTGAATTGAAAAAACCATATGCAAGAGAGATGCCTTCATAAGGCAATCAAGGATCCCAAATACAAAGTAAAATTGAGAGCTACATCAACACATGAAGGATCACACCTTAATATGAAAGTTCACATGGAATTTGGTTAAGAAATAAAGCATTGGTTGGATGTATCCAACAAAAATAACAGTTGAAGGGACACATTGATCTTGAATTGGAGTGAAGGGTTATTTTATGATGCTTTTTACAAATATGGAAGACAAAAATAGGGTATTTTACGATAGCATGTATATTTCAATAATGAGGGGTTGTTCAAGAAACTCAATTTGAAAGAGGGAAAATTCTTGATGACCCTAATTTGGATTCGCTTATTTTCTTTGCTAAAAAAAAATGGGAGGAGGAAATATTAGACAGTATTGGAAACATGGCGGGAAATTTTTGAAAATATCTCAAGTGACCAAGCGAGGATGTTACGGCTCACATGGGAGGATATGTGTGTATATGAATATCTCCAAGCTGTTGTTAGAATCAATTAAAATCTTCTACCATGATGAATTTTGGAAACAACCTCTAGATTATGAGCATGTATTGTTTAGATGTCATAGGCGTCATGAATACATCCATCTCTTCAAAGATTGTCCCTAAACATCCCAAAGGAAACAAAATAGATCACGAGGGCTCTTTGGAAGTCCAACCTCATTAGAAAAAATTTCAAGCACAAAATGTGGCAATGCCAAAGGAGCCTTCAGTCCAAAAATCATTATGAGGCATTGACTAGAGAAAAGCAAGAGATGTGAGATCAGATTCATCCTTAAGAAACATATCAACATAAGGGAAATGGAAAGCCAAATGTGGAAGCTTCTAAGAGAAAGTGTTAGAGGAATCCATAAGAACACATCGATAGACAAAATCGATATGCTACACATATAGTGTTATGAAACCAGCGCAAGAAAAGATAGAAAAGATAGATCAACGCCTTAGAATTCAGCCTCTTCGATGGGGCAACCTCCTTTACATTACATAAATGAACAATTCTTGGATTATACAAATGAAAAGACCTCATTTCTATATATAGGAGTCTAAGGGGTCATAACATAATCAGAGCCGACATAACAATAATAATGTAAGGGCACAATAATAACAATAGTGGGCTTCTATGGGGCACAATAGTAACAATATGGGCACTACATGGGTGATCAATATAATAAGTGGGTTATACTAATAACAATAAGGGGTTACACTAGTAGTATAGGGGCCTAGCATGCCCCTCTCCTTCAAAAAGCGTTGTCCTCAACGCTTGAGTAGTTCTTGATCCTTCTGTATAAAATTCTTGTCCTCCCATGTGGAATATTCAGCGGGTAAGTTCTTCCACTTGATGAGATACTCTGAAATTGATCGATTTTGTAGCTGTCGAGTTCTTGTTTATGTGACTGCTCCAGGTTCCAATATGATTTTTCCTTCCTCTTCAATTTCTGGCAATATTGTTTGAATTGGGATCTTTTGCAACTTTTGAATAAGTGGCCATACCTCTTCGTCCTTCTTCCATTCATCCCTTGCTTCGTTTATCCAATCTGGTTGGATAATATAAATAGCACAAAACAATGCTTCCACATCCTCATCCTTGAAGAGTCTTCCCATTCGGTAAGGTCGCCATTTTTTAAGTGCATGTAGTATTGCCAACATTTCATTCTCATAAATAGCTTGCTTGAGATGTAGCAGTAAAAATACCCAATCACCTACATCAAAACATTTTTCACTACGATGTTGATCTACCTGTTGTTTCATTTGATTTTGCACCGAAGTGGCGTTATCCTTTAAAAGTTGGAGAACTAGTTGTTGATGCTCGATGTGATCTTTCACTGCTTGAACCTTTTTCTTCTTGATATGTCCTTCTATCTCTAGAGTTTGAGGAGTGGTAATTTCTTCCAATCCTTTACAAGATATTGTCGGATTCATTTCTTGATGCTCGATGTGATCTTTCACTTCTTGAACATTTTTCTTCTTGATATGTCCTTCTATCTTGATAGTTTGAGGAGTGGTAATTTCGAACAATGAATTAAAAGATATGGTTGGATTCATTTCTTCTTTCTCGATGTGATCTTTCACTTCTTTCACCTTTTTCTTCTTGATATGTCCTTCTATCTTGAGAGTTTGAGGAGTGGTAATTCTTGCCAATGCTTTACAAGATATGGTCTGATTCATTTCTTCTTTCTCTGGGGTGGGGTCGTGGCGTATATCTTCTTCTTTTGATGTTTCTTGATCCTTTTCTTCTTCCTCTTCATATTCTATGTAAAATAATTTCTTCTCAGCACACTTATGACCTTTAGAGCATTTGCTATCACAATTGTAACAAAGCCCTTTTTCTCTTTTTTCTTCCAATTGTTGTGGTGTAACCCTTGTAGGTTGTGGAAGGCTAGGAGAAACAACACTTCCATCTTTATAGTTGTGAGGGATACGCTTCCTGGTTTCCATAATTTTGCTTTCCACTATGTCACAAAGCCCTTTTACTCTTTCCAATTGTTGTGGTGTTGCTCTAAAGAAGGTGTTGCTATAATGTGCTATCATTTCCTCCGTGAAAATTGACCACGTAACAAGTTGTTTACGAGAACAAAGCCCTTTGTACCATAAAAAGTGATCTGGTTCTAAATATGAAGATGCAATACATACCTTTTGTAACAGTTGTACACCATGTAGATCAAAATATTTCTCCATCTGAAGTATCCAATTTACCGGATCCTTGCCATCAAACTTCCTCATCTTGCTTTTTCTTGATTTCAGGAGCTCAACCTTGAAACGAATGTAACTCTGTATTTTTGGATCTTTAAGTTATGAAATTGTGACCTATAGTAGCCCTCTATGTCCTCTTTCCAATGCCACCAGTCTGACCCAAATTGGATTCTCCAAGGAAGAGTTATGTGAAATCTCCCACAGTGACTTGATTATAGACTAGTTCAGTAGAGCGAAGTTGTACGACGTGCCACGAGTCACTTTTTCGACCTTTGGATCTGAAAAATGCATACAAGAAACTACAGTCCGTCCTCTTTCTGTACCTTCTTACGAAATTTCAATCTGATCCCTAGAGAGAAAGTTATGATGATTTTCCCCAGGTCACCTGTTTGGAATGTAATTCAGGAGTCTGCAAAAAGACCAACTTCCTCAGATCATATCTCCGCAAATATAACGCGAAAAGCTCTGAAATTCGGACCCGAGGTTCAGCGCAGTTTCTTCTCAAATGGGTTTTTTTTTGCAACTTTTGAAACATCGCAGAAAAAAAGTTATAGCGAAAATTCCACGATGACCTGTTTGGAGCAGCGAAACCCTAGAATCCAAAGCTCTGATACCAAATGTTATGAAACCAGCTCAAGAAAAGATATATCAACGCCCTATAATTCAGCCTATTCGAGGAGGAAACCTCCTTTACATTACATAAATGAACAATTCTTGGATGATACAAATGAAAAGACCTCCTTTCTATATATAGGAGTCTAAGGGGTCATAACATAATCAGAGCCGACATAACAATAATAATGTAAGGGCACAATAATAACAATAGTGGGCTTCTATGGGGCACAATAGTAACAATATGGGCACTACATGGGTACATCAATATAATAAGTGGGTTATACTAATAACAATAAGGGGTTACACTAGTAGTATAGGGGCCTAACATATAGGTTGTTAATTTAGTAGCTCGGGGACAAATTCACTCCTTTGGGTAGTCTTCCTAATCAAGAAAGATCCCTCCTTCCCTTTGGAAGAATTTAATTTGGTTAAGGAAAAATGTATTTTGAAGGAGGAAACCAACATGTGCACAAAAGTTCAGGTTGGCTTTAAAGAAAAATTGGACACCCTTGGAAGCATATAAATATAAGACAAGCAGACCTCATTTGGACATCATCATCAATCATATTCTTCTTCTCTCTTCTTTGGATTGGTTTGCGCAGGTCTGAAATTGGTTCATACGAGTTCAAAGTTGCAGGGTCCGAGCTCAGACGCGCGAAAGGAGGTTTTATTCAGGAGCCGCACACTTGATTTGTGGAAATCTCGATTGTAGCCACTCACTTGATAAGGTATTCCCTGTATTTGGAGAGCTTCAACCGCACACACTGTCATTGGGTTTGTGTGGCTATGATCTTAACCTAAATTTGATTGATCGTTGACCGTAGACTTTAGAGATTTTGACTTTTAACATATTTCTCTATAGGGCTCATCTATTGGATATTGTTTGGTTGGTTTTGGGATTTATTTTGATTGATTGAAGAATTGGAACATTGTACTCTCTCTCTCTCTCTCTCTCTCTCTCTCTCTCTCTCTCTCTCTCTGTGAACATTTTATGAAAATATTCTAAGAAGAATAATTTGAAAGGGTTTTTCCCCTTGTGGGGTTTTTCCTTGTGTTTCTTTTGATTGTCTACTATACATTGCATCTATTGTTCTATCTATAATTGTTATTGATCATTGAAAGATTAACTTGTTTTCAAATATTGCTAATTGAAGAAAAGAATTGGGCTAAAGTAATTGTAATAACATAGAACAGTGAAAAATTAACATGGTAACAGAGGTAAGGTGAAGAAAAGCCCAAGGAGACAAGAGACAAAAGCAATCATTCTTGAAAGAAGTTGAATGGCCCTATTTGATTTGGTCAAGACCTCTACCTCTTACTTCAAGGATAATGAGAAACTGGGAGACTCATCTAACTTTGCTCCTTGGAAGATTAGGTTGGAAGTTATATTGGATGACAACAATGTTTTTGAATATGCACAAGGAAAGGTACCCGAGCCTCCAACAAATGCTTATGCTACTATCAAATCTAGGTACAAGAAAGGTGACCTCAAAGCTAAGAAAATTATCATTGATGTTTTGCAAGATCATTTACTTGTCTATGTTGGTAACGTGAAGAAGTCTAAGGATATTTATGACAAGTTGGTCAGGATGTACGAAGTTAAAAACTTGAATTTTATCCTATCTTTGAAAAATCAACTCAAATTAATGAAGATGAACAAAGGGGAATCTATGCAATACTATATCATGGGAGTATACCGCCTAAAGGATCAATTGCAATTTGTTGGAGAACAAATATCTAACAAAGAGCTAGTGGTGATGACTCTTCAAGGTCTTCCTCCTTTTTGGGAAACCTTCATTACTACTTTGAGCAATAATAAGGATCTTCTGTCATTTGATGAGCTTGTTGGGAAATGCACTCAAGAAGAGGCCAGGATGATTGCTAGAGGAAGAATTCAAAAGCATGAAGAAGGAGAGCCCTTTGCATTTGTCACTCAAGACAAGAAGAGAAAAGGAAGGGGAATAATATATGGTTCAAGAAGGCCTCCTCTTGAATCAAATGTCTCTAATAGAAGATCAAGGGATATTGAATTCTATAATTGTCACAAGCATGGTCACTATGCCCAATACTACCCAAAGAAGAGAGATGCTTCAAGATCCCATTACAACAACAATCATGGCTTAAACAATAACAGGTTCAATAATATAAGAAGTGGTGATGATCGAAGAAGATTAGATGATAGAATAAAAAGGGATGATAGAAGGAGAAGAGGTACTATGGATGATTACAAAGAAGACCATCATCCTCAAAAGAAGTCGAGGAACTATAGGTATGAAAATAATGGAGATGATAGTCAATCTGAATATTCTCATATTTATGCTCTTTGTAGTTCTTCCCCTTCATATTTGTATGATAGTTGGTTGGTACATAGTGGGTCTTCTAGACAATTCTCCAAGTATAAGGAAGTCCTCTCAAATCCGATTGAGAGGGAGATAAGTTTGAAGATTATTCTTGGGGACAACTCTACATATCTAGTGAAGGGCTTTGGTTTTGTCAAATTTGATTTGAACTTTGGGGAATTTGTTTTTCTTCATGAAGTAATGTATGTTTTGATACTAAATAATAACTTGTTATCCATATATACCTTGGAAGACAAAGGGATGAGAGTAACCTTCATAAGAGGTAAAGTCCTCACCTGACCTATGGAATCTCGTATGAGGCATGCATTTACATTGGGATCTAAAGTTGAAGGACTCTATAGAGTCAATGGAAGACCTCTACTAGTAATGGTACATGACACTAATCATCAAACTGAGCTATGGCACCAAATATTGGCACATCAACATTATGAAGCTCTACAGAAATTGAAGAAATTAGTCTCTAGGATGCTTGATGTTCAAGACAATCATGACAGAGTGTGTCTAAGATGTGCCAGTGGAAAGAAGACAAGGGGACTATTTGTTGGAAAATCAAGAGACTTATAGATTATAGAGATTTTATTTAGCTTGATAATTACTTGTGATGTGTGTTGGCCCTTTATTGCTTTATTAGATCCTGTTCATCAAGTAATTACCAAAACAATGAAGATCACAACAAGAAAAGTACACAAGATATAGGCTCTAAGCCAGGGCAAAACCCTTCCAAGGTGAAAACCCAGAAAAATGTTTCTCTTCTTATATAATCACTTCACAAAGAGACTTCCAAGACCCAAAGACCAAAGCCCAAAATCCTCCCAAGCACCAAGTGATCCCCTGAGCAAGATCTTCTCCAAGGAAGCTTCCAAACTTCGACCTATTATAGCTTCGCTCTAGAATTTCGACCCTTCAACTTCTCCACAAAAATTTTCCCCCCTGCAACTGCAAGCTTCACAAAAACCCTAGCAGCTTCACACATGTGGACAAAAACAGAGACAAGTCAAGAGACTTCAATTTCTTCTTCCTTCCTTCATCCTTCCAACTCTTTCTCTTCCTTCGCTATTTCAAATCAAACTTGTCTTGGGTGTGTGTCTCAAATGAGTCGAGATCATTCTTATTTATATCCTTCTTGAGGGGTCGAATTGCCCTCCTTTAGGCGGATTTAACCTTGACTAGGGCTGACTTTGTCTCAGTGGAATAAATGGATTTTTCTTGACTTAAATAAATGTTTTCCTTTGTTACAATGAATCCAAATGGGTCTATAATACATGACATAATTTCTTCTTTGTCCTAGAAATACCTAGAAGCATGAAGAACATGTTTTTACCCAAACTTGAGCGTCAAAACCGATGCTTTACATACAATAATTTTATTTTCTTTCTTTTTATTTCTTTATACAAAGTATACAATGTCATGTTTACAAATAGGTCATTATGAAGACTGAACTTAGTTACAATTTCCAAGGCTCCATCTTAACTAGCTAGGTATTAATAATCCCATCACATGGTACACAAAATATCAATCTTGAATCATTCTCATAAGAAGAGATGGATTGATAAGCCATCTTTGTAAAGCATCTATATCATAACCAACATTGTCCTTGAAGCCCTTAACTTGAAAATTTCATCCTTATTTTAGAGCATTATGCTGGGAGGTTTTATGTGAGCTACCACACTACCTCTAAGGCACATACCCCATTTGGATGTTCACTAAGTGTGAACTTTTAGGATTATTCTTATAATGGATTTCCAATCATGAATTCCCAAAGAATATCGGTCCTCTTAGACTACTCTTATCTTGTATTCCCTACCTCATGCTCAAAGAGTATCAGTCTACAACTTCTTTCCTGGATTCTATAATCCATAAGAAGTTCCAATGTGAGATGATTATCCAGTCCTCCGGACTCCATTCTTTCCTTATGGTCTTCACTAAGACTTATAGTTGTTAGTCTTGGTCTAGTGCATGACACATAAAGATAAGAACTATCCAACATCACTCCATCTCAATTAGGGAAGAGATGTCTGCCAAACCAAGCTTGTCTCTCAAGTACTCAAGATTCTTGTTTGGTAATGCTTTAGTCAGAATATTTTTTAGATATTCATCTGTAGGTATATAATGCATCTCCACGACCCCATCTCGTACTAGGCTTCTGTTGTAGTGGTACCCGTTATTTATATGCTTTTTCCTAGCATGAAACATTGGGTCTTATGTCAATCGTATACAACTTTTATTATCACAATGTATATGTGTAGGGCTAAGTGGTCTTTCAAACAAATGAGATAATAACCTCTTGAGCCAAACAACTTCCTTATAGACTTCACTTGCAGCAACATACCCAGCTTTAACACTGCTCAAGACAATTGTATCCTTCTTTATACTAATCCATGAGACCATGGAAGATACTAAGTTGAAGCATCCACACTTGTTGTGCTTCTTCTATCTATTTCACTACCACCCTAATAAGAATTTGTATATCCCATGAGTTTGATTTCATTACCATTATACTGGAAGCAATGATGTATGGTTCCATGCAAATATATTAGGATATGCTTAGTTGTTATGCAGTTGTCATGATTTGGCTCCATCTAAAAATGATTGAGGACATTTATTGCAAGACAAACGTCAGGTCATGTGTTTACTAGATACATCAAGGACTCAATCAGTTGTCTGTAACAAGCAGGATCCACGAGACTATAATTTTGACTCCCCAACTTCTTTAGATTAATAATCACAGGAGTCATCATAGGCTTATTGTCCATCATGCCAAACTTTTGAAGCACCTTGATCACATATTTACCTTGACTAAGATATATTTCACCTAGCTTTTTCCAAACTTCTAGTCCCAAGTAATAATGCATAATCCTAAGATCCTTCATATCAAACTCGGTTTCTAACTACTTCTTGCATTCCTGAATTGGATGCTCTACACCTGTAACAAGTAGATCACCGACTTACAAGAGTATTATCATTGGTTCTCCCTATAACACCTTGATATATAGGTTAGGATCTTGCATACCAAGCTCTAGGTGCTTGATTTAAGCCATATAGAGATTTCTTCAGTCTGTAGACATGAGTTTCCCTATGATTTATTTCAAATCCTTTTGGCTTCTTAATGTAAACATCTTCATCAATAGTCCCATTCAAAAAAGTTGTCTCAACATCCATTTGATGGATGTTCCATCCCATAATAGCAGCCAAAGAAACAAGTGATCTTATTGTTGTATATCTAGCTGTAGGAGCAAAGGTTTCTTCATGATAAATACCTTCTTTATGTGAGAAGGGTCTTGCTAAAAACATTGCACTTTTTATTTATCAATGCTCCCATCCATAGCGTTCTTTATCTTATATATCCATTTTGAAGTGACTATCAATTTGTCACTTGGTCTAGGAACAATTTCCAAGACATCATTCTTCATAATAAATTGGTATTCTTCCTGGATTGCATTCCTCCACTCTTTATGTTTAGTTACATCTTCATAGGAGGAAGGTTTAGCTTCAATGAGCTTCGTCATATATCCTGCATACCCAGAATACCTTTCTGATCTTTTACTTTCCCCAAATGTCCCCTTTGTTGTGTGTGTTACTTCTTGTCGAGTAGTTCTCAACCAAGTAGGCCTCTTTCGATTTTCAGGCACAATTACTTGTTGCACAAGCTCACTAGAACCTTCAACATATTCTTGAGTTGATGTTGGATCTTGATCATCATTGCCTCTTGAGATATCCTCAAAGATAGGTATCTCTTCTTCATCAAAGTCATCAGGAATATCCTTGGATTTCTCGTAAGTTGTACTTTCATCAAAGATGGCATCCCTACTTACTTCAATCCAACGATCCTCCCTAATATATATTTTGTAAGCTTTTGATGAAGCACTATACCCGGCAAAGATGCCCTTCATACTAGTATGATCCAACTTCTTCTTTTTTTCCTTGGGTATATGTATATATACATGACACCCAAATATTTGAAGATGATCCATAATAGGCTTATTTCTTATAAATGCTTCTTTCAGGGTCATGTTGTTGAGTATCTTGTGAGGAATTTGGTTCATCAAGTAAACAACTATCACACATGCCTCTCCCTATAGGAAATTGGGGGGATCTTGATAATGTAGCGTGGCCCTCACATATTCATCTATTGTTTTGTTCTTCCTTCCGACCACACCATTTTGTTAAGATTGTAAGGAACAATAAGCTCCCTCTTAATACCTGCTTTCTTGCATAATGTTATTAGTTCTTTAGAGATATATTCTCCACGATTGTCAGATCTCAAAGTCTTGATCTTTCTCTCGGTCGGATTCTTCACATCAATCTTGAATTCTTGAAATTTCTTGAATACCTCATGTTTGTTCTTGAGGAGGCACAACCAAGTTTTCCTTGAGAAATCATTAATGAATGTCACATAATATTGATGCCCACCAAGATATTTTACAACCATAGGACCACATACATCTGAGTGTATGAGATCTAAAACTTCCTTAGATCTAGTATAACTTCTTGCAAATGGATTTTTCACATTCTTGTCAAGAGTACACCCCTTATAGGTCCCTTCATGTTATTCCTTCAAATCGGGGATGCCATTTACCATTTGACTTAGAGATGCCAAAATCTTATAGTGAAGTTTTTCATACCTTCTATGCCACCGTTTAGAAGGGTTCACATCTAAGTGAACTAGGGCTTGAGAGAGACGTGTCAAAAGTTTATACAATGTCTCCTCATGAATATCGATCACCCTTCAATTATCAATACTAGAGCCCTTACTCCAAACCAAAACCTTCCCATCAACAAAAGTAATTATATCACCCTTATCCTCTAGACAAGAAATAGAAAGTAAGTTTTTATTCAAACCTTGAACACATATTGTTGAGGTGAATACTTCCACTAGACTTGAGCTCCAACGAAGTAGATCTAATCCCTTTCATTGGATAACTCTTCTTATCTCCAAGCTTTATGGAATGAGAAGAGGTTCCTTTCGATATAGTTTGGAGTTGGCGACATTCTCCTATCATATGTCTTGAGGCACCACTATCAATAACTCATACATTATCATCCTTGAAAGTGTGAGATAAAGTAGAGAACAAAGTTCCATTTTTCACTTCCTTTACTAGCTTGGAGATGATCTTCAACATGCAATCCTTGATGGTTGTAGAAAGTTTCCCAAGAAACTTGAAACCCTTCTTCGTAACCATTGTCGTAGTGCCAACTAGGATTTGATCTTTAGTCTCCTTCTCGCACCTTAGCTCTGATACCATGTTGGAAAATCAAGAGACATAGAGATTATAAAGCTTTTCCTTAGCTTGATAATTACTTGTGATGTGTGTTGGCCTTTTATTACTTTATTAGATCTTGTTCATAAAGTAATTACCAAAACAATGAACATCACAACAAAACAAAGTACACAAGATATAGGATCCAAGCCAAGGCAAAACCCCTCCAAGGGGAAAACCCATAAAAATGCTTCTTTTCTTATAGAATCTATTCACAAAGAGATTTCCAAGATCCAAATACGAAAGCCCAAAATCCTCCCAAGCACCAAGTCACCCCCAACAATATATTCTTCAAGGCAACTTCCAAACTTGGGCCTACTGCAACTTTTCTCTAGAATTTTGGCCCTACAACTTCTCCATTCTCCACATAATTTCGACTACCTGTAATTGTTAACTTCACAAAAACCCTAGTAACTTCACATGTGTGGACAAAAAAGAAAAGAAAAAAAGAAGATAAACCAAGAGACTTCGATTTCTTCTTCCTTACTTTTTCCTTATAGCTCTTTCGCTTCCTTCACTATTGCAGATCAAACTTGAATGTGTGTCTCAAATGAGTCGAGATCCTTCTAATTTATAGCCTTCTTGAGGGGTCAAATTGCCCTCCCTTAGGCCGACTTCACCTTAATTGGGGCTAACTTGGAGTTGGAGGAATAAATGGCTTTTTCTTGACTTAAATAGATATTTTCATTTGTTACAATGAGTCCAAATGGGACTATAATACATGACATAATTTCTTATTTGTCCTAGAAAGACCTAGAAGCATGAAGAACATTCTTGTGACCTAAACTTGAGCAAGAAACCCTTGCTTTATATATATATATATATATATATATATATTTCTTTCTTTCTCTTTCTTTATACAAAGTACCATGTTTACAAATAGATCATTATGAAGACCGAAGTTAGTTACAATTTCCAACACTGTCCCCCTATAGCAGGAACAAGACCGATGATATTCTTCATCTCATTCATTCTGACCTATGCGGACCCCATACCTATGCGCTCTGTTGGTGGACATCTCTACTATATAATCTTTATTGATAACTTCTACATGAAGACATGGATATACTATTTGAAGCATAAGGATGAGGCTTTTGATATATTCAAGAACTTCAAGGCGCTAGTAGAAAATCAAACAAGGAAGAAGATCAAAATCTTCAGGTCTAACAAAGGTGGAGAGTACATTTCAAATGAGTTCATTGAATTCTACGAGAAGGAAGGTATTAAGAGGGAAACTATTGTACCATACAATCATGAGAAAAATGGAGTGGCTAAGAGAAAGAATATGTTCATCGTAGAAGTTGCCTAAGCCATGCTCCATGATCAAAATTTGTTGAAATTCCTTTAGGGAGAAGCTAAAAATACAACAATATATGTTCAAAATTGGGTTCCCCATTAAGCATTGGACAACCACTGGACAACAAGACTCCTAAAGAAGTATTCACAGGTGTGAAGCCTAACATTGGTCATCTCAGGATACTTGGTTGCCCCGTATATTTCCATGTGTCAAAGGAGAATTGGAACAAGTTGGAAGCCTCCAAAAAGAAAGGTACATTTGTTGGTTATTGTGAAAATTATAAAGCAAATAATATATACATATATGGTAAAAGGAAGATAGAGTTTAGTAGTGATACAACTTTCGATGAAGATGATG
Source organism: Pinus tabuliformis (assembly GCA_031772625.1). Classification (NCBI taxonomy): domain Eukaryota; kingdom Viridiplantae; phylum Streptophyta; class Pinopsida; order Pinales; family Pinaceae; genus Pinus; species Pinus tabuliformis. Next base: position 526,033,010 of record CM062813.1, on the reverse strand, counting down.
CTTGTGAAAAAACAAGGGAAATTCCTCCACCTCCTCCTATTGACAAGAATGACGATGACATGCTAGAAGGTCTTTATGTGCCTAAATCTGAGAAGGATATTATGTATAATCCCATGGAGCCTAGGGATCCCTTAGATTATCCTCCAAGTGATCCCCCTAGAAGGAAGAGACCATTATGGCTTTGTGATACTTTACAATATGTTGAGAGATATGTTCCTACCAAAAGGACCTTTAGAGAAAGTAAGAAGCCATGTTGATATAAGGGATAAATTGTAGCTATGAGCATTATGATCTAGGTTGAGCCTTCCACCTTTGAAGAAGTTGTGAAAGAACAAGTTTGGAATGGTGCCATGGCTAAAGAATATGAATTGATTATGAAGAATGATGTATGGCATGTTGTTTTGAGACCTTAAGGAAAATTTGTCACAACTTCAAAAAGGCTATATAAGATCAAGCACGGAGCTAATGGAAGCATTGAGAAGTATAAAACAAGGTTCATGGCCCTACGTTTCTCCCATAAAGAGGGATGAGACTATGACGATAGATTTGTTTTCATTGCCCACTACACTACTATTAGATCAATTGTTTCCCTTATTGTTAGTCAATAATGCACTCTTCACCAAATGGATGTAAAGACCACATTTTTTCATGGCATACCATAGGAAGAAGTATATGTTAAGCAGCCTCAGGTATCTAAACTAAAGGACAAGACTCACATTTTCAATTTAAAGAAAGGAATATATGGTTTGAAGTAAGCCCCCATAGCCTAGTAGGCCTGTATTGGTAGTTACTCGGTGAATCTTGGATTCATAAGAAGCAGTGGCGATCCAAACCTCTATTTCAAAGTGGTCCAAGATATGCCTTTGATTTTGGTTTTATATGTTGATGATATATTCTTGACAGGTAGTGAGCCCTTGATGCATGATTGTAAGAGGGAGTTGACCTCCGTGTTCAAAATGGAGGAACTTGATATGATGCATTACTTTTTGGGATTATAGGTTTGGTAGAGGCCCAAAGAGATTTTCCTTTCTTTAGGGAAATATGTTGTGAAGCTATTGGAAAAAACATAGAATAACATAATGCAAATCCTTGGCTACCCTGATGGAGATAAACTTCAAAAAGATATGTGGAGACGTTGTTGGACCGGACTCGATAGGCCCTCCCGAGTACCGATAATTGATTGGGGCATTGATGTTCCTTGTGGACACTCATCCAAACATATGCTTCACAATGAACACTTTGAGTTAATTCATGATTGAGCCCCTTCATGCTTTGGTCTAAAATATATTGTCGGAGATGTTCATCATCATGGTGACACCAATGCTAACTAGGCTAGAAATGTTATTGACCAGAAAAGCACATGAGGGTGTTACTTTAGTCTGGGGTCCGCGATGATATCTTAGATGAGCAAGAAAAAAAAGTTTGTGGCTTTGAGCATGACCGAGGCATAGTACATTGTTGTTAGCATAGCTAGCTGCAAGGCATTTTGGTTGAGGAAGCTCTTTGGAGAGCTATTTGAGCAGGTTCTGGATATGACAGTCATATACTGTGACAACAAGAGTGGGATTCGATTAACTAAAAATCCCATATTTCATGACAAGTCCAAGTATATTGAGATCAAGTATCATTACATTTGAGATATGGTGTAGAGAGGAGTCGTGAGACTCCATCACATTTCGACCGATGAACATATACCATATATACTCACTAAGGCTTTGTTGAAAGGGAAGTTCTTAGTATTCATAGAGCAGCTTGGATTGATGGATATGACCCTCCTAGGTAAGGGTCCCGGTTGATTGAGGACACTGAGCTATGCTCATCCCCATTATTTGAGCTCCTAGGGTGAGGAATTGAGCCTTAAAGCTCTTGGGGTTGAGGGAACTCTGGATAGTATTGACAAAGTATACCTGATTTGGCATCTAGTTTCCACCTATTTGGCCAATGGGTGCTAGCTGCTTTATTTAGGTGTGATCCTTATCATTTATGGTAAGTGGTATCCTACTCAAACTAGAGATGTTGGTGTTCTACCACTAGCTCTTGCGGGTCAAGTTGGGAAGATCAACAAATAATAGGATATGTGTGATCCTTACCGTTTATGGTAAGTTTTATCCCTCCTATTATCACTAGGAAGTGGGATAGGCGAGATCCTTACCTCATAAGGTAAGTGGCATCCCTCCTATTGTTTGTGGATTCTCGATGGTAGCAGAGGCTCCCCGATGATGATGATCTTGGGTGGTAGCAGAGGCTCCCCGATTATGATGATCTCGAGTGGTAGCAGAGGCTCCCTAATGATGATGATCCCTAGTGGTAGTAGAGGCTCCCTGATGATGATGATCCTGAGTGGTAGCAAAGGCTCCCGATGATGATGATTTCGGGTGGTAGCAAAGGCTCCCCAATGATGATTATTTTGGGTGGTAGCAAAGGCTCCCTAATGGATAGAGGGTGGTAGCTTGAGCTCCCTTGCGATGTCAAATTATTCTTATTTTAGATTCGAGAGTATTCAACATAGACAAAAAGAGATGAGCAATGACAACATTTGATTTCATGATGTCAATATATTTGAGATGGGACATATGTTGCAGTCAGTAATTTCTCCCTAGCTAGGAGGGAGTGTTAATTTGGTAGCTTACGGACAAATTCCCTCCTTTGGAAAACCTTCCTCATCAAGAAATACCCCTCCTAGCCTTTGGAAGAATTTAATTTGGTTAAGGAAAAATGTATTTTTAAGGAGGAAACCCACACGTGCACAAAAGTTCAGGTCAACTTTAAAGATAAATTGGACACCCTTGGAAGCATATAAATACAAGACAAATGCACCTCATTTCGACATCATCATCAAGCATCTTCTTCTTCTCTATTTTTTGGATTTGTTCGCACAAGTTTGAAATTGGTTCGTACAGGTTTGAAGTTACGGGTTTTGAGCTCACATGTGTGAAAGGAAGTTTTATTTTAGAGCCGCGGACTTGGTTTGTGGAAATATCAGTTGTAGATGCTCACTTGATAGGGTATTCACTACGATTGGAGAGCTTCACCTGCAATCACTGTCACTAGGTCTATGTGGCTGTGATATTGACCTATATTATGTGGACCATTGACTGCCGACTTTAGAGATTTTGACATTGATCACATATTGTTTGGTTTATCATATATTAGATATTGTTTGGTTCGTTTTGGGATTGGTTTTGATTGATTGATGAATTGGAACATTTTACTCTCTCTCTCTAGACATTTTATGACAATCTAGTAAGAAGAAGAATTTAAAAGGGTTTCTCCTCTTGTGGGTTTTTCCATGGTCTTTGACCAAATTCTTGGGTCTCTTGTTGTTGCTTTTGATTGTCTACTATACATTGCATTTAACGTTCTATCTAAAAAAATTATTGATCATTGTAAATTGTTTTGAAAGATTTGTAATTGAAGAAAAGAATTGGGCTAAAGTAATTGTGACAACATGGAACATTGGAAAATTAACATAGGGAACAATGAATGTTGATGGGTCTGAGGACATGGATATGGATGGAATTGCACTCTTAGACCTCATTGAAGAGTGGACAAGTAAGGACCCAAGAAAGATACTAGATCAATAAAAAGAGTTTTTTAAACATATCTATTTGCAACTAAAGAGTAAAAGGAATGAGGCTTTGAAGGGAGAAAGCTCAACCCCAACCAACCTTGGATTCCAAACACAAAGCTTCAGAAAAGGAAAAGCGGAGAATAGTTAATATAGGATATGCATGATGCGTAGCCCCAAGGGTTAGATAAGTTGGTTGAGTTCCTGTTGCTAAGTACCTTGCCAATTGGGAGGTCACGGGGTCAAATCTCCTTGACACTCTTGGCGTTAGGCCTGCTTGTTTGGCCAGTAGGTAGATGCTTTCAAGTTGATCTGCCTAGATTTTCCGTGCAAAAAAAAAGGATATGCATGATGCACTTGTCAATTATGGACAAGTGACTCTCTTGAAAAAAGTGTTTTCCTCAGCCCAACATGCTTTCCTATGAAGACAATCTAGTGTAATATAAGAGGCCTTGACTATTGAGGCAAACAAAGGCTTCTCCACACAATAGAGAGAGAAATTGTAGGGAACTCCACACAATAGTGATGTTAGAGGAGATTAAATGTGACAATGATAAAGTCAACTCAATAACCTCTCATTTTTTGAGAAGTTGTCAAACCATAACACTAAATGCTGCAAGGAAATTATAAGGACTAGTTATCGTATGGAATTCAAGCAAAGTGGAATTTAAAAATTGGATGGCTACCGCAAGTATAATCTCTAGTATATTCCACTATCTAGGCTCAAAATAAATGTAATGCATAACAACGGTTCATGGGCCAAACATGGTAAAAGAAAAGCCATGATTTCTTAGAAACTTAACAAGCAGTAGAGAGCCTCAACAAGATAATTTATGGATTCTAAGTAAATAATTCAACATGGTAACATCATTGGAGGAAAACAAGGGAGGTATTTTCCGGTTAGACACAAACTCAAAAAGTTGATGTAGAAAATGAAGCAGGGCAATGTGAAAACTGTTAATGGATTATTCACTTGGAACAATCATTGTCGCGGTAAGAATCAAGTAACCTCGCACTTGGCTAGATTTTCAGTATCATAATCTCTATTAGAAGTGGATGTCTTCATGGAAGAATGTATTCTTCCTTGTACAAGTTAAGATCACTCATTGATTAGTTTAGAAATAGATATCAAAGTTACCCCTAAACATAGGCCTTTTAGATTTGATAATTTATGGCTTAAGGATCTATCATTCTTTGAGAAGGTAAAGGCATGGTGGGAAGAGATTCAAGTTTAGGTTCCTTCCAATATGGCCAAGTTTTAACAAAAACTCAAGATCCTTAAGTCAAAATAAAAATATGGAACAAAGAGTATCATGGAAATATTTTAAGAGCAAAACAAGATTTGGAGGTACATATGCAAGAGGTTGAACAACTAATAATTCTAGGGGGGGGACTAAGGATTTAGCTGGAAAATTAGGAAACTACTCAGAAAAAATAAATGATAAGAGGAAACAAGAGGAAATGTTGTGGAGGCAAAAGTCAAGAATCCACTAACTTCAAGAAGGGGAGCAGAACACAAAGTTTGCCCATAAATCAATGATCAAACGTCGACGTCATAACAAGATATTTTTGCTCGAAGATGAAGCAAGGTGAAAACTCACAAACATAAAGAGATGTAGCAAGAATTGGTTAGATATTATGGATCACTCATAGTTGAACCAAATAAAAGTCAATGGAGACAAATTCCAAATATCACAAAAAACATCCTAGTGCTAGTTCAACCAAATCATAATGTTGCCTTGATGTGAGGGGTATCCTATGCTGAAGTCAAAGAGGTAGAAATGTCCATACCAAAAAACAAAGTGCCGAGTTCAGATAGGTTCAACACTAATTTTTCCAAGCTTGTTCGCAATTCCTTGGCAAAGAAATCCATGACCATGTGGAGGAAGCTTGAAGTACATGCTCTTTATTTCTAGCCTTGAATGTCACACTACGAACACTAGTGCCCAAGTTTAACAAGACCTAGTTTCCTCGTAACTTCATACCAATAGCCTTATGCAATGTGATATATAATATTATTTCAAAAGTCATTGTAAATTGTCTAAAGCCACTCCTGCCAAATCTGATTTCAATGGAGTACACCGCATATATGGAAGGAAAACACATCTTAGATGGAATAGTAGTAGCCCATGAGATCTTGCATTTGTTGAGAAAATCTAAAGAGGTTGGAATGCTAATTAAGCTTGATATGTCTAAGGCCGTTGACAAACTTTTTGGCCTCATCTCTTCAATGTTCTCATAACCTTTGGTTTTTCAAGTAGTTGGATTAATTGGGTAGGAGCTTTCATTGCAACCACTTTCTTCTCCTGATGCGCAATGGATCTCCTTCCCCACTATTCAAGTCTTCTCTCGAAATTCAGAAACGTGACCCTCTCTCACATTCTTATTTATTCTTGCTATAAAAGGGTTTGGACGCACCACAAAAGCAGTGGTAACACAAGGAAAGATAAAGGGATTAAAATTCTTTGGTGACGATCTTCCCATCTAAATCAACAATTTGTTGATGATACAATGTTAAAGGGAGTTCCAATAGTAAGAGAATATAGAGCTCTAAAATTGATCTTGTGGGACTTCATGGAGGTCTCAATTACATTCGTTAATGTGGGTAAATCTCAAATTTATTTCTTTAATATTAGCAATGCAGGGGCACCTAGCTAGATTGTTGGTCATTTAGTGCAGTTATTTCCTACTAAATATTTGGGGGTGCCTTTGGTAGACTACTCCTTTCAAACTATTCACTCTAAGGAATTAGTCCAAAAAATATCCAAAAAATTATATTGTTGGACCTTCAAATCTCAAAATTTTGATGGCAGATTGGTCTTGTTAAAATCAATCTTGCAAGCCCTTCTGATGTATCTTTTCGTTGTATTAGTGGCACTTGAAGGAATCCTCAGATCCATCAAAGCTTATCTACAAATACTTTCTATGCAAAGGGGTTATATGGGAAATAAAATGGACCCTTGTAGCCTCAAATAAATTATGTCTTCCCAAAATGGCTAGTGGTCTTGTATTCGTGATCCAAAAATTCTAAATAATGTTTTGGGGTAAAAATTATGGTGGAGGTGGATCCAAGGTTGTCAAGAGTTATGTAGTCAACTTTAGAGCAAGAAATATATCCCCTCTCAATCCTGGAAATGACAATTGAGAGCTCAAATCCTTGTTCAAGGATCTTAAATGTGGAATTTGGCTAGCGTTAATAATTTCATTGTACGCCAATAATGTTTATGGGAAGTCTGAGAAGGAAAATATGCCTTGTTTTGCATGGAATCATGGGATCAATATCCAAAGCTTGGAGGCAGGGTAGAATTTCTTTCTATAGAAGAGCCTATGAAATCTAGAGGCCTCTTGACAGTAGTAGGTTATTGGAACTAGACAGTGAAGCACATCTCATGGAAAGAATGGACAAAAGAAGGAAAGTTGGCCTCAAACTCTTTATCAAGCCAATATGGGCACATTAATGGAAGAACTTCATGAATGAAAGGTCACACTCTTTGATGGATCTTACAAACTCTTGTGGGGATATGACTAGAAGGGTATGTTCACAATCAAAGAGGCATATCAAAAAGCCACACCAATCTTCTTCACCAGCCAATCTGGAAATAGGTTTGGCTAAGAACTTATGGCCCAAGTTGTCTGTCTTCTTTGGTTGTTGGTACACAAAAGATCCCTTTCATGGGCTAAAATCGTTCACAGAGGATTTGAAGGCCCGTGCCTTTGTTTCTATGTAGATAGGATGTAGAAGACATTCAACACTTGCTCAATATATATATATATATATATTAGTTTATTTAATTTTCTGAAACTTTGTGGTCTCAACTCTTCAACTTATTTGGACAATCAAATAGGAATAAAAATGTCATCATAGAAATGATTGAAGGTTGGAGATACTCTTTGACAAAGAATCAAATTGTAAATCGAGATTTGGACCCCATTCAAAGGGATTTTGCTATGGAATATATGAAGGGAGAGGAACAATCACATCTTTAATAATTGATCATCAAAGGGGGAGGTAATCTAAGCAAAATCATTGCTAGGTGTTCGTGAAATAATACTACTCCACTCTTCGTCATCGTTAGACTAGGAAGCTAAGGGTTTAGATGCCACAATTTTGCATAATCTCTAGTTGTTTCCATCTCCTTCTATTGATCCTTTACCTTGAGGAAGCCATCTTACAAGCCTCTAGCCTCCTAGAGCCCTCCTCCTCTTGGAGTCCTTAAACTTAATTTTAACAGGGCAGACGTAGTGACCAACCTAGGGTGCTAGATTAGGCTAAATTTATTATCGACCAGGGTAAGTAAACTTCGAGGCATGCATCTAAAATCTATAGACATAAAGGATTCCTAACTAAGTGTTCATTGTGGTAGGTTACAATACTTCTTTACGGAAGGTTAAGATATGTTTCCTATCACCTTGACACTCAGGTCACTCAACTCATCTAACTGCTCTAAAGACATTGCGTATTGCTAGACTAAGATTTTAATCCCCTTACAAAGATGTTGTGCACAAAAGCTCTGTCTAGTTAACACTCAGCATTCATGAAAGATCAAAAGCATACTACAAATTTAAATACATGTAAACAGAGTCTATGAGGATGCTTTAAAAATATAACGATGGATCAGATCTCTTACAAGATATGGTTCAATGATCTTAACGATAAATCCTTTAAGCTATCACCATAAACACCATTCATAAGGATTGCTAATTAAATCAACAAAATTATAAGCATAACTCTAATTACTATGCATGCTATTCAATATTCGAACGCTGCTAATGAAATGAAAATTACAGTATACCAGTCCACGCAGGGCCCGTCCGCGTTTCAATGGTACACTGGAATACGCTCAAGCAACTAAGGTATTAACGCATGAACAATGTTATAATAAAACCGTGACTATAATCGAGTTCTGGTATTAAGTTCTGAAGATCTTACAAAAAGCTATGTTCTCAAAACGATACACAGAGATCACCAACCATGTAACTGTAACTATAACTGTGTTTTTAAAAACAATTAATACACGGTTTTCATTTGGATTGAATGTACATTCACTATGCAACTGTTTCCGCTTTTACTATGGAATGATTTTTGGGTCATTTCCATTCTAAACCGATTTCCAAAAAGAAACAAAATGAAACCGGTTTGGGAAACCTATGGCTGTTGCTGCCTTTGTCACCAAAAGGTTGGGGCTTTGACCAACATTGGCCGCATAACCAGGAGTGTTTGATTTGCTGTAGGATCGATGTTTCTCCATGCTTGTACATTCCAGTTTTCGTTCCTATCCATTGCTTTGGTTTGCCTGTCATGCCAGGTGTCAGATGATGAACCATTTACAGGATGTTGTGACTTCCTGTAAACTTTTTATTAAAAATTCCTAATTTCTAACATAAAAACTCATAAATTAACGTTAATGCAAACTAACAACTATAATGCTATTAATTAATCAATTTCAAGGAATATAAGGGATCTATGGAGGAAAAAGGTAGACAAATGATGATGTTTTTAAAAGGAAAAGATGGTAATGGAATGGTACCAACATCTCCCCCAAGCTTAATGAATTAGCATGCCCTCATGCTAATCCTGATGTGCTGTCTCTAAACTCTGTCCCTACCTGCACCTCTGCTGCTTTCAACAATGCATCCATGTTCTTCTTAGCTTGGGCATCTTTCTGACTGTGGAGTTCATGCTTTAAACTCTTGTACTTCTCCTTGAAGGCTTTCTTTTGGTTATACCATTTGGTTGCCCACTTGAAAATGCCAGTTTGTTCAGCCTCGAGTTCCTTGATTTTCTCCCTCAACTTCTCATTTTTCTGTTGAGTCTCTTTACTCTGTGCTCTTAGCATTTCATTCTCTTTCTTGATGACTTTTTCCAGCATGTTGGCCTCCATCAGTTCTTCTTTTAACTTTCAATTTGCTTTTCCAGCCTCCTTTGTTTCTTAATTGCGGGTGGTGACTCTTTTTCTTGCCTATTGTTGCTCTCAACCTCCATTTTAGCTTCTGGTCCAGGTTGTGAGTGAGCACTGCTCTCAATGTCCATCGGTGCAGGTGCATTCGATTCTGGTTGGTCTTCTTGTGGCTGGGTCTTTTGTGCTCTCCTGGATCTTCTTGTATAGGTAGTAAATTTTTTATCTTGCTCCGTTTTCTAGGCATCCTCTTTTCTCATTTTCCTCATCCTCACACTACTAATGGGTGGAGGTACATTGCTTGATTTGTGCACAGGAATCTCTTCATCAATGTCATGCATAAATCCTGAGTGCTCTTGTTGTTCTTGCTCATCCTCTTCATCTTTGATTTGGTTGGCAGCCAAGAATTCCTTCCACGTTTTTCCCCTTCTCTGTAATTCATACTCAATAAGAATTTTAATTAGCCTGAAATGATATAAGCTCTTGTCCTCATTACCTTTTTTCTTTTGGATGGTTTTCGACATTTTGGTTAAGCTCTGCAAGAGGAAATATGGTAAGCTAATAGTGCACTTCCCTTTCAAATGTAACAGTAGTTTGATGTGGTATAAATAAACTATGTTGTAGCGGCCCTCACAAGTAACAAATTTTTGGATGATATACACCATTTCGTCCCATGGATGCATCAGCCAGCTCCTAGGGACACCTTTCTTCCAGTTAACGGATGAAACCCTCGATCTGGACATGAATTGGGTCCATGATTTTTCTTTGAATTGTTTTGTCTTGAAGTATTTCTCCCCTTCTGGGCTGATCCCTAAGGACTGTGCTATGGTGTCTTCTGAGACCCTAAATGAAAAATTACCTATCAAGGCTTTCTCCCCATTGAATGTAAAGGCAAACTGTTTAGTTACTTCCTCATTGCTCCCATTAAACTTCTCCAAGAAGGGTAGCCATTGTTTTTATTTTATAATTGCAATGCAGTCATCGTGGTACTGAGAACTGTCAAATGTGTTTGGCTCTACCCTATTAGTCATTTTGACAGAGAAATTTTTTTCTAACCCTCTTCGTTTATGCTTACGAATTTAACAAAGGTATTTTGGTTTGTTACCTTTGTCTTTCGCTCCACACTGCTGACCTGGTGGTGCCCTCTGTTCTTCGAAACTAGCTCCTTCAGTGGCTTAAGCGATGGCCAGATGACCGTCTTGTAATTATGGTGGAGGTCGAAACTTGTAAACCCAAATGACTATGTTTTCCTTGTTGTTGTTGAAATCACAGAAGTCGAATTGCTAATATAGAACAACCGAGAATGAAATGAATTTATTTTTTTTAACAACCGACTCGACCCAATTCATAGCATATTCATATTTTATGACAGAGGAGTAGCTGTACTGGGTCGTATGAATACCATCATGAGAACACTGGAAGCATGTATGGAGTACTGGAGTATGATATCAGATAGTTGTTTGCATCAGTCGACTTCGTCGGGTGATCATGTTATAACTTGGTCGATTCAAACATAATGAACAAAACCGTATAACATTTGGCTTTCAAACAGTTCACCACCTGTCCCTCGTTCAATGGTACTTGGCCGAATAGGGAGATGTTGGACCGGTAGTAGGGTTTGATTGGCCGATAAAGAGTTAATAACAAAGGCTAGGAGGGTGATATAATAGGCGATTGAGAAATCATATGAAGAGTATGGGAATTTAAAAATCGCATAAATATGGGATAGGCTAGAGTGTTGGGAGATGATAGGGATTAAGAATATGATAAGGGGCGATAGGTATGTAGGTGTTTTTGAAATTGATCGTAGTAGTCATAGTCATCACATTTAACATTAAAAATAATCTAAGAATTTAAATGTTAAAAATAAAGAATACATTACACTTTTATTGGTTGATCAAGCGTTGAATTGGCATGCTAGGTAGGACTAGTCTTTCTTGACTAATCTTTGTTGTTCATGACAGGTCCCTCTGAGATGAATTTGAATGCAACAGGTCCCTCTGAGATCTGGAAAATGTTTGTGTAGCTTCTTTGAAATCTGGAAAAGAACTATATGTGTGCAGGTTCCTTGATCTTTGGTGTTTGATGAAGCCTCGGTGACAAGCAACCTTTGAATCTCTGTTGAAACTTTGTTGAAGCTTTGTTGAAGTAGCTTGAGATAACAGTCTCTTAACAGGTCCCTTTTATGTATGTTGAATAGGTCCCTCTACTATTGGTGCTGGTAACATGGTCTTCTGAACAGAACAGGTCCCACTGCATAGTTCTTTTAAACAGGTCCCTCTGATTAGAACGAAGACAAAAAAACTTCTTTATTGAAATCTGAAGTGCTAAACAAACTCTTTGGAAATTTACAGTGAGGAGATGAGATAAGAAATCTTTGAGAATTTACAATGAGGAGATGAGATAAGAAAAACAAAATGTTGATGCTTCTCCCCCACTAAAGCTTTGACTTGTCCTCAAGTCATTATTCAATTGATGAATCAAACAGGAAACAAAAAGAAAAGGAATTCTTACCAGCCAAAGAATTGGTTTTCAAGTAAGAATTCTGGGTTAGAGTGTGCCAGAGTCTGGTTTTCACATCTAACCCATTTTTAATTTTATTATTATTATTATTATTATTTTATTTTTATTTCTTTTGAATTTCTAAATTGAAATGAAATGAACTAAGGTAGAGATACTACAGTTGAAGGCTGCAATATCTCAACCTCTCTCTGTTGAGATACAGTTTGAAGAAAATTTTGCTTGCTGATGGGCTTATTGTAAAGTTTCAAGCGATGACCATTGACAGTAAAGGAGTGGCCTTCTCCATCAATAGTAATGAGCTTGACTGATCCATTGTCATAAACTTGAATGATTTCGTATGGGCCCATCCAATGTGTGGTAAACTTGGCTTTATGATCTCTGAATTTAGAATCAAAGAGTAAAGCCCAGTCTCCTTCTTTGAACTGCTTCTTCTTGATATGTGCATCATGCCACTGCTTCCTTTGTTTTTGCATGAGGATTGTTGTTTCCTCTGCTTGCTGCCTCATTTCATCCAGCTGGTTCAACTGCTGAATTCTTTCTTGTTGTGCTTCATTCAGATCAATTTCCAAATCTGCAGCCATCTTAAAAGTATGTATTTGAAACTCAATAGGAAGCATTACCTCTTTGCCATACACCAACTGATATGGTGTAAATCCTGTAGTATTCTTCCACGTGATTCTATAAGCCCAGAGTGCATCTTTGAGCTTCTCTTCCCAATTCTTTATGTTCATTGCCACAATCTTAGTGATAATTCCTTCCAAAGTTTTATTTGTGGATTCCACCTGGCCATTGGCCTGTGGATGGTAAGGTGTACTTCTTTTGTGCTTGATTTGATATTTTTCTGTGATGTCCTTAACTAACTTTGAAGTAAACTGAGTACCTTGATCAGTCACTATCTCCCTTGGTACTCCATACCTTACAAAAATCTCTTCAAAAAGGAAGTTTACCATTGTTTGTCCAGTTGCTCGAACTAGTGCTTTTGCTTCAGCCCATTTTGTTACGTAATCAGTACATACTAAGATGTACTTCTTACCATTGGAGGTTGGATTAATGGGTCCTATGAAATCTACAGCCCATTTTTCAAATGGCTCTAGGTGCACTTGGGGCTGAAGTGGCATCTCATTTGTAGTTGTTGGCCTATCCATTCTTTGGCAGCTATCACAACTCTTCACGTACTTTTTGGAATCCTTAAAAATAGATGGCCAGTCATATCCAAGACTAAGAATCTTGAATGTTGTTCGCTTAGCTGCAAAATTCCCACCACACGGTTCATCATGGCAATATTTTAAAATATCAATTATCTCATCATTTCTTACACATCGTCTAATAATCATATCATAACCATTGTAAAATAAATCGCCATTAATCCATGAGTATCGAGCACTTTGTTTGACTAGCCTCTTCTTTTCCTTTGGAGTAAAGTATGGAGGTGTTCTTCCTGTAGACAAATAATTGGCCAAGTCAGCATACCAAGGATTCACTATTGAAATTGCAAATAGATTTTCATCTGGAAAAGAATCTTCAACCGGAACAACCTCACCTTGATTTTGCAGTCTAGAAAGAAAATATTCCACTTGATTCTCCTTACCTGGTCTATCTAACACTGTGATGTTAAATTCCTCTAACAATAATAACCATCTGGTAACTCTGCCACTAGTTACTGGTTTATTCATTAAATGCCTAATGGCAGAATGGTCAGTATGTACAAAAACTTCATAACCAGTTATATAATGTCGGAATTTATTCACAGCATGTATGATGGCAAGCATTTCTTTTTCTGTGACTGTGTAGTTTAATTTTGCAGGTGTTAGATTTTTGCTAATGAAATAGATGGTGTAATGACAAGATTCCTCTTTTTGGCCTAATGAGGCACCTACTGCAGTATCAGATGCATCTGTAAAGATGTGAAATGGTAGGTTCCAGTTAAGTCCTTTTAAGACTGGTGTGGTTGACAACTTCTTTTTGAGTGTTTCAAATGCTTGCTGGCAATTCTCATTCCAGTTGAAAAGTACATCTTTGGCTAGAAGCTTAAACAAAGGTGAAGCTATTTTACTTAAATGTTCAATAAACCTTCTATAATAGCTTGCATACCCAAGGAAACTTCTTACCTCTTTTTGAGTCTTCGGAATTGGCAAATTGACAATGATCTGGATCTTCGATGGATCAACTTTAATGCCTTGAAAAGAAATATAGTGGCCTAATACTATCCCCTCATTTAACATCATAAAACTCTTTCATTGCTCAGGGACAGATTAGCTTCAATACATCTCTTCAAAACTTTTTCAAGGTTCTCTAATGCATGCTCAAATGAATCGCCATACATTGAAAAATCATCCATGTAAACTTCAATGCAATCGTGAACTAAATCAGCGAAAATAGCTAATACAGCTCTCTAAAATGTAGCTGGAGCATTGCAAAGTCCAAATGGCAAAACATTATAAGCATAAGTGCCCCAGGGACAAGTAAAAGTGGTTTTGTCCTGGTCCTCTAAGGCTATCCTGATCTGATTGTAGCCACTAAAACCATCAAGAAAAGAGAATGATGATTTCCTAGCTAATGTGTCTAGCACTTGGTCAATAAATGGTAGTGGACAATAATCTTTGAGCGTTGCTTTATTCAATTGTCTGTAATCGACACAAATCCGCCACTTACCATTTTTCTTGGGCACTACTACCAATGGGGATACCCACTGACTGTCAGAGATAGGATAGATAAAATTAACTTTCAACAGTTTTTGTAATTCCTCTCTAACAATATCCTGAAGCATGGGGTTCATTCGTCTCTGCAGTTGCCTCATTGGTTTGATAGTACTATCGGTATAAATATGGTGAGTGCATGTTTCAAGGTGAATCCCGTGCATATCTGTGTAGTCCCAAGAAAATGCTTTCTGGTATTTTCTCAATAATTGAATCAATTTCTCTTGCTGAGATGAGTCTAGGTGAGTGCCAATATTCAGAGTTTTTCCTAGACTAATCTCTATGGTCTTACTCTGTGTGTTTGTGATGAATTGAATGGGAAAAATATTGTGGAATGTTATTTGTAAAGATTGAATGGTGCATGTTTCCTGAAAATTTTGGGCTAAAATTTCATCTGCAACATGATATTGGTCATTTCTCAAATTTTTGGAAATATTAGGTTGAGAAAGGAACAATTCTACCAAATCATCATTATTATGTTCTTGAAAATCATAGATTTGGTTGATGCTAAAAACATATTGTACTTCTTCTTTGTCATTGTATTTATCGTCAAGCCATAAATTGTGTGCTACTGCTGGTGATTGTGCTGATGGGTAAAGAGTGAGTTGTTTTCTTTCAGTTCCTCGTGAAATGATCATATTACCCGATCGACATCCTATGAATGCATCAGCATTTTCTAACCATGGTCTACCAAGGATGATAGGGTGCCCTCCTAAATTGGATTTGGGTTGAAGAACTAAAAAGTCCATTGGATACTCCCAAGAATCCAGCGAAACAATTATGTCCTCCAAAATCCCTTCAGGAATCACTTTAGACCTATCAGCGAGTTCTAAAACAATTGTTGTGTGCTGCAAATTTGTGAGCTGGAGTGTTTTCATGGTTTCAAGAGTCATGACATTTATTGCAGCCCCAAGATCTATTAAGGTGTTTGGAATATGTATGTTGTTAATGATTGTAGTGACTATGGGAATACCAGGATCAACATACTTTTCCATTGAGATGGTGTTTGTCATAAGACCAGATACATGTCCAATAACATGAATGGTTTGTGGATCAACCCTTTTCCTAGTGGGCTTCTTAAGGCACAGTTCTTTGATTGCTTTAGTATATATGGGAATGTCTTTTATGGCTTGTAGTAGTGGAATTTTTATATAGACATTCTTGAGCTTATCTAAAACATCAAACTGTGGTATAGACATTGGAAGTTTTGTTTGGACCAATCGGTCTGGAAAAGGTGGTGGCTGCAATGGTTGCATTTGTTTATTTTTGGTGTCGTCGTTCATTTTCATTTTCTTCTTTTTCTTCTTGTT
This sequence comes from Pinus tabuliformis, assembly GCA_031772625.1. NCBI lineage: Eukaryota > Viridiplantae > Streptophyta > Pinopsida > Pinales > Pinaceae > Pinus > Pinus tabuliformis. Next base: position 526,017,016 of record CM062813.1, on the reverse strand, counting down.
TATCAGCTGTTGGAGATTCTTTGTGAAGTACCTTACCAGACCTCAAATTGATATTTTGCAAGGGTAATGTGGGATATGAGGTTCCCTCATCTACATTGTAGGCTGGTCTCTCTGCTTTGTTATTTGGATTTGGTACAGGTTGAGTAGGGATTTGAGTAGGTCTGGGAGGTTGTGAGTTAGATGGAAGTTGTAATTGTGGTGGATTTATTGGTGGAGGAGCAGGCAATGCTTGTTGGGTGGGTTGAGGTTGATGTGGGTAAACAACTTGCTGCTGAGGATACTACTGATACGATTGAGAATATGGCAAGTATGGCTGATGATATTGTTGATATGGCTGCGAATATGGTTGGTATGATTGAGAATATGAATGATATTGTTGAGAGTATTGCTAAGATGGTCTCCATTGTTGTTGTGGGTAATTTTGGTGATGCCATGGCATGGGTACATTCCATGAATTCTGAGCATACATCTGATCATGTACAGGAAATTGCAAATTCTGGTTTGGGAACATACCTTGAGGTGCTGGTTTTGGTTGCCATGGTCTCTTTGCGCCCATGTAATACACATTTTCCATATCTGCATTAGCTGCCACATTACAATTCTGCAAAACCTTGACTTTAGAGCAATGAAATATATCATGATTTTCAGTACAAAAGGCACAAACTTGAATGTTTTCTAATGGGCAGTCTTTTAAGGCATGTTTGTTCCGGCATTTTGGGCAAAATATAGCCATCATCTGATCTTCCTCTTCTTGTCTCTTCTTAGCTTTTAGAGTGTCAATTTGGGTTCCTAAGGTACTTAACAGATCTGTTTTGAATTCCTCTAACATGTTCCCTATTTCAGCCCTTGTGACACTTGCTGAAGCAGATTTTGTGGCTTTGGATGATATGGTTCTTTTTCCAATTTTGGCTTTTCTCCTTGAATACTTTTCACATAACTCAGCAATTTCTTCAAAAGGTAAAGTATAAATATCACCTTTGCCCATCAAATTAAGATCATCTAAGTATTCCTCTCGAATGCCTTTCAAGAATATTGTTCGAATCAAATCAAGTGGCATGGTTCGGTGTTTTGATTTTTGTAAATTGTAAACAAACCGTTCTAAGTATTCCTCTAAATTTTCATCCTGTTTTTGGTTCATCCTAAAGATATCATCTTTGGAATCTTTCGATCTACAATAAGGTTGGTATTTCTTTAGGAATATTCTTCTCATGCCATCCCAATCAGTTATTGCATGTTCACCAAGCCCCATGAACCATCTTAATGCTGATGCTTTTAATGTTGCTGGGAAGAGTCTAAGCCTATGGGCATCATCTGTGTAACCATATGTTCGACATACAATGTCAAACTCAAACAAGAATGAATCTGGGTCTTCTGAAGCCATGCCATAAAAGTTTGGTAGCACGGATGGAGGTATGTTTTTCATTTTTATTTCATCATCTTCTTGTGGTTCTTGAATAGGAAATTTAAAGGTTGACTCTTCCTCGTCTCTTCGACCTTGATTTGGTACTGATCCATCTCCTTCCTCAGCCATTTTGATAGGTTCCTCTGTTTCTTGTTCAGTGTCACTTGTTTCAAAGAGAAGATTAAAGAAAGATTGTTGAGTCACTGTGCTACTTTCTCCTTGTATAGAGGATCTAGGGAAGTGTTTCTTCTATGATTTGTGTGCTAATAGAATTTGCCTCTCGATGAGTGTGAGTCTTTGCCTTGATTTCTGTTTATCCTCTAATGTTTGTATGGTGACTTCCTCAGCTGATGTTGTGTGTTCAATTTTTCTTAAAGGGTCTGCTCCTGATGATAAGTTAGTTTTTGGATGGGAGGTTTTTATGAATCTACCTTTATTATCTCTAGATCTACGCATAAGTAAACATGACTTCTAAATCTATGTTTTTGCTTGTTTTTGTTTATTATTATTATTTTTATATTTTAATTTTTTTTCGAAATCCTCTAACTACGCCTCCCTGGCAACGACGCCAAAATGTAGTGACCAACCTAGGGTGCTAGATTAGGCTAAATTTATTATCGACCAGGGTAAGTAAACTTCGAGGCATGCGTCTAAAATCTATAGACATAAAGGATTCCTAACTAAGTGTTCATTGTGGTAGGTTACAATACTTCTTTACGGAAGGTTAAGATATGTTTCCTATCACCTTGACACTCAGGTCACTCAACTCATCTAACTGTCCTAAAGACACTGCGTATTGCTAAACTGAGATTTTAATCCCCTTACAAGGATGTTGTGCACAAAAGATCTTTCTAGTTAACACTCAACATTCATGAAAGATCAAAAGCATACTACAAATTTAAATACATGTAAACAGAGTCTATGAGGATGCTTTAAAAATATAACGATGGATCAGATCTCTTACAATATATGGTTCAATGATCTTAACGATAAATCCTTTAAGCTATCACCATAAACACCATTCATAAGGATTGCTAATTAAATCAACAAAATTATAAGCATAACTCTAATTACTATGCATGCTATTCAATATTCGAAAGCTGCTAATGAAATGAAAATGACAGTATACCAGTCCACGCAGGGCCCGTCCGCGTTTCAATGGTACACTGGAATACGCTCAAGAAACTAAGGTATTAACGCATGAACAATGTTATAATAAAACCGTGACTATAATCGAGTTCTGGTATTAAATTCCGAAGATCTTACAAAAGCTCTATTCTCAAAACGATACACAGAGATCACCAACCACGTAACTGTAACTATATCTGTGTTTTTAAAAACAATTAATACATGGTTTTGATTTGGATTGAATGTACATTCACTATGCAGTTGTTTCCGCTTTTACTATGGAATGATTTTTGGTTCATTTCCATTCTAAACCGATTTCCAAAAAGAAACAAAACGAAACCTGTTTGGGAAACCTATGGTTGTTGCTGTCTTTGTCACCAAAAGGCTGGGGCTTTGACCAACGTTGGCCGCATAACCAGGAGTGTTTGATTTGCTGTAGGATCGATGTTTCTCCATGCTTGTACATTCCAGTTTTCGTTCCTATCCATTGCTTTGGCTTGCCTGTCATGCCACGTGTCAGATGATGAACCATTTACAGGATGTTGTGACTTCCTGTAACCTTTTTATTAAAAATTCCTAATTTCTAACATAAAAACTCATAAATTAACTTTAATGCAAACTAACAACTATAATGCTATTAATTAATCAATTTCAAGGAATATAAGGGATCTATGGAGGAAAAAGGTAGACAAATGATGATGTTTTTAAAAGGAAAAGATGGTAATGGAATGGTACCAACAACATCTAAAGGCAATCCAAGTTCTACTGGTCTTGGAGGAATCTTCCATGACAACCATTGTTTCTATTCAGATATAGTATGGGACATTCAAGTACAACACGATGAAATTTATAGCTCTAGATATTGGCCTTGTTATCACATCAACATAAGTCTTCTCTAGGCTGAATGTCGAGGGTGATTCTCAACTAGTTATATAAAGAGTAAAGAAATCAATCAATGGAGCTCCTCTAGAAGAAGATTGCCACAACCGAACATTGGAAAAACATATCACACATATTAACAATATGATCCGTATGATTCAAATCGTTATTCCTTCTCATGTCAGCAGAACATGCAATAAGTTAGTCAACCTTCTAGCCAACTTGGGATCTAATGACATTCACCTTCATCTTTTGACAAGCTTGAATAGTCACTTAAGGGAGGACCAAAGATCGAGACTTCTCCATATGATAAACAAAGATCAATAAACCCCTCTAGGGTGGAAGAACATGAAGGACTAGTTAGCATTAAGGAGTAGCTCAACAACAAACCAAATCATGTATCTATAGTCAATCTAGCCATTCCATGCTCTATTGATATTTACACATCCTCTTGATGGTTTCATTTAACTTAGGGAATTTTTACTTTACTTGCAATTTACCAGTATTGTGGCATAATGTATTGCATAATAAAGTATTGGTCAATAGATCTTTTTGTTTGTATGTGATTAGTATATGGACATTTGGGATAAAAGACATTAACTTTTGTTGTTAGTTTGGTTTCCAATCTGGAAAAACATGGCAAAAGGATTTTTATATTATGTAACATGGTGACAGATTAATAGAAAAAAACTTGTTTACAAAAAAAATAGGGTATACTTTCACACTTTTTAGTTGATGCTTACTTTTTCCTTCCACTAGGTATGATTAGTTTTTTTTTCTTCACCACATTTCTTCTTTTCCAATTCAACTGATTAGGGTTTTATTCACGAATCCATCCTATGGGTAGTTAGCCCCCCCATTACCAACCTCAACTTTTACTCCAAGTCATGATGGAAAGCACAATGTTCTTTGCCAATTTTGAGGTTTTTATGATTTATTTATTAACAAAGAAGCCCTAATCTTCATTCTAGTTCTTCAAATTGGTGCTCACCCGTGGAAATAATGATGATATTTCTTTGAAAATATGTTTGATCCCTTTATCTATTAGGAAGTTTTGGAACAAATTTGGTACTAAATAGACGAAATTGCCTTCTCTCCACATCATTTAGTGAAGTTATTTCTTCAATTACTTGGTCCTCGTGAAAATTACACGAGTTATTCTCTAACCACTCATCTAGGATTGTTCTTATAACATTTATAAGTTTTTATATCAATTTTATGTATTCTTCTACGTACATGTTTTGTTCTTCTCAAACAATTTATTGGCCTGTATGGGTGCCAACTCTATGAATTTCTCTTGGGTTTTGATGTAGAGTCGTACCCTGAATTGCGTAAGGGCTATTAATTCCTTCCTCTGTAATTTTTCAAATAATTGTATATTTTCCATCCACTATGTTATCTCATTCTTTGATAACAAGTGCATGTGCCTAGATCTTTCTATGTAGTGCCTTGGACTAGTGCAATCTATGGCATAACCAATGTTGTGAATTAACGAACTCTAGTGCAATCTAGTTGTCAATTTGACAATACAAGAAACCATCTATAAAACCTATAACTCTACACATATACACACATCGATAAAGAGAGAACAAGTAACCATAAAGCCAACAAATAAGTAATCTTTATTATATCCTTGATTCTCTATATGTACAATGATAGATTGATGCATATTTATATTTGAATTATAGAGGGGAGGTAGTTATGATTATTGTAACTACCTTGGTAAGCTAGTTAACCAACTCAATTGCAAGTAAACTCTTATGTAAAATATAATTAATATATCTCAACTTAGTCAACCAAGGTTCCTAGAAGACTTATTCATGCAAATTACATTATGATAGTTATGTTAGCTTATTGCTGCTTTCTGATCTTCTTTCCCTCCCATATATACAAAGGAGACTCATTGGAATGATTATCTTAATAATTATTATACTAAACTTTTGCATATCATTACTAAATTGGGTCCTTTTTTTTCCCTGCTTGGCTACTAGATCCATAACACAAATTCCTTTTTTATCGATACATACATGATTCCGTCATAGATGGGTCTTATCAATCCACAAACACATGGGTTAGACCTTGTTATGGATGACTCCTTACAATAAACTTTTTTGGTCTCAGGTCTCACTTTTCCATGTCACGTGTCACATTTTTACAACCATGAGGTTAGAAGGGTTATGGACTCATGACAAGGGCCTTGCAACCTTGCATGAATGCTAATTATCTAATGTCTCTGGATTGGATGATCCACACACTCATGTGATTTGACAATGACCAAACATAATAATAATAATATTCACAATGTCTATGTAGTTGAATCTAACACTATGCATGAAACAATCTGACATCTCTTTACACCATTACTAAATGGGCTTACAACTCTCTTGCGCCATGTTCATGTCACCTCATTGCATTTATCATGCATGTAAATGTTTGATGATCAATACTACACCTTCCCTTATTCTATATGAAATTGTGATAATGTTAATTTTATGTGACTCTTAATTCCATAGAGTTTGCGTTAGTGTTTGAGGGCCATCACACTCTTTCCACACATCCTCTACAATGGACTATGTGGTACTAATTATCAACCACACTCTGTGAAATGGTCCTCTTCATGATATTTATTGAATTTGATGACTTGGCCATGAGTTTGTGCTCACCATCATTTCCTTGGGTTTTGGCAAACTTGAAATTTCAATTGGTGGTTTTGTGGGATTTAACATGCCTCACTATGAACTTGTTCACAAGCATTATTAACATTGAACTTAATTCCTCACAAGATTTAAGGGAATTGCCTTCAATCCAAATTACTTGCCACCCATAGGGGATTCATTTTAGACCACGAGTAATTGTTAATTGTTGAAAGAACTTAGAATTGAAGTCTCTCAAGGACCCATGTTTATTATTTTATTTTATATTTCCATTTTCATGACTTTGGCCTCAATAATTAGGGCATGATTAATGGTAAGGGGGACACCAAGAAAGATAAACTTCTATATTCAATCTTGCAATGATGGTATTTCTTAAGAAGTACTATTGGAGATTTGAAAAAAATGACATATATCTTATGCTAAAAGGTCCAACACGTTAGCCCTTTAGTGGTAGTTAGCAACAATTCCAAACACACCAAAACCAATTTAGAGTATCTGTAATGTGGCAAGTCACTGAGAATATGACACAAAAGTGCAATTTACCTTATGTATGGGAAGGAATTTCATTTAGATATCAACAAGAGATGATGATAACTTTGGAAGAAGGCCGACAAATGGAGACACATGTAATTGGCCATGTTTATGGCATCACCAAAGAAAGACTCACAAAATATATTGCTACACCTTCCAAATAAACAAGGTTAGTAAATTTGGTATAAGCCATAGTGAAGAAAAGCGTCGACAAAATTGTGGATGACAAGGTTGCATAAGTGTTATTAGAATGGTGAAATTACCCATGTACTAAAGATATCGATACTTTGCTTCAAATATGGGAAGCATATGTAAATGATAAAAATAGTGAAAGGGGACATATATTTGAGGTGTCAGATGGGAACGTGAAAAGTTGCTCAATTGTGTCAGTTTAGCTTCTCCATTTTGTATAAAAATACCATAATTGCAAAAAAAAAGAGGTTTTTGTTTAGCATTGTAAGCTCACTTCAAGTTAATGGAGAAGCCATCGTCAGGCAAAATTTGCTAGAGATTTTTGGTGCTGCCACGAGATTAATGTAGATTGTTCTTGTTGTTTATGGTAGTATAGAAAGTTGTCCAAGAATGGATATATATTTACTATAGATTTATCTCATTTATCTAATATATTTGCTCACTTTATCTTATTTTGTCTTGCTAAGAAATGGATATAAAGTTGTAGCTTTTGGTATTAGTTATAGGTTCACCTCAATTTTCTCCAAGGAGTTCAAGAATTTATGCAATCTATAATTCAACGAATTTGTTTTGTCTATTTCTCGCACTACATTTTCCATGTCTTTAAATTTCTTATTATATTAGTTTCGACAAATGCATTATCCATTTGCATCTTGCATTTTAGATTGTAATTCATAAAATCAACAATGACAATTGAGCCATAATCCAAAGGGTTCCCATACAATCAAAGGAAGGTCTAATTGGGCCCTTCATTGGGTGAACCTATAATGTTGATGATGGGACAAGCGCTAGTCCACGATATCACATCAACCTCGATGTCCCATTAACCTTATGCCAATTGGGGAAAAACATGGAAGTAGTGGCTACCCAACTAACATAATGGTTGATTGGCTGAAAGCTGAATATACTTATTTGCTTGTACACTCCCACCTCCCCTCCCCCCTCCTTTGTGTGGTTTGTATGCAACATGAAAATCTCATTCCCTTCCTTTTTCTTCATTTCTCTCCATGTCTTATACGTGGTTTGATGTTGGTTTTCCCAAGTAAACTCGCAAAGTTAGGGAAATTGTCATTGGAGTCCACATGAACTACTAGATCATGTATACCATGTCCTAAGCTTAAGATCATTGGGATCAACATTGTCTTTGACTTAACATAATTCTTCTTCATTTTTATTCCAAAAAAAAACATACATTTTATTTAGGATTAACTGGAAATACAATCCTTAGGTGTTGATGTGCATATAATCTATAACCAGTTTCTATGGCCTATAGGCCCACTACTAACAAACACAATTGTCCACCATTACACCATTTAAAATCCAAAGCCACAAAAAATTCAAACGGAGAATGAACGTGACTATTAAAACATCCACTCACCCGAGGCCTTCATCTTATGTTCTCCAAGACTTCTTAGAAGGCATTGTTTTGATCTCTAGAATGTAGTGGTTGGTTTCATTCTTTTCCTTTCTACATTGCTTGCACCATTAAAAAGCCAAAATCTCAAAAAAGTTAGAAAGAGAACAAGGGTTGATTGTTAAAAACGCCCATTCACCCGAAGGCCTTCATCTTTTGTTCTCAATATCTTGTTGGAAGATATTGTTTTAATCTGTAGAAGACATTGATTGGTGTTATTTTCCATTTCAAAATCAAATTATTTCTACTTGATTAAACTAAAAATAATAAAAGACACAAAGTGATTTCTATAACGTGGAAAATAATTTCAACATTAATTAACAACCTTTTTTTGAGTTAAATTATAATCATGCATCAGACTTGTACATCATAGCTGGTTCTACTTTTCCCTAGTCTATCACTTGGAAACCAAACTAGTGGAAAAACCAAAGTTTCTTCGACATCCAAACATAAAATCATGAATTTATAGCAAAAAAACATAGGATTATTCTTTAGGTCTTTACAACCTAATCTACCCTCTAATATGTAAACAAAAACCTACAAAATGAACTAAATAAATGAGAGGAACTATGACTCGTCATTCAAAATTATAAGAGTTTGGTGCTTCCATTGGATTGGTCCTTATCATTGCATAGCGAACAACATAGATTCAGAGGAAGGCCTAGATGGTCTTCAATTCGATTCAAGCATTTGTATAGGTTCTTCATGCAAAGGTGCATCTCATCCAACATGAGGAGGATTTCCTCCTTGGCCTCATTGCAATCCAACAATACAAAACCTAACATAATTTTCAATTGCGAGTAGACATTGAAAATATACACGTATTAGTTGTATCTTCCTCTAGTGTGCCTTATGTTGGGCATGTAGTCTGGTATCTCTCCAGCCACTTCGGTATTTGTTTCCAATGTCACATTCCATTGTTGCTATTTTGTCTTGAATATTCTATAGAATGTGGGTGCAATATAAACACACCACTGAAGTTTTAGCTCTTTGTTGGTATTGAGAGTCTTCTTGTTCTTTGTAGTAGGCCACTCCTCATCAATTCTAAGTGTGTTGACAAGGAATTATAAGCCAGAACCAAGGATAACACAAACTTCCCGAAAGATAAATGTTTGCTTGGGAGATGGAAGCGAAGGGTCGAGGAAATTAAGGAGGAGAGGAGCTTAAGAGACGAGGGATTTTCTCAAGGATGTATTGGTTTAGAGAAGAATTCAAAGGAGAAGGGCCATGACCAGAAAGTAAATCCAAAGTGGAGGGGCAACCCAACCAAACTTGATTGTAACAGTCCAAGGGAGGGGCCAAGAGTTGATATAGTTGCAAAGAAAAGAGGAAACAATGTAACCAATGCTGGGACGTGCCGAGGGAAAACACAACAAATAAATGAAACAACAAAGGAGAGCAAGTTGTCCACTAAACAGACTTAAAGTAGTATTCCTAGAGGTAACCTCATGCTACGTTGTCATAATTGAAAAGTAATAGCTCATGAATGTTAATACACTACATTGCAAGGCCTTGTACCCTGATTTAACATCTACCTTGTGAAAATGATGACCACTTCCTAGAACAAATGGCTGCACCTGCAAATTATGAGTGTTTTGTAGGGGTGTGAAGGCTGAGAATGAACTCGACAATGGCTTTAGAAATCCATACCCCAATATCATAACTTCTTTTGATTTCCACCTGACGACTGTTAAACCAATACTAATTCTAGAGGGATCCAATACCAATTTAAAGTGATGTTGTACAATCCCTTGTGTAGCTGCATGGTGGCATGCCAATGACATTGGAGAGGGTGCATGGCCATATCATCATTCTTGAATACTTGGTGGAACAATGAACATGCACCCTCCCCACCTAACGCTTCTTAGTCACTTCTTAGTCACCCCTCTAAATTAATTGATTACCCTTATAATTTCTTTCAAAATTATATATTTTTATTTTAAAATATATAATTTTAAAATATCATTTATTTAGTATTTCCCAAAGGCTTTTCCGAGTGAAATCAAACTTCCCTTCAATCTTTAATGAAATTTAGTCCAAACAAGGAGGATAAATTATCAATTATAGGATTGATTTTCTTAGCTCATCATTAGAAATGAAATGATATTTTAATGTCCACGAGATTAAAAATAGTACATGGGACTATTAGTTCCCTGCTTTTTGTCTTTTGAAATTTAATCCTTTTCTTGTTCAAATTGATGATGAGTTGGCCCAACTTTCCAACAATCCCCTCACTGAAAAGACAATGCCAAGAAATTGATGCTAGCATATTCCCATAACTCTCTCTAATGTCTTTGAATGCGTCATATTCCAAAATGAAATGTTTTTCCGATTCCACTGCTCCACACGTGCAAATGTACACACCCATTCTTCCCAAGCTTCTTTAGGCATTTTCCACCATCCTGTTTCACACCGAAGTTGATGCGAGTTGGTTCTTAATTGAGCAATAAGAACCTTTTCCCTCCACGGAATGCTAGCTCCAATGAATTCTTTTTATTGTAGATCACACATAGGGTTGAATTGCTCAATGTAATACTTCTTCTTTCTACCCCACTCTTTTCCCCATACCTGTTTACGAAACTTCTCCATAACAAAATCCTTTAGGTCCTTGCTATTTGTGGGACATACATTGAGGTAGATATTCCATTTTTGCATCCATATGTAGGTTTGTTTCATCCATGTTTTCTTTATTTCACTCATGCCTTCATTGAAGATAAAATTAGGCCATTTACCTACTCCCATTTGCTCAATTCTTTTTAGATATCTTATGAGCCGCACCATAGCAATTGCTTCGATGGGAGTTGCTCATGTTTCACTCAACATTATCTCATAAGATACCAAACTTTTTATTTTGAACTTGCTCATGATCAAGCGTTTTTGGATTTTCTCAATTTGTTTCCATTTTGAGACGAGGGTGCTGCTAGCCCACAATTCACACCCATATAGCATCACTGGACAAACTAGGAGTCCAAAAAGTGCTTTAGTCGTTTTCCAATCCCATAACTCTGCCTCTCTACATCTGTTTTGAAGAACATATAATGCTTTCCACCCTCCTAAAATTCTCTTCTTTCTGCAGTCCTCCCAATTAAGTTTGTTTTTGAAATCAATCCCAAGGTACTTGTACTCATTTACTTCTTCAAGAATGTTGCCTTCAAAGAAGAACGTATGTTGGCTTTGCTTCCTTTTATTAGAGAAAATCATTATTTTGGTCTTACTAGTATTGACTTGCATCCCCATTGCTCTACAAAAATTCTCAAGGGCATATAGATGCATTTGCAATTCATGGACCGATTTAGAAATCAATACAAGATCATCTGCATATAAAAGAAGCTTTATCACAAACTCCCCCAACCGAACACCATCTCCACCTCACAGATTTGGCTACTCTTCCAATTTATCAATATATAAGCCCAAAAGAGTAGGAGATAGAGGGCAACTTTGCTTGACTCCAATGTCACTTCTAAAGCTTTCTGAAATACCCGTTGAGGTTCTAATGCTGACTTTCACCTCTTCACAAAGTCTATGGACAATGACTCTATAATGCAAAGGAATTTCAAGTTCTTCCATTCTATGCCACAACTTATCTCTAGGGACTGTGTCAAATGCCTTTTTGAAGTCAACAAAGCAACATAATGCTTCTTCTTTGTCCTCCCATCCTTTTCAACAATGTGTCTCAATGTGATACCATGATCCACTATAGAATGCTTTGGCCTAAAACCCGCTTGCCCTCTTGCCCTCTTTTCTTTTACTTCTGCCCACTTACTAATTCTATTTTCTACCATGCTGCCGAAAAGCTTTGCAAACAAAGGATTGATCATAATGGTTATATAGTTGGAAGGATTATTAATGTCTCCACTTTTAAAAAGGGGTATTGCTAGGCTAGTTGTCCAATCCAATGGGAATCCTTTTTGAATGATGTTGTTGAATATTTCCATGATGTGTAGTGCAAGAGTGTTCATTCCCCATTTTAGATACTTTGCTTGAAGCTCAACCAAGTCCTTTGCCTTTCCTGTTTTTAGCTTCTTAATTCCAATCTCCACCTCCTATAACATGAAGAGCTTTGTAGTTGTGTTGATCCTGGAGGGAGGCTCTGCCTCTGATTCTTTCTCATAGAGTTGCTTTGCATATTCAAACCATTGATTGGCTATAATATTATTTTCGATTTGCTTCTTCCTTGGTTGAAGTTCCTGCCAGAAAAGCTTTGGGTTATTCTTGCTTAGATATATTAACTCTTCTCGCCTTGTTTGCATGAACTCATCTTTTTTCCTTTTTAGTATCTGCTTATATAACTTTACATTCATCTTCTCCTTGCCTGCCTTTTTCAAGGTTCTCCTTGCCATTTTGCATTCCTCATCAAACCAAGCATTTACAGGAAAACAATTTGATTATGATTTCCTATTTTTTGCTCTTTTGCACTTCTCAAGTGCACTTTGAATTATATTTGTTAACTCATGACTGTTGAAGCTTTTGATACCAATTTTCTTCTTATGAATTAATCTTATCTAACACTGTCTTGAAGATAGCACAATTTTCTTGTGTTAGAAGAATTTTGCCCCTTGATAGTGATTGCCGAGAGCATTGGATTTTTCTCCCATTTTGTCTTTCTTCTAACTATGATGACTTGATATAATTTGGGTTATGGTCTGATTTTAAGTCCCAAATATGCTCTCCAATCTTAACTTCATCTATCTTTTCTATCAAGCTTTGTGAACACATCACATAGTCAATGACACTTGCCCCATTGTATGTGTTGCAAGTGAAGTTCCCAGACCTTTCCCATCTATCTAGACCATTGCAAATAATTAAGTTGAAAGGCCCACACAGTGTAAGCAACTCCTCTCCAAAATGATTGCTAACTTTGTCATCTTTTGAACACTTCACCCATTAGGGATTCTCCTCTTCAATGAGCCAAATAGGATTGTGATCCTCTTTACAACAAAGAATACTAGCTTGATGATTTGTTGTTCTAGCATTGAAATCTCCCACTAAAAGAACTTCTCCTTGCTGAGAGTACACGAAAATATTTCACTTTAATGCTGCATACAGATCCTTGGTGTCTAGCACCTTATTTTTGTAAGTTTTTGAGACTTGAAGGGCAAAATAACACGCTGCAATTCTTATGTGATTCTCATTCTCCGATATTTTAAACCATACATATTGTTTATTTCCATCTTTTTTAATTAACTGAATGTGACGACCTTCTTTTGTTTCACTAAAACTAGTATTCCCCCATACCCTTTGCCATTTTCTGCTACCTTGTTCCAAACTGCTAACTTTAAATAACCGTCAAACACAAAAGTTTTACAACCATCATGTTCATTAGTTTCTCCGTAACAAATTAATAATTTAAATAAGAGAAAAATTAAATTGCCAAAACAAAAAACATAAAAAATAAATTAATATTCCCATGTACTCATTTCTAATTTCGTTCACTTTAAAATTTCATTCATTCATATAAGTAAAAGTTCCTAACGAGCTAAACTTTTCATGAAAATTGTGAAAACAGATTATAGTCCTCACAGGCTATCTTATTTTGAAATTCGTACCGTGGCACGAGGGTGTTTCAAACCTAGCGTCCCAGGCCAGCCTCAACACGCCGTGTAGCAAAAACAACATAGGTGTAAGCGGTGACACGATGAGCTGTCTTGTTTCATAGGACTGCAAGGGCAAAGGATATCAGCGTTGGAATCAAATGGCGGGAGCCGGAGACTCGCAATTACAAACGAGGGCTGCAAGGGCAAAGGATATCAGCGTCTAGTGGAATTGGAATCAAATGGCGGGAGCCGCAGACTCGCAATTACAAACGCTATCGGAGAGAGACAGCACCGCCAACTTCAAGAATTTGCACACCAGAGAATATGCTGCTCACAAGAAGAAGGTACCCACAACTACCATCTCTTCCTGCTAAACTTCCTCACATATAGTTATTAAAAATTCCCATTAAAGTTCAAACGGCTTCACGGGATTCGCTCTCGCGACCTTAGGTGCACAAGTTGAATGCTCATTTCAAGCCGTGAATGATTTTAACGGAAGTGCTTTGCAAAGCAAAGTAAGTTATAGCTTCGAAGTTAGTCCTAAAGTTGGTTTTTCATCTTCGATGCAGAGGTGCTAATGTAGACAAATTTAGTTAAACTTATTACAATTAAGGGAATGGGAATTAGGGTTGCCAGACACAGACTGTTATTTCGAGCCATTTGTGATGGATTATTTTCAGAACTTAACGCAATATATCTGCTAATCGCTTTAAAAATGGTCAGGCACTTAAAATATCTATAAGGTATCTGCGGGGTATTTCAAAAAAATATTTTAGTAAAATAAGTAAATCAGATTTAATTGACTTGAACAGATTCATGTGCAATTTGGTGAGAATAATGATATTATTTATCTCGATCTTTTGTCAGAGTGGGAAATACCCATTTCAATCACTCGCGGTTAGAATCCAGACAATGAAAATTACTGGGAAATTTTTGAAACCAATTCATTTCAAAGTAAAACTTTTACTAATTAACTTCAGTATTTACATCATCTTATCCATACCCAGTGGCTTGACTGTTTTGATTGGATATGGCTGTACTGGTGATCTCAATGTGCTTGGACCAATCATGAAACACAAGATTTTCAGAGAGCTTAATGCAACTTTGATTATCACAGTGAATCACCATTGGCCCCATCTGCAGATCAAATAGTCTTGCAAGCATCTTGTGAAGCCACACTGCCTCACAACTCGCCATACTCGCTGCCATGTACTCTTCCTTTGCTGAACTAAGTGCCACTAGTTGTTGCTTCTTGCTATACCACAAGATCATGGCTGATCCCTAGCTGAAGTAACATCCAAATGTGATTTTTTTGTCCACAACACTTCCTGCCCAATCAGAATATGTGTACTCTTGCGGCTCCACTCCTCCAACTATAACATATCTCAATCCAAAGCCTATTGTATCTCGTAGGTACCTCAACACATGCTTCGTTGCCACCCAATGGACTTGTCTCAGCTCCACAATGAACTAGTTGAGTGTGTTCACAACAAAACATATATCTGGCCTAGTATTGACTAGATACATCTAGGAACCTATCAGTTGCCTGTACAATGTGGGATCAACCAACTCGCCTTTAGAAGCACTTGGCTTCTTTAAGTTAGTGATCATCAATGTAGACATAGACCTGCAATCCTCCATCTTGAACCTCCTCAAGATCTCAACTGCATACTTACCCTGTTCAAGGAAAATCTCTCCTGGCTGCTGCCCACCTCCAACCCCAAAAAGTAGTGCATCAAGCCGATGCCCTTCATCTCGAACTCCAAAGTAAGATCCTCCTTGTGCATGCCTATGAGTTCATCTGTTCTTGTCCAATAAGAGACCGTCCACATAAAGTGCCAAGATTAGTGACTCACCCTCAACTGGTACGTAGTACAAGTTGGAGTTTGCCTCACTCTTGGTGAAGCCCAAACTAAGAAGATATCCATCGATCTTGGTGCACCATGCTTCACCCATAGAGGTCCTTCTTCAACCTACATACATGAGACTCTCTCCCATGCACCTCAAAGCCCTAAGGTTGCTCAATATACACCTCCTCCTCAATCACCCTGTTGAGGAAAGCAATGTTCACATCCATCTTATGTATCCTCCACCCCATCTCCGAAGCAAAGGACATAACTGCTCTAATGGATGCATATTTAGCAACAAGTGCAAATATCTCCTCGTAATCCACCCCCTCCTTCTGGGACAACCCTCTTGCCGCGAACCTCGCTTTGTACTTCTCAATAATGCCATCAACTGCATGGTTGATCTTATAAATCCATCGAGAAGTGACCACAAACTTTCTCTCCAGTCTTGACACGATGTCGCATACATCATTGCTCATGATGGGACTATACTCCTCCACCATGGCATCCCTACAGGCCTACTCATCTGCAGCCTCCTCAAAAGTTGAAGGCTCAGACACGTTGGCGCTTCTCAACAATGCCGAATAACTAGAAAATCTTGTCGGTAGTTTGCTTTGCTTGAAACTGCTGCTAGGATCCTCCACATGCTCCTCAACATCTCTCAAGGTTTGCTTGGCCCATCTCGGCCTCTTACTGGTAAAGCTCGAAGGAATATTTAGCTCATCCTCTAAATCCACATACCGTGTCCTTGTTGCTAGTGTTGTTGGTCCTTGTTCAACCTCAGGAGCTTCTCGGTCTCAATCCTCTACCACTGCTGACTCTTTCTCATGAGACTTCCTAAGAGTCCTACCCTCATCAAATCTGACATCATGGCTCAAAATCACTTTCCTCTATCCTGGAATGTAGACTTGGTAGGCCTTTAAGACCTCTCTATAGCCCACAAATACACCACTTTCTGACAAGGGCTCCAACTTAGTCCTCTTTTCCATGGGAATGTGGACATAGATTGGACTACCGAAGACGCGCAAATGGCTCACATTCGGTTTCAGTCCTGTAAACAATCTCCTTAGAAGTTACTTCCTCCAATATCTTGTGAGGACTCTTGTTCTGCACATACACAATTGTATTGTAGGCCTCCGCCCACAAAAACATAGGCAATCCTTGATCATAGATCATTGCCCTCGCTGCCTCCATTATGGTCCTATTCTTCCTTTCGGCAACCCCATTCTACTGAGGGTTGTAAAGTACTATCAACTCCTTCTTAATCCCTGCTGCCTTGAAAAATCTTGGAACTTGTTGTAGGCATACTCGTCCCCATTATCTGATCTCAACACCTTAATCTTCCTCCGAGTCTGGTTCTCCATAAAAGCGTTGAACTCCTAAAATTGATCAAAGACCCCATCCTTAGTCTTTAGGAAGTAGATCCAAGTTTTTTTGGAAGAATCATCTATGAATGTCGCAAAGTATAAGGACCCAGTGATCGATGTTATAGACATAGGACCACAAATATCTGAGTGCACGAAGTCTAGCACTCCCTTAGACTCGATCTCGTTGTGAGGATACACAACATTGGCCTGATTTCCAAGCACATACCCTTTATACACTCCTTCTTGCTCCACCCTAATCTCTGGAAAACCTGTAACCATTGTCTCCAACATAGAGAGAGCTTTGTAGTGTAGGTGTCCCAACCTCCTATGCCATATCTCACTTTGACTGTCACTGTCATGTATGAGAACCTTCGCGGACTGCTCTCTTAACAAATAGAGACGCCTCTCCCTTCTTCCAATTACACACTTCTTGCTAGGATCAACTCCTTTCGGCCCAACAACCACTTCATCTCCAATAAAGCTACCTTCTAGTTCTCTGTCTTCTATGGCCAAAACTGAAAGAAGATTCTTCTCAAAACCCAATACATACAATACTCCGTTCACCTCCATGTTGTCACCTAGTCTATCCAAAAATCAATACTGCCAGTGCCTTCTACTTGAATACTTGACCTTATCACCAAACTATACATGTACATCCCTAGGCCTCTTGGTCATGTTGGTGAAGACATCTTGAGATCTTTTCATGTGATGAGATGCTCAACTGTCCACAAAATAGTCACCTCTTGTGACAGTTCTAGAAAGGCAAGACACTAAGGCAAAGTTTTTCTTACACTTTTCAACCATCTCATCCATCTACGCAGTGGCTGTTGTAGTTGTCTTTCCCTTGCCCTTTTTGTTTGGACACTGATTGGCAAAATGGCCAAACTTGTGACAAGTAAAGCACTTGACTTTGCTCTTGTCCTTCTCATTTTTATTCTGTGAAGGTGTTCCTCCACTCTGGTTTTGCTTGGCCTCCCCTTGCTCTTTTTTGATTGTATAGCAATAGCAAGCTCATCTTTCTCCTCAATACCCTTTTGCTGTCCTTTGGTCAATGAGTTCTCCCAGATATCCTTCTGGATGAAGTCATCCCATAAATGGTCCCAATCAAGAAGCTTATGCCTAGCAAGGATCCCATCCACAAAGGTGGTCCAATGCTTAATGCAACCCTTCAGAGCAACTTTCACTAGCTCCGAATCAATCACAGTTTCCCCAACAACTGCAAGCTCATCACGAACCTGTTGGATTCTCATGAGATAAGATGTCATGGTCTCAAATCTGCTCATTTTGATGTTGTTTAATTTCTCTCGCCACACCATTTTCTTGTTTTCGTTTGTGCTCTGATAAAGACCGGTCATAGCTACCCACATTTGTCGTTCGGTATCCTTCCCTGATATGTGAGGAATTATGTGATCCTTCCCACCATCCAAAATTATACACCTTGCTTTCATATCTTTAAGATTATGCTATGCTGCAGGATTTGGATCTGATGTGTTCACAAGATCCCACAAACCATTCATCTTCAGGATCATGGTAATTCGCTTCCTATAGCGACTGAAATTTGTAGCCCTAACCAACCTGTCTTCATATCACAAACTACTCAATGATGCCATCTTCATTGACCATAGCCACAAAACCTAACTGGAAAATTTAAAAATAATTCTACTGTCATAAAAAGGAGAAACTCATGGTCGCAAATCCTAGTGATCTGGGATCTCTCTCTCAGAGTTATCTATAAAGCTTTGATACTATGTTAAATTTCCAAATAATAGTCCAAATTTATTTTCTCATGACAGTTATTCCCAACAATTTATTTAATTAGCCGAATAAATTCTGAAATACTGAAAAATAAAATCACTAGTATTTTTAATCTCTCTCTCTCTCTCTCTCTCTCTCTCTATATATATATATATATATAGCGAAATTTAAATAAGAGAGATCAATCACACATTGCAAAAATAATTCATCCACAACAATTCCTTGTCATCTATTAATCTTTAAAATTTGGGTTTTCGACCCATAGAGATACAAGGAAAAATACAATTATTGGAACCTATAAATTGCTCCCCTACAGGATGAATTCAGCCTAGGGAAAATTTTAGGGGCTAATATTCGCAAGTGGGCTAATTTTTCATGCTTTTTCCAAAAAAAAAATCACAAATTCCCAATTTATCTAAAAATGATTTGCCCAAATTTTATAGTGTAAAATTATTTTAGCTTAAAAATTGCCAAAATTTTGTAGAGACTATATATATAATATCATTAGAAATTTGAGTATTTTTACAAATATATCACTAAACATTTATAGTTTGCATATTAAGGACTACTAAGATTTGCCAAGGTTTCTAAACTTTAAGATAAATTTCCATCCTTAAATGGCCACTTGGAAATCAGCCTCTGAAGGAAGTCGCCCTGAAGAAATTCAACCCAATCAATCTGCTGGCAAATTGACCATGCACCTTCCCATGAGTTGCCACTGTGCCTTAGGAAACTTGGTCTCCAACAAATCGACTACTCCAATAAAATCAACCTCTTTCCAACAACTTGACCCTACAATCTCCACAACTCTGCTTCGCTCTCAAATTCTCCTGTGCTTCTCCTCTATGCTTCAGTCTACAAAGCGGCGAGCCACTTGCACTAGAGGAAATAGCTCTCTCTTGTTGTGGCTTGCTCGTTTGAGTTCTTGTGTGTCTTCACCTCTTCGCTAGGCTTCTTTTATAATCTTCATTAAGTCCAAATCCCTAACCCTAATCTCCCTTCTAGAAGATCTTGGAGATCAATGGTTGAGATTATTTCTAAGTCAGCTAAAGAATTAAATTATTTATCCTTAGAAAATGACTTAATAGTCTAAAATAATTAATTGATTTTAATTATTGTACTTTTCCTAAGTTAGACTTAGGAAAGAAGACATAAATCATGTACTCCACCAAACAAACACCTAAAGAGGCAATAAACCATCTTCCACATGCTAAGACGCTAAGCCTATGTAGAAGACCTTCCAAAGCTGCCACAAGCTTCAATTTGAAAGGGGGCTTCAATTATGTGTGAATAGTATGGATGTTAAGAACAAACACAATATGTGTACTTAGACAAAAAGTGCTTATTCGTATATTATGCTTGGAAATGTATATTTTTCTCTAACAGATCATGCACAAAGTACATCACCAAGATTCAATTGCACCATGAAGAAACAATAAACCAATGACAAAGTAATGTAGACAGCATGTTAAGTTCAGACATGAAAGGTTACTCCATCATCACTATGAAATCATGAAACCAATTGAATGCCAATGAAATTTAAGGTGGCAGAATTTAGAGAAAATCCACTATCCTTATAATAGCGATTTGGCTCAAGCATGCAAGTATGTCTGCCAATGTTATTAGGAACAGAAATTCAACCACAATGCAGAAGTGTGGTTGGAGCAAACAGTGAGCAACTTTAAGCAATATAATGTCGAGTTCAATGCTATTATTAATATTGATCATGGAAATGCAAATTCTGCCAATACTATCCAAGAACAACACTTCCAACCACAACATTCAAGAGCTGATTAATTTTCAATGTCATAGAGTAAAAGTGTGTTCCCATTCAAAGTTGACAGACTTCTGTAGTAAATATTAAGCAACAGTGGTCAGATTTATGATTCTGAAAAGGAAGTATGAGAATCTTCCACTGCTGAAGCGCAGATCGTAACTGCTAGGGGCAGTGGTCCCTTGACAAGCTTCTGAGCATGATTAGACTGAACTTCCTGGTATATGTCAACCAAGAGATTATGTGTTAGAAATTTAAAATGCTTATGCCACTTATCACAAGCTTTCATGAAAGCTTGACACCAGCGTTCCAAATGTCACATGTGCAATCCAATGTTCAATGGTGAGTGAGTAAACAAGAGCAACCCCAATGTTTTATATGAATTTCAGACCATTGGTGTAGTGCTAGAAAAGATAAATTATCAGATTTTATGGCGTGTAAAATGTCGATTCTAAACCTTGAAATCAATACCCAGGTGCTGGCTGGAATGGTCACAAAATCAGAGCTTATACACTAGAGGGTATATTGTGTTTGCAACTTTGCATTCATTATTGATAATAGCATATCCAGGATGTCAATGGATAAGACATTCAGATCATGAAACAGACCATCAATTCTGCAGTTTTACCATCTTAAACCATCAGGACTCTTAAACATTTGTGATGTGCCACCTTAATACCTGAGCACTCGATTAGCTGTTCCATTGTTTCACTTAAAGACATGTTTGAGTTCCGTTAAGTGTCAAAATGCTGCCCAGAAATTGGTGCAATGAAGACAGTGTTGGAAATACTGAGAGCAGTGGTGGGGGGGGGGGGTGGGGGGGGGGGGGTCAGGTGAATCAGTTTTTCTTTCAATTGTTATATTGTGCCAGTTAATATTTTTATCACAAAATAAACCAGAACACGAGATAGAACAAAAGTAATTTCATTGATAAAAAATAGTGAGGACTCTAATCCTCTTTCACAACAATTTCAGGCTCCAACCTGTACAAACCAAATCGCTGAATTTTTCAAGGCTCCAACCTTGAACATGTATCCAAGCTCCTACTTGGTCAAAATGAGGACTCCAATCTTCTCAACAATTCTACTTGGTCAAAAATGAGGACTCCAATCCTCTCAACAACTCCAAGCTCCAACTTGGTCAAACCAAAACTTTACAAGAAATACTTACTTCAAAAGTGCTCCAAAATGTCTTCAATAATGCTCTAAGAATATCTTCAATGATGCTCCAAGTATATACAAGGATGCCTGCTCCAACAAGAGACCTATATCAGCTCAACAGGCCTTCAATAAAGCTGTTTCAACAAGGGTCAACAAGTCTGCTCCAACTCTGTCTTCAAGTCTGCACAAAAAAAATTCTTCAACAGCTACTCCACTGATGGCTTCAATACTGCTTCAAAGATTTTTCAAGGATGTCTTCTTCAAGAGGTCAAGTTTAGCTTCAAATATCTCCTTCAAAGGGTAGCTGAAGTCTTCTTGAGAAGTCTGCTCCAACAAGGCTGTGAACCTCAAGAGTGCTCCAACAAGTTTTCGGAAGTGCTCCATCAAGTCTTCAACGATGTCTTCAATAAAGCTTCAACAATGCTTCCAGATGCTCCAAAAATGTTTTCAAATGTCTACTTCAAGTAGAACCCAAATTCTGTTTCCAAACAACCCCAATGCTTCCTTTCAAAGAAGGACGAAATCTGCTTGAAAGAAGTGTCAAAGTCTGCTCTCAAAACTGCTCCAATGTGAGGCCAGGGTCTGCGATTTATCTCACCCATAATAGGGCCGAATCTGTGCCTTATTATAGGCCTAAGTCATTCCTCAGGAGGGTCAAAAGTCTGCTCCAAAAGGGCTGAAAAGATCTGTTCAAAATACAGAGAGGTCTGCTCCAAAAGGGCTGAAACTGTGCCTTGTTACAGGCCTGAAATCATTCCTCAGGAGGGCCAAACCTGTGCCTTATTACAGGCCTGAAATTGCCTTGTTACAGGTCTCCACAGGGCCGAAAATCCTGTTCAAAAGGGACTGCTAAAGTGGCCGAAATCTTCTTTACAATAGAGCAACGAATCCAGCAAGAAATCCAACAAGAACCAAACAAAAAACCACCAAGAAAAAGCAGATCCAACCACTGAGATGTCAATCATGCATTCTTCTTATTTGTCAACAAGTTATGAGTTTTAACTTATCTTTTGCTTCAGGTTCCAATTTTTTCCTCTCTTTTTCTTCTTTGCTGAGTTGGATGGTTGAAATGAGGAGCCACATCCTATATATATGCAAATTAACCTTTTCATGAAACAATATGTCTCTTGGCAAGGGGGTCTACTTGGGGCTGACCTGTCAGGGGCTAAATTTGGGTATTTTAGCCTTAAAAAATTGATTTCTCTTTAACGAAGAGGAGTTAAAGAACAAGTAAATACTCATTGGAAAGGGTTGGAGTCCTCTTTTAGCATATGTGCTTTTTATCTTTATCAAGATACCTTTTGAGATCAATAACAAATTCTTTCTTCCAACGGAACATAGACTGAGTTATTTGCCCCTACAGAAAATTCGTACCAGTGCTATGTGTGAACGAGTGAGCCTAGAATTCATTAGAAGTGGTGCATTGTATTCATATGCAGTATTCCAACAGTAAAAACGATGCCAAATCCTTAAACCTTTAACTGATCAAGCTATGCATAAACTCAAGAGAACTCTGTAGTAGATCAGTGGAGAACCGTTTAGACAAACCCAAAATCAAGGTGACTTGAGTGTTTCCAGATCAAGTCCTTCATTCAGTGTATGATATTGGTCTTTTATGTTAGAATGTGTTCAGGGTGCATGTGTGTTTGAATGCCGTTGAGATAATGGGATATCAAGGCATAACTTTGGAACTATAGCAGAGTAAACAAATCATTACCAGAAATGTCAGGAGCTGAAACCATTAAAACATTTCTAGCGAATATTTAGAATGAGATGAAAAGAGTATCAACAAAATAATTAAATACAGGTATAAAACCCTTTGACATCATATTTTAAAAGGTGAAATTGCATGCCCAAGGCACAAGTCATTTTCCCCTCATAGATATAAGCTAAGTCACATGATGTGGGGACACAGAACACAGAGGACATGAAAATACCAGTATCCAACACATGACACGACAACACCCCTTGCAATATGACACAGAGGACACGTTATACACACACACAAACTATATATATATATATTAACCAATTTTAAGGTCACAGCCAAGCCAGACAGCAAATTGGTGTATGAGACCCCTTGTTTGTGGGAAAAAGGACCCACCTCCGTGCAGTGATTTGACTGCTAAGCCTACGAAGGCATACATACTATATCCCCCACCAGGTTTGAACCTGTGGCCTCTTATGAGGAAACACATGCTCTTAACCATTAGGCCCACTCAAGCTGTATATATATATATATATAATAGATATTAGACAAAGATTCAATTTAAAAACTAAAACATGTACATGATGATGATACAAATTCAATCATACATTATACACAAAATCATTAATGATACAGCTAGTACTTACTACTATGTCAACTATATAAATTGACAAACACAAGGAATTAATCATAAACTGTACTTCTCTCATTAAGTCATCAAGATCAAAACATATTACATAGATACTAAGTCCTGACTCGCTGAGTCACAGCGAGTATAGGTGGGAATGCCAATGACATGGTAAATTCAAACCAGGATAGATACTAGAACTGTAGATTAGTATGGAAGAATCCCATTCGATAGTTGTTCAAAGGTAGGAGCTTCTTTCTAACTATTGAGACATGAAGCAAAAGAACTCCAAGTAGGTGGTAATCCCAATAGTGCAATGATTACTAGCTTCTTCTCCGGTACTATTTCATCTATGGCTTGAAGTTCATCTCTAATCCTTGATATCCTTACAAAGAAGGAAGCCACAGTATCATCCTTTGTCATCTTAACAGTTCTTAACTCATTCTTCAAGCTTGCTACTTGACCAATATTTTTGATAGTGAATAATTTTGTCAATGCTTCATACATTTCTTGAGCATGGTCTATATTGGAAATGTATGGGACAAGATTGTCCTTAATGCTTTCTACCATCAGAGTCATAGCCAATATCTCCAATTCTCTATACTTCACCTTGTCTGCATCATTGGATTCTTCGGTAGGTTTCTTCACCTTCCCTTTGACCACATCCAAGACCTTGTTCTTTTCAAGAATGAGGTCAATTCTCTTTTTCCAAGATCTGTAGTTTGATACTCCTTCCAACTTGTTCTCACTCTTTGACATGTTAGAGATTGTCCTTGAAGATAGAGAGCTTCTTCTCTTGTAAGAGCTCCTTGTATGATCCTTGATCAATCCTTTAGATCTCTTCTAGTAGATACTGCCTTTTTCATCCTTCACCTTCGCTCTGATTCCATGTTAAAAAAAAAAAAGGATGAAAGAATGTCTTAGATAGATAATTACTTGTGATTCTATTATCTTTATGTTCTTCTTTTATCTTTTAGTTCATTAAGCAATTGCCAAGACAATTACATAAGGACAATAGATGTAAGTGGACAACCAGGTTAAAACTTGTTAAAATTGGCAACTAGGGCCAAACTCCATGTGGGTCATCTTATCTATGGCAACTGATATTTTTCGTGAATCCCTCTTATCGAGAGGTGTAGGATTGATCTAAAGATCATCCGATTCCGATAAGTGTTGATAGAGTTATGAATTTATTTGTGTTATAAGACAATTCGTCAAGGTCGGCCAACAACCAAATAAACCCCACATGTGCTCAACGTTTTAGTATAAAAGGGGATGACTTGAGAGTCATTACACACACACTTCACTCTTGATTTCTCTCCACTTGCTTTGGGTTTTAGTGTGAGAGAAATCTAGGAGGAAGTAGCCCTAAGACGCAGGAGGAAAGGAGGCTTAACAATCTGCCCTAGCCGCAGTCCTAGCATAGCCCTAGCTTCTAGGCATAATCTAGCCGCAGTCAAGAAGAAGATATACGCTGCCCTAACCTAGAGGACGCAGTCATGAAGAGATGCCCTAATCCTCCACGTTGTCCCAAGGGTAACCTAGACGCAGTAAGGAAGGAGTCCTAGATGATCTATGCATGACCTAGGTGCTGTCCAAAAGGGGTCATGGGACAACGTGAGAATTCAGGGACTGTTTGGAGGGTTTTTCAGGGGTCCGAAGTGCTGGAGAAGGGGTTGAGTTCCCTTGTTGTCATGCCGTAGCCATAAGGATTGTTTTAGGGTTGTTTGGAGGAGTGCAAACTCTTGGAAGGGCTGCCGCAGTTAAGAGGAGGCTTGATGTAGCAAGCCACAACAAAAGGAGGTAGGCCGAAGTTGTTGATCTGGGCTAGACTGCCCAAAAATTGCAGCGTAGGGTCCCTTCCCTCTTAGAAGGGCAACCACAATAAAGGAGGACACTTCTAGGGAGATTGAAGGGTTGTTAGGGACTATGTTTGGGTACCCTAACTAGTCCAGAATTGTAGCAGTTGAAGGACCCTAGAATAGTGCGCTGAAGCATGCATTTTAGGTGCTTGGTGTGATAGTGCAGCAAGATGCATGGGCAACATAACAGTAGCAATGGCATAGTGCAATGATGGCACAATGTGACAGCAGCAACAACAAGGTGACCCATGAAGTTTGAATGCATACTAATGTGATAGTGAAACAAGATGCATGGGCAACATAATAGTAACAATGACATGTGGCAACAAAGGCACAATGGGACAGCAACAATAGCATGGTGCTGCAAACTCATTAGGATAGCAAGAAGGTACAACATGCCACATGCCACATGGGACAACGACAAGCACGGTGTTGCAAACACAATAGGGCAACAAGCTATGACATGGTATAGCAATGTCACAATGGGACAACATGGCAAGCATAGTGCAACAAGCACATGGGATAGCAGTGGCAAGCATGGTGCTGCAAGCACATGAGACATGTTGTATGACAACATGGTTCAACATGCCACATGGGACAACAAGGTGCAGCAATGGCACATGGGTGCAACATGGTGCAACACGGTGAGGTGCAACATGATGATGAGGAGCAACACAATGATAGGTGCAGCATGGTGATGGAGTCACTCGGGAGAATCAGTTGAGGCAGCATGTCTTCAACTGAGTTCAGCTACCTCATGTATCATCTACTTAGAGATGATCTATGCTCTTATTTAGATAAGTCAAAGTGTTGACTTCTGTAGTATATGTACTCTCTCTTTCTCTCTCTTTGCTGAACTATTGAAGAACATATAAGAAGAATTGATCAAGGGTTTCCCCACATTGGGGTTTGTCCCTGGCTAGCGCCACATCTTGTGTCCTCTTGTCTTGGTTTGTCTTCTGCGATCTATGTTTATGTTCTATCTGTAATTTACTTTAATGCTGATGTGATTGCTAATCTGGAAAAGATATTGAGCTAATTGTGAAAATTGAAATAAATTGCTCTAAGCATAAAACATACCTAAAATTAACAAAACCCCTATCTAGGGGAAAACCTAGTCAACAATTCTTTCTTCAATAGTTTTTTGAGATAATCCAAGACTCTAGACCTAGACAGAGACTCCCTCCACACCAAGTCAGTCCTCAATCCTTCTTGTAGATGACAACTGTTCACAAGCAACTTCAACCTGACAACATCAGCAACAACTTTGACCCAGTAGCAACTTCGACTCAGTAGCAGTAGCAGCAACAACTTTGACCAAACTTGGAGAACTCCGATCTCCCTTTATGCACCTCAGAATAGGGTGAGAGTTGTCCCAAAATTTCGATCTTGAGGTATACTATCTCCTTCCGGAAATTCGCACTTCTTTCTAGCCCTTTCTCAACTTCGCACTTTTTTAGCTTCCAGCTTCAGAAATCGAACTATGTGAGAGAAAATGAGATACACCAAATGAATTCAAACTCCTTGTATTTATAGCCCTTTAGTGAGGTCGAATTACTTGTCTTGAGGCCGACTTGATCGTCTTGAGGCTGGCTTGGTGTGGAGACTAAATTCATTTTTGACTCAAAAATAATTCTTTTTACATGATCCAAAAGCCCAAGAAAGGTCTCTTTAAATGTACAATGACTCTAACGACTTAGAATAAATCTTAGAAGTCCTCAATGGGGGCTTTGACCTAAAACATGATGACCCAAGCATGAAACCCATGCTTTAATAAGTCATAATAATAATAATAAAAATTTTTTCTTTATTTTGATAAGTACATCTCAAATACATTTATGAAGACCGAGCCTAGTTACAAATTTCAACAACCCCTTGGGGGATAACACCCCTTTTTTCTACTATTTCATAAGAAGTCTAACCCAAGTTTCCTGAACTTACTGGTTACATTGAATATCAAAATAGAACATGTTGTTCATGAGTGCATTTGCAAATCTGAGAGGCGAGGGTCGAGTATTTGCTATGCCACAGCTGAGCTAGCACAATGATGTATTTGAAGGAGAAAATGAGAGAAGTTTTTGAGTCTGGAGGGTTCAAACAAGAATGCTCATGAAATCAGCAACAATACACCATTTTGAGAGTGCCTCTAATGTAGTTGCCCCTTGGGTGATAACACCCCTTTTTTCTGCTATTTCGTAAGAAGTCTACCCCAAGTTTCCTGCACTTACTGGTTCCAGTTTCGTCCTTTTGGGAAACTGTTTTCTGCCATTTCTGATTCTTAAGAACTTGCTAAAAATATGGTAATCTCTTGATGCTGGTCTAGTTTATAACCTTACATTCAAGTTTTGTATCCTTTTTACTTGTCATTTTTTGGCAGTTGGTATCACAAAATCCATGCACTTTCTTATTTGCAGGCTCTTCATTTGTGACTTTCTGCTATGCATTCTGTGATAAAATCATTTGATGACTTCTTGATGCTGGGCTCGTTGATAACCTTGCCTTCAAGTTTTGTACACGTTTACTTGTTATTTTTTCGGCAGTTGGTGTCACTAAAACTGTGCACTTTATTATTTGTAGGTTTTTCATTTGTGACTTTCTTCTCTTATGCATCCTCTATTGTAATAAAAGCACTGAGTAAAATATTGTTTGGTATTGTGTCTGCTAATATTTAGCATCTTATATGTATGCTTTTGTTTGTGCTCTGTTCTTACTGCATTTCAGGCATTATAAAAATCACTCAAAATTATTTGGTTGGGGAACTGCTTAAAGTATGTCATTCTAATTTTCAGGTGCATTCAGTGGCATGGAATTGTACTGGTACCAAGCTTGCTTCTGGTTCTGTTGATCAAACAGCACGTGTTTGGAACATTGAGCCACATGGTCATGTAAGGTCTATCATGGAATTACTGTCCTTCCCTTATGAAATGTTTTAAGTTCTGTAATTCTGTTGCTTTTGTCACTTACCAGCCTAAATATCACTTTTTTTTTTTGAAATGCATTTTTTGCTGAGAACGATGTTGTTGAAGATTGTACTTATTGTGTAGACTTCAAGTTACTTGGTGTTTACAGTATTCTATGAATCAGTGTTGCATTTAATGCAATAATATTCGCCAAAACCAACCTTGGTGATAATATCAGCAGTATTTATCGTAATAGTTTTCCGTTTTGAAATTATCGCAATGATTTAGATAATTATCGTGATAATTTGTAAATTATTGTTTTGTCTTTGCCAGTTTTACTTTATAACCAAATTTTTTCCTCTTTTAACCCTCATTTTGTAAAAATGATTTAGGAGATTGAGCTGTGAGGATATTGTGACTATTTTCATCAAGCAAACAAGGGGAATCTATTGTTTTCATTTCCCATGATTCATCTCATGAGATACATACCTTAGTAGTTAACGGTAGTATTAATTTCTTAAAGTAAAAAGATGAAGATGATTGGTTTACATAAATTTTTAACATTACCATTAAGTGTTTGAAGATGTTTGAGAGTGGTTCCAGCCTCATTGGATTTCATATGGAGAAAGTAGAATTTTAGATCCCATACAAAGTTCAGCAGACTTAATAGTTATTGGAATTTCATGATTGGTAGGAGTGCAACATTTCTACTGTATTTTGTGATGTATGAGGGTATGGAAGTGATTTTTGATTAAGAACACCAAGCCCTATATTACCTTGATGTTGGTGTTATTGATTGTTGAACTCCTCTGTCATGACCCTAATAAAAATGTACACTTCACTCAAGCAAAATCATTGATTAGGCATGTTAAGTTTTTTAATATTATTTTAATGCTTAAACAATGATTGTGATGAGGAGATCCCAACATAGGAAATGATTTCGATGTTATATAGCTATTTGTTGTAGCATGATTTTTTTTTGGACTCTAGAGGCCTTTTAGAGCCTCTTTGTTGATTTATTTTGATTCAAAGATGGATTGCATTTGGTGCTATTTGGTTATATGCACCCTTACTTGTTATGTACACGAGAAACTTTGCATATTTGTGTACAATAATTTGGACTCATATGTGTTGAGAAATCAAGGGCAGCTAGATTAGGGTGATTTCCATTACTTTGATAACTGCTTGTGATGTTCTTTTACTTAACTTGATGTACTTGTAATTAGCTTTTTCTTTCACTTGATTATTATTGTGTTCTTATCATCAAACAACTACCAAACTATGAAGATCAATGAGACAAGAGGACACAAAATATAGGTTGCTAGCCAAGGCCAAAACCTCTCCCTTTGAGAGGAAAACCCACAAGAATTCTTCTCTTCTTATAGAATCTCCAAATGGCGAATTCCAAGACCTAAGACCCTTGACAAAGACCCCTCCAAGACCAAGTCAACCTTTTCTTAGATTAACTTTCTTCTTCAAAGTTAACCCAAGTCAACCTGCTTCAAAATTGCATCAATTTCACAAATTCAGACCTGCAATTCCTTTACTGCAATTTCGGCCTAACTGTAGAAACCCTAGCTTGCACGTGTGGATGGAATATGGCAAGATGGGTCTCCTTCTTCCTTCACTCAATGTGCTTCTTTCTCCTTAGAATTTTAGCTTGCAAACTTGATTCCTTTTAATACAAAACTCGACTTCTTTGGGTGACTGTAATTAGTTTACAAAATCGATGCTCTAATTTCACATGTGTGAGGGGATGGAACCCAAAAATTAGATTTTAGAACTTTGATCTTTTTCTTCCTTTAGTTTCCTCTTCTTCGCTCGTCCTACTAGGTCTTCTTCTTATCCTTATGTGAATTTCTTGGTTGCTTTTCTTATGAGGTCGAGTACTTATATATAGTCTTTCTTTGGAGTTTGAACTGTCATTATGAGGCTGACTTGTCCTCTCTTGTAGGACGACTTGATCTTGGAGGGTCTTAATGATACAAATTGACTTACATAAACTCCTTTGACTTGATTCATAATGCCCAATAGGGTCTTGTTGTCGCACAAAATGTCTAGGCACCTCGACAACGACTCACATCGGGGGCTGTCATCTTGATCCCCAATCTCTCCGTTTACGCTGTCTCCTAATATTTGGCTAAGGGGGGTAGACCTGATGCAGGAGCATTCACCCAAGAGAAAATCATTGTAAACAAGTAGACATAGGGGGTCATGTATCTTTAGAGAAGTAGTTTCCTAAAGTCTCAAGTTAATGTAATATTTAGGCTTAAAGTGATTTAATTAGATAATTAGAGAAAGTTGTAAATGCTCTCAAATAAATGAGAACATGAGTGGTTAATAAAGATAAAGAGTTAAAAGTCAAATATAACTCTTTAACCAGTTTCATGATTCTAGGAGCGAGAGAGAGTTTTTAGGCATTAAATGGAGAATAGAAGTGGACATAGAGGATAGAGTACATCTAGGAGTCGGTTCAATAGATCTAGGAGTAAAACCAGGATGAGTTCCACAGAACTCACTGGCATATATGTAAGCCCACGGGCAGTGTCAAAAAAAGGAGGCCACGAATAGTTGAGGATCAGGCCTGCATGAGAGATAGAGAGTCTCATTTTGTAATCGTTTGTATATTTATAAATACAGGGGTTAGTTTCGACCCTGGATAAGTGTGTTTCAAGTGTTGAATTTATTGTGAATTGGAATTCTGCAAAAAAATTGTATGCAGGCAGAGTTGAGGCGGAACACAAAGGAGAACGATTCAGAGGAATCGTAAAAGGATCTTAGAACCCAATTGAGGAAGTAGAGTGAAGCTCTGGAGAGAAGGAGTGAAGTTAAGCCCTAGCGAGAATGAATTAAGCAACAAAAAAGTGTAAGGCAGAACCTTGAAGAAACCCGAACCACAAAGAGAAAACTGAAGAAAACGCGAAAAAACCAAGTAAAAAGAGTCGAGCGGAGAAGTAAGGGATGGACGCTTAGCAGCCGTTGGATCATTAAGATCAACGACTAGGATTAAGTCGCATCGGCGGAATCCCTTTTGAAGGCATCGGAACGGGCCTTTGAAATGGAGCGATTGCGATCATGCGGTTAAGTGTGGACCGTCAGATCAAGATTCAGATCGACGGTCCAGATGACATTAGCGATCGCATGTTGGAGAGATCAAAGGGTTGCTACAATGTTATAACGAAGGGCCGATACACCGATAGCGATAAGCGCTGATCGGCGATTGGAGGAATCAGAGGACGACAATCAGAGCGGCGGAAGAGTTAGTACGGAAGATACGGACCCGACGGACTTTATAGTGGCGGGTCTATAAGATTTGAGTTCGGGCTGATGTGCTTTGGGAGATTTTCCTTTGTATTTCCCTTATTTAGTGTGTTGCGATTAATGTATGGTCCCAGGGTTTCTAAAGGAAATCCCGATAGTTACAAGGGTTCCGATAAGTGTAATACGGCCTGCAAAAGAGCCGATAGCGATTGCGATAGAGGTACAGCCTCGGAATCTGTGCAAAAGTCGTATGGAAGGCGAAAAAGGGTATGTTTGCATAGTTTTCCTTTGTAAATGGTTTTATAAGGAAATTGCGCCGAATGAAGGTTTTTATGTGTTATATATATATTAACCAATGTTTTAAGAGTGTGGTTATATATATATGCGGCCGATGGGTTTAAAAAGGCTTAACTATAAGGTTTAGATCGGTTTTAGAGGCCCGATAAGGAATATTTGTGGAATGCTTTGATAAAAGGGTAAATGAAGGCTTGAGGATTGATTTAACTCCCGATAGGAGGTTTGGTAGGGTGATTGGTTCCAATAACAGGGAACTATGGCTGTAAAGGGTCTTAACCATGTATGGTTGGAAGAGTTGACTCCTTGAGAGTCAATTACCTGTGATAGTTGTGTTTATGCATGTTTATGCATACTGTGGGTATGTGCGGGGGTAACCCTGCATCATTAGTGGTATCAGAGCAGGTTTGTAATCAGAGTGGGTTTGTAATTAAAACCGTTGGGGTTAAACAGAACAAAGAAATTCTATGAGAAAGAATTGAGAACAGAATATGTGTTAAGGTGTTTATGCAGGCAAGAGGAAGGATTAGATTCTAATCTGATAGAAGGAAGGCACACAGAGGAGATGTGTAGCAGAACTTGCAGATGCAAGAGACAGAGGGAGTCCATTCAAAGTACAGGTGGAATGGTGAAACAAGATCATGCTGAGATCTTGAAAGTGAGGTAATATGTTCTATTTTAAATTGAGAATGTGTTTTTTACACTAATGCACAAGTGACAGCAAGAGAAGCTGTGAGAGGAGAACCAGATGTGTTCTTGAAGACAAAGTAAGGAAAACACTCTGAAGGAAAGTGGTAATGAACTTGAAGAATCCAAAAAGAGATTGGACAGAGAGGACAGCGGAAGTGTTCTCAAGAGAGAGTGAGAGATTGCAGAAGCCTAGAAGGAGCAAAGGTGTTGCTCAAGAGGAGGTTCCAAACAGAGGACCGTGCTTACCAAAAGACTGAGTGAGGAGAGCTTAGTGAGGTAAGATTGCAGCAAGGAGGACTAGCTGTTGCAGAGGCTTGTTGCAGATGAGTGAGGAGCTCATGAAGAAAGAGGAGAAGAAGATGACTACTGATAGTCATAGCAGAGGTTTAGAGAGAAGCCACAGCAGAAGAAAGATGAAGAAAGAGAATGCCAAGACAAATGGCAAGAGGATGAGTCAAGAAGAAATTGACCAGGAGATTGCAGAGTTAAAAGAACAACTCGATGCATTAAGGAGGATACTAGAGGAAAGCCAGAGACAAGGTTGGGTATTAAGGAAGAAGCCAATGGAGTGGCATGAGATGCAGAGAAGGCTACAACAAAAGCAAGTAAAGTGGCTGAGGGGAAAACTCAAGGAAGTTGAGTTGGAAATGGAAGAGTCCATTTGTGAACCAGAACAGGGAGAAATTCTGGGAGAAACTGAAGATGAAGACTTGAAGACTGAAACTTCAAGTGAGGCCAAAAGGTCTGATGGTTTTAAATCTGAAAATTTGCTGATATTGTCATAAAAGAGAAATAAGACAAGCAGAATCTAAATTCTGTTCTGGAAGAAGATGAGATAGATAGGTCTCATATACAGTTGGGGGAAGATATCAAGCAACAAAGTGAAGGGCTTGAGGAGATTGAAGAGGAGACAATCGAAGAATTTTTGAATCATATGAAGAACTTGGAACAACAAAGAGATATGATGACTGAAGCATCCAGTGAGACCAAAGGGTCTTATGTTTCTAAAACCGATAGTTTGTGTATGATGGCAGGTATTGCAGGAGAAAAGCAGCCTTTTGAAGATATCTTCAAAGTAGACGAAAATTTAGAAGTAAAAGGTGACAAAGAAAACTTCTCAGAAGAAGAAGAATTTGATTGCATACAGAAGAAAAAGTCTATGGATGAGTCTAAAGAAGTTGTCATAGAGATGAAGAATCAGGATCTTATTTTGATGAAGAATGAAGGGATACTGTCTTAGAAAGGTAATCAAATGAGTTTGATTAATGTTATTGATGAAAAACAAATACAAGAGAATGTTAATGCAGATGGTGAGACAAGGATAGCTCTTGGAGGAGGTAAACAACAAGAGATTAAAGGCAAACTTGAAGAAGAGACTATGTTAGCTGAAAACATAGTAAAGGATCATCAATTCACCATGATGATAGGCACAATGGAAATAGCCATGGAAGCTGTTGAGACAGTCAGTAAGGAAGAAGGACATCTACTGAAAGATGTTAAGAAGGAAGAAGTCTATGCAAAAGACTTAGCAAAGGGAGAAAGAACACTAATAAAGGAGTGTTTTGTAGAGGATGAGCAATCTGTTGAAGCTGTCAGAAATATGAAGAAGTATCTTTTAGAAGATAAAAACTCTAAAGTAAAGGAGGATGAAGAATGTCTCTTAAATGAGAGAAGTAGTGAATTATTGCAGCAAAAAGAACTTAATAATGCCTTGATATTTGAAACTGTGACAACACAGGAAGAATTTCTTGTGGAAGAAGGAGATGAAGTTCAGTCTGAAGAGCTGATATGTGAAGCAACAATTGAGACTGTTGAACCTTATGATTTCCAAACTAATAATTTGTGTATAAATGCAGGAAACATAAGTGATGATGAAATACTTATGAAGTGTCACAAAGAGATTGCATTGCTGGAATATTTGCTGAGAAATTCAGAGTATGACAGTGTGATTACAAAGGAAGGAGTTCACTATGGTGAACAAGAGAAGGAAGACATCATTAGGATAGATGGTGTGGAAGAGAGACTAATGGACAGTCTCATGAGTTCTTTTGAGAATTCAAAACAACATACTGATGTGCTGACAGAGGGGAAAGAAATAGAGCAGCAAACTGAATTGTTGTCAAAGGAAGATAAGGCACAAAAGCCTTATGTTTTTTATTTTAACAAGTGTTTTGTGAATGCAGGTTTAGTTGCAGATGCTAGAGGAGATTTGGCACAGATGAACAGCCAAATAAAGATGAGAGAAGAAGATTCTGTGGAAGAATTCAATCCATGGAACAAAGATGTTAAATTGCTGGAGAGAGTGCTGGACAGTCATGATTCAATCATGAAAGAGGGTAAGGATGATAGGGAGGCAGCCAACATAGGAGTCACAACAAAAGTCAGCATAAGAGTCAACATAGAAGTCAACATAGCAAGAATAATAGAACAAGAAGAAGAACAACAGATTGAAGAACTAGTGGACAGCAGCAACAACCTGAAGCAAAGAGAAAGAGGAAGAAGTAAGAAGCAGAATATGGACCAGTCCAAAGATGTACTGGAAACAAAGATTGAAGAAATGTGGCAGCTGATGATGAAGCAGTCCAAATGGAAGAAAATGGCAGCAACAGGAAGAAAGATCAATCAGAACTTGAACCTGATTGACAAAGAGAAGAAAATGGAGCAAAAGACAACAGAAGTGTAGCAGCAGCAAAGGAACAAGACATTTGGGCAGTTACAAAACAAAGTATGGGATCCAGGAAGACAAAGATCAGAAGACACATGATCAGGAGATCATGAATATTTTCTACTTTGGGAGTCTGATGCAGGAGCATTCACCCAAGAGAAAATCATTGTAAATAAGTAGACATAGGGGGTCATGTATCTTTAGAGAAGTAGTTTCCTAAAGTCTCAAGTTAATGTAATATTTAGGCTTAAAGTGATTTAATTAGATAATTAGAGGAAGTTGTAAATGCTCTCAAATAAATGAGAACATGAGTGGTTAATAAAGATAAAGAGTTAAAAGTCAAATATAACTCTTTAAGCAGTTTCATGATTCTAGGAGCGAGAGAGTTTTTAGGCATTAAATGGAGAATAGAAGTGGACATAGAGGATAGAGTATATCTAGGAGTCGGTTCAATAGATCTAGGAGTAAAACCCGGATGAGTTCCACAAGATTCACTGGCATATATGTAAGCCCACGGGCAATGTCAAAAAAGGGAGGCCATGAATAGTTGAGGATCAGGCCTGCATGAGAGACAGAGAGCCTCATTCTGTAATCGTTTGTATATTTATAAATATAGGGGTTAGTTTCAACCCTGGATAAGTGTGTGTTGATTGTTGAATTTATTGTGAATTGGAATTCTGCAAAAAAATTGTATGCAGGCAGATTCGAGGCGAAACAAAGAGAGGAGAACAATTCAGAGTAATCGTAAAAGATCTTAGAACCCAATTGAGGAAGCAGAGTGAAGCTCTGGAGAGGAGGAGTGAAGTTAAGCCCTAGCGAGAATGAATTAAGCAGCAACAGAGTGTAAGGCAGAACCTTGAGGAAACCTGAACCATAAAGAGAAAACTGAAGAAAACGCAAAAAAACCAAGTGAAAGGAGTAGAGCGGAGAAGTAATCCCTTTTGAAGACGTTGGAACGGGCCTTTTAAATGGAGCGATCATGATCATGCGATTAAGTGTGGACCATCGCATCAAGATTCAGATCGATGGTCCAGATGAGATCGACGATCGCATGTCAGAGAGATCAAAGGGTTGGCTATAGTGTTATAATGAAGGGCCGATACACCAATAGCGATAAGCACTGATCGGCGATCAGAGGAATCGGAGGACGGAAATCGGAGCGGCAGAAGAGTTAGTACGGAAGATACGGACCCGACAGACTTTATAGTGGCGGGTCTATAAGATTTGAGTTCCGGCTGATGTGTTTTGGGAGATTTTCCTTTGTATTTCCCTTGTTCGGTGTGTTGCGATTAATGTATGGTCCCGGGGTTTCTAAAGGAAATCTGATAGTTATAAGGGTTCTGATAAGTGTAATATGGCCTGCAAAAGAGCCAATAGTGATTGCGATAGAGGTACAGCCTCAGAATCTATGCAGAAGTCGTACGGAAGGCGGAAAAAGGGTATGTTTGCATAGTTTTCCTTTGTAAACGGTTTTATAAGGAAATTGCGCCGAATGAAGGTTTTTATGTGTTATATATATATTAACCAATGTTTTAAGAGGGTGGTTATATATATATGCGGCTGATGGGTTTAAAAAGGCTTAACTAAGGTTTAGATGGGTTTTAGAGGCCCGATAAGGAAGATTTGTGGAATGCTTTGATAAAAGGGTAAATGAAGGCTTGAGGATTGATTTAACTCCCGATAGGAGGTTTAGGCGAGGTGATTGGTTCCAATAACAAAGAACTGTGGCTGTAAAGGGCCTTAACCATGTATGGTTGGAAGAGTTGACTCCTTGAGAGTTAATTACCTGGGACAGTGTTTATGCATACTGTGGGTATGTGCTGGGGTAACCCTGCATCAAGACCCTATGGAAATGGAATGAAGGAGAACTAGTTGGGAACCAACCAGTTTGGTAGACACAATGAAGCGACCAAGTACTTGTTTTATATTTAGCAAAACTTATAGGATTTGATTAGATTTAAGCAATTAATACCAGTGCCTTACGGAGTCAACTATCTTGCTAGGAAATTTAGGACCAAGTAATTGATTTGCAACTGCTACTTGGATGAATGACTATCTTATATGAAATTCAAATCTTAAAGCTAATGTGAGATGCAAGAATCTTGGTTAATTTTAGTTAAATGCCTATTTAAGTTTTAACCCTTCGATCTTTTCTATATCGAGCTTGATTTCGTAGTAATTGGTAGAGAGGAGATAAGGTGAAGCACACTAAGGTGTGATTGACGATACCTCTCCTGAAAATCTAACATACTTGGTGCCTCTGGTGCTGCAGAGAGCCGTGGCTCTCACGACTGCAAAGTCACTGTTTTAAGTACTATTAAAAACAGACTTCTCAAGTAAAGATGGTTGGGTACCTATCTCTCTATCGACCAAGCTTATGCTTGGAAGTAAATTTTAATTATATAGAACTAACTTAATATGAAAATGCACGAGATGATTAGAAGATGAGATGAAGTTAGATTCAAGGATTAAAAGCGCTTATGCTATGATCTTCTTCAGAGTTATATATCAAAGCCCTTAATCGCCAAAATAAATGTTCACTTTACTACACTAAAAGATAAACTTCTCAACAATATCACAATATAATGCCCAATTAAATCACAAGCTTATCACTTCAATCTAATTTCTTTCCGATGCAATTATAACTCAAAGAACTTTACAATTCTTTAATATCAATGCCAATAGATGCTAAAAAATACTCTGTTTAAGAAACGAAAGATATGCAATTTACCACAGTTCCATGAAAGAGCACTTAAAAATTACTTGAAGAATTCTCAAAAGCTTAATAGGCAATAATATTCAATAATTCAAGTAATTAAATCACACTTAGAATCACTTTAACAACGATCAATCTCAATAGATACGTTCAAAATCCTTAGCATGCAAAAATACTTTAAGCAATTAAATCTCAAAAATTAATTACCATGAAGAACCATGAAATTCAAATGCGAGACCCTTCAAATAATTCCGGAATTAAAATGATTTTTCTTAAGTGATCCCAATCCAGAAAAATTTATTGTTTTCCATAGTCAACTTTAGAGATGATTAAAAACATATTTAAATGTGTTTTGACTATAGAGAAATTTATTTATTTTTTTACCCCTCAAAAGATTTCAGTCTTAAGATTTTAAAAAAAAAATCCCAAACCCTTAACACAAAAAAAACCCAAAAAAGGAACTCTACGTTAAAAATTTAATTATTCCTTCAGCAAATTTAATGTGCTAAGTTTTATGAATGATGATTAAACTTTTAATGTGGCCAATAATAAAAAAAATAAAAAAGGCTTAATTAAAATTTTCATGGGCTAAAGGCCACATAGAAATTTTAACTCGAAATAAAAAAAATAAAAATTTAAAGCCACGACAAAAAAAAAAATCAAATGTCGAAAAAAAATCATCATCAAACTTTAAAAATAAAGCCACGACCAAAAATTTAAAATCAAATGGAAATCATTTGTTTTTTAAATTTTTCTTTGTTTTTTAGAAAATAAAAAACAAAAGAAAATAAAAAAAATGAAAGGCAAGCGCATTAAAAAAATCGATTTTTTGTGTAGTGAAAAATCTAAACCTAATGAAATTAAAACAAAGGATAAAATAAAAAAAGGAAATCGTGAGAAAAGTTTTGTATGCAGGTCGATGGCGAGGAGGAGGAGGGAGCAACGAGGAAGCTTGGGCAGCGACTTGGAGAAAGAGAAGACGCAGGAATGGAGATACTGGTAGAGCGAGGAAGACAAGGATGAGGGAAAACGGGCAATCAACAGGGAGTAAGAAGATATGGGACGCGAGAAGGGAAAGGAGCTCGGAAAGAAGAGGGATGGTAGTGAGGAAAGGAGGGCCGTGAATAAGGAGAAGAAACAAGGAAACATGAGAGAATAAGGGAGACGAGGATGCAGGAGGAGGAAGAACGCAGGTCAAGGGAGAGTTGCGAGAAAGAGGTAGCTGCCATCTGAGGAAAAGAAAATCGCAGAGAGGGAAAGAAAGGAAAAAACACAGGGAAGAGGCAACATAAAAATGAGGGCAAAGGGATAAACAAGGAGAAAAACACAGCAGTAGAAGGAAAAGAAAAAATA
The DNA here is from genome assembly GCA_031772625.1 of Pinus tabuliformis. NCBI lineage: Eukaryota > Viridiplantae > Streptophyta > Pinopsida > Pinales > Pinaceae > Pinus > Pinus tabuliformis. The sequence continues at coordinate 525,977,302 of CM062813.1, read as the reverse complement.
GAATTTTCCCAGAGAGAGAAGAAAAACGCAGTAGAAAATGGTAGCCCAAGAATCCCATAAATTTATTTATTTATTTTTGCCAAGAATTTTAAATTTTAAGCCAACATATTTATGCTTTAAAGTTTGCTCTCAGAAAAACTTCAGTTCTGAATTTGAAACTCTCAAACTGAAAATAATTTTGAATAATGTCCCTACAAAATGGTATCAAGGCCAGATTTTGCCCTCCAGGGTCTAGATTTGGCTTCAAATTAAATTTCTCTTTCAAATCTGCACCTGCAAAAACGAAAACAAAAATACCTAGAACTCAGATATACAAAAATAAATAAAACCCCAGAAACCCAAGTTAGAAATATTTCAGATCTAAAAAATTTACAGATCTATGCAAAAATGTTGTAGATCTATCAGATCTGAGGAGTACGAGTCCAACTTCGCTCCCAGGTCTGATAATCTAAGGCTCTTACTAGCCAGATCTATAATTTTTGCACAAAATATTTAAAAGGTTTTAAAATTTTAGAGAGGTACTAGCCCAAAAACATCGTGCAGAAAAAATAATTTATTGTTAGATAAATCCTGGAGCTTATATGAGGTAGGCTCTTCAAAAAATATATGCTGAGAGTTGGCTGGTCCAACTGAGGACTATCCTGAAACGCTCAACGAAAACCTGATAGATCTCTTGTAAAGACTAGATCATCCATCAAACTAAGTAGAGAAATAGATAACAATGAAATTCTGAAGAAATAGAGGTACCTGCTACTTCGATCAAAATTAAAAATGTTACCCCAGATCCAACAAATTGAATAAGATATCTGTATTCAGATTATTCTAAGAGAGCTATTGATTGATACTTTTCACATAATATTAAGCAAAAATTAAAACAATGTTTCCATAGATTCATAAAGAGGACCATTACCGCAAGGTGAAACCCCAAAGACTTTTGCATTAATTCAAAAAAGTATACAAGAGAGCTTGAGAGCTTAGTACACGATTCAAATATTGGATTAAAAACAGACTGACACCGACCTCTAATTTATAGGTAAAATCTCCAATGGCTAGTTGGCTTGATCCCTGTCAAATTAATCTCGACCGTCCATAAAGATTTACTTAATCTTTAATCATCACCGTCGAAATTATTTAATTTTTGAGGAAAAATCAAAATTTTCATTTAATAGATTTTTAATTAACTCAAAATTAATTATTGAGTTAATTTCCTAAAAAATTTGACTTTGACTTAACCACCAAGGCCCAAAGGTTCAAAATTTATTGATTTCTTCAATATTCCCGGGGACCTCCAAAAATTAACTTTGTTAAAACCCACGAATTTCACCATTGGAGAATTTAATTTTACCTAAGACACAAAATTAATTAAATTTCTGGCTTAGGGTTTTAATTTAATTTTGCCATAAAATTTAAATAATTGACTTATGAGGGGATTAATTATTTTTTCAACCCTCTAATACTTAGCCATGGTGTCTAATTACGAGGGACCATGCACTAAATCACAATTTTCCATTTTAATATATGGAGGGGGAAAATCCGCTTGTTATAACCCTAAAAAAAATACCCATTTTTGCGACAGAAAATATAATCAAGTAGACCAAGTGATCTATAATAAAATAATCTAGCCAATTAGCTAGGATTATTCCCAAATTACTTTCACAAGGACTCGATAAAAAACACTAGGACTCACTTAATATCTTGATAACAAAATGCACCCTAGCACCATGCAGAATGGGTTTACATTTTTAACAAACTGCCTACTGATGATGAAATTTGAAAAGGCACGAACACTCAAACATGATAGATCCCTTTTGCGAAAAAATGGGTGTACTGCTATGGGGTCGTTGACACAAAGTGGTCAACAAGTTTTTTACATATTACAATGACTCTTTGACATCTTTAACTCTATGACATAGCCCTATAAGCACGCAACGGGTGCTTGACATAATAACAAAATGACCTAGAGCATGAAACCGATGCTCAAAATAATAATAATAAATTTTCTTTTTCTCTTTTATTAGATACAAAAGTCAAGATCACATAAGACATTATGAAGACCGAACCTAGTTACAATTTTCAACACTCCCTCTTAACTAGTGAGGTATTCATAATACATACATGGTACATGGACATTCTCATGTTGAAGAATTCTCACAAGGAGAGTCGGATTTGTAAGCCATCTCAGTGCATCTCATCATTTCAACCAACATTGTCATATAGCAAGGTCTTGACTAACAACTCTATCTCTCCACAAAATTAGAGCACAAAATTCTGGGGGGACAAATGATTTATAAACACCTTTATCATTATCTCTCAAGGCACATAACCCATCTAGATGCTCAAGGTATGTCCTTCTAAGACCATTCCGATCTTGGATTTACACATCCTTATGGAAGTTCCTCTTTGACTACTCTTGCCTATTGGATGCCCTACCTCATCCTCAAAGAGTATCGAAATTCAGATGCTTACCCAATCCTCCATTCTTTCTTCATGACATGAAGACAAGAATGATGTTTCTATCACTCCCTCTCAACTATGGAGGATCTCATTCCTATAAAAGGAGTACACCCAAGCTCCCTCTTAACTAGGGACTTGTTTCCAACAACTATCTGCTCTTCGGTGGAGATCATGGTATTATCAACTGCTTGTAGGGCTCCTGCTTTTTGCATCATTGTGGATGAACTTTGACTTCTCTATCATGGAGCTTTCATCTCCCGTTACTTCTTCGTAGGGCTTCGACCATCTTCTACATCACTTCCCTTTAACGAAACATAATGTTGAACCAATAGTCATGTCATCTTTTTCTTCTTCGGGAAGTGACCTTCTTCGTCATCATCTGGCTATCCTTCATACTGCTATCTCTTCCAGGTCATGTTCCTTCCAGGATTTTCCATCAAGTCTATATGTACTAGTTGTAGATGAATTTCTACAATTCTCTTCAGGTAGCCTTGTTCCAACCCAACTAGATGCTTGCTTTCAAAAATAAAAAAAATGAACTTAAAAAATGTAGTTACCTCTTTATGATGGCCTTTCGTCATAATATCATCTTTTGCAACATCAACATCCTGCATATTATACAAATCCATCTCCAAGACATTTACTACCAAGGTCCTCCTTCTTTTTCATACATATTAGGGTCTACATACCTTCTCCATGGAGATGTCATAGCTAATCTTTCTAACTGTCATCAGATGTTGATTACTCATCTCAAGTGGCTATAGGTACTTCTTTATGAACTCTTCTTCCATCTTCTTCACGTATTGCCTTTTAAGGATTTCTATACATACTCCTTTTGCATAGGAACTATTGTTGTGCACTACCTCATATTGATTATGAGGTCATCTTTATATTGATTCTATCTTGTCATCATGTAGAAGAGTTCAAAGCATATGACATTCATGCCTTCATGTATCATACATAAGGAAGAGTCCCTTCTTCTTTTCTCATGCTCATGGTATAGAGCATTCTAATCATTCTATCTGCAACTATGTACTGACATGATTTTATCCGTCTAGGATTACCAAATATATGCATATCTCTTCCTTGATGTGATCATTTAAGCTTCCATTAGCAGCTTCACTTTCCTTGCTTGAAGATGAAATTGCTTCAACCAACTTGACATGCTGCACTTCTCTGTCACCATAACTTCATCCTTCTAAATTGTGGATCCCCCATTAGGTGGAATGTGATGCTTCTTTAAATAGTGATGAACCCCTTTAACAAGGATTCCAATGGAGGATCTTGATGTTGATTTTTGGTAGCATCGGATGTGCTCTAGTCTTGAAATTTGGAGGAGAGGCTAAGGCACATGAGATCTCCAAGACCCAAAAATCGTTTTGAGAAATTCCACCTGGATGAGGAGTTATTAAAATAATTAATATTTTTAATGGGTTCCTAAGTTTAAACTTAGGAAAATAAAAATATTAATGGGTATTAATAAAGATAAGTGTGAGAAGCTTCTAAGAGACGAGGATCAAGTCTGTATTAATCTTAGCTATTGATTAGAGACTTAATCTCGACCGTTGATTTGTCAACATGAAAATTTTAAGAGAAGACTTGAGGATCATTTGGAGACACACTCACAGATACTCAATATCTCAAGGAAAATCGATTCTCAAGTAGAGGAGATCGATTTCAGAGGGAGAGTTGGAGGGTGGAGGAAGAGGAGGGCATCAACAACAGGTAGTGACAAAGGAGGAGGTGATACGGGGACAATGGGAGACAACGCAAAGAGAGACGCAGAGCCTATGTAGGCTGACACAAAGCCACTTAGAGCTACGCTGGGCCACGTAGAGTGATGCAGGGGTGACATAGAAGTGGGAGTAGGGTCTCCAAAGCGTTAGAAGGTCTCAAAGGGAAAGTCTCAGGTGTTTTCTTTCAGTTTCTCTGTAAAATCATTCCTTGTAAAAGCAATTGTTGCTGAAGATTAATAAAGCCTTCATCTGCTGCCTCGGTTTTCCCACATTGGGTTTTTTCGGGGACAATTGTCCAAAAATAACTGTGTTGATGTGATTGGTACTTGTGCATGTATTTTTTCTCTGAGTAATTGTGTGATAACTGCAATAGAATTTATTTTAATATTTGTTGAAGGGATTTCGTAAATAACTTATTGTGAATAATAAGTAGGTGAAATAAATCAATTGCTGCAGTAGTAGAATTTTAGTTTAGAAATTTTCGCATGGTATCAAAGGAGAGATCCGACAACAGGAGAGGAAAATTGATTATGGGTCAAGAGCATGATGCTGAGGCATCCACTCAAGGGGACTCGTGCAGATTTCCAGAAGAATGCACAAGGGACATAAATTACGATTATTCAATGTTAGCTTCCAGATTAGAAGAAGAAGTTGCTTGCTTAGCAAGCTCTGCCTCCTTGGAGGTTTGGTATATAGACAGTGGAGCTTCCTGGCATATGACAGGAATCCGATAATGTTTTTCAGATTATTAGGAAGAAAGAATGAATTTTCAGATCACCATGGGAAATAAGGCAAAGTGTACTCTAGTAGGGAGAGGTACTATAGTTTTTCAAACCAAAGTAGGAGAGCGGCTTCAAGCAACCAATGTGCTGCATGTGCCAACATTGGGGATGAACTTACTTTTCGTATCTCAACTTCAGAACAAGGGCTATGATATTTTCTTCATTAAGGGGAAAGTATATGTCAAACAGCCAAGTTGGAAAAAGAAGGCCCAGATTGGAATCAGAAGTAACAGGTTGTAGCTCAAATCACCAATGGCACTGATATGCAATAATGGAGACAAAGATTTGAATGAACTATGGCACAGGAGGATGGGACACTTACACCATGGGGCTCCGAGAATTCTCAGGAAAACAGTATCAGGAGTTCCAGAACTAAGTACTGAATGAGATGATGTATGCAGAGGGCGCACTCTGGGCAAGTATACCAAAGTAGCGTTTTCCAGAAGTAACAATAGGGCTAAGAGTGTGCTAGGATTGATACACTCAGACATCTGCAACCGATGTCCACAAAAGCTCTTAGTGGTGCCGAATACTTCGTCACCTTCATCGATGACCATTCCAGGAAGACTTGGATCTGCTTTCTGAAAACCAATGATGAGGTTTTCGGTTGATTCAAAGAGTTCAAGGCTCTAGTGGAGAATCTGACGGGAAATAAGATAAAAGTGTTGCGCTCAAACAATGGTGGAGAGTATGTTGACAAGGACTTCATCGATTTTTGCGTTAAGGAAGGCATATGAAGAGAGTGGACAACTCCCTACAATCCAGAGCAGAATGGAGTAGTAGAAAGGAAAAATAGGACTATTGTGGAAGCAGCTAGGGCAATGCTGTATGATCAGGATATGCCCAAATTCCTGTGGGCAGAAGCATGCAACACGATAGTTTATGTCCAAAACAGGACTCCTCACAGGGCATTGGGCAAAATCACTCCGGAGAAGGTCTTCACCAGGAAGACACCTGAAGTCAGTCATTTCAAGATATTTGGGAGTTTAGCGTATTGCCGTATACAAGAAGAGAAGAGAAAGAAATTACATCAAACTGCTGAGAAAGGATATCTTGTGGGATATAGCGAGAATGATAAGGCATATAGAGTTTATCTTCTAGGGAGTAGGAAGGTAGTAGTTCGGCGGGATGTAAAGTTCATGGAGGATAGAGCTTTCAGGAAATATCGAGAAATGCCTTCCGAGGAGCAGTCGAAAGGCGAGTCATTGGTCCAACCACTTGAACCAGCGAAAACTAGTATCGGAAATTTTCTTGAAGACAAAGCTTCAGAACAAGAGGAATCTCAGGAAGAGGAAGAGCTGATAGATGTGCCTACTAACAGTGGAAGAACGAGCCGGGAACCCCGACAGATTCTACACGATGCAGAAGCCTTCATTGGTGCACCCAGGAATAGTAAAAGGGAGCAAAGACAACCAGACAGATACTAGGCCTTAGTAGCTTAGGTTGGGGAACCTTCTAGTTTTCAGGAGGTTGTTCAACATCAAGTATGGGTGGATGCTATGGTGGAGGAATACAACTCTATAATGGTCAATGATGTCTGGGAAGTGGTACTTAGGCCTCAGGACAGATCAGTGGTAGGTTTGAGATGGATCTACAAGGTCAAATATGCCGCAGACGACAGTGTGGAGAAATACAAAACCAAGTTTGTGGCTAAGGGGTATGCTTAGAAGGAAGGGATAGATTACAAAGAAACCTTCGCCCCAGTAGCCAAGTATACTTCTATTAGAAGCGTGATATCTCTTGCAGCATAGATGGGGTGGGAGAATCATCAGATGGATGTCAAGGCGACATTCTTGTACTGGGCAATAGAAGAGGAAGTATACATTGAACGACTAGAAGGTTTTGAGACACATGAGATGAAATCTCATGTATGTAGATTAAAGAAAGCCTTGTATGGGCTTAAATAGGCACCTAGGGCATGGTACAATCGACTTGATGGCTATGTGTAGAAGATGGGGTTCATCAAGAGTGATGCAGACCCTAATCTCTACTATTTGGTTGTAGAGAATGAGCCTCTAATCCTAGTGTTATATGTGGATGATCTCTGCCTAATAGGGTCATCCAGGCTCATCAAAGACTGCAAGAAGAACCTAGCCATAGAATTCGACATGAAGGATTTGGGATAGATGCATTATTTCCCGGGGTTGGAAGTTTGGTAGCAGAAGGGTGAGATATTCCTTGGACAAGGAAGATATGTTATAGAAATCTTGAAGAGATTCAGGATGCAGGACTGTAGACCTATGGCTACTCCAATGATCACCAACTGGAAGAAGATTGATGCATCAGAAGATAAAGACATTGATCCCACCTTGTACAAATAACTTATAGGGTCCCTGATGTATCTGGTCAATACTAGGGTAGACATTTGTTACGCTATCAACACCCTCAGTCAGTTCATGGTGGAACCTAAGAGGGTGCACTGGGCAGCAGCCAAACATGTTCTCAGGTATATACAAGGAACAATCGAGCATGGACTATTGTACACCAGAGGTAATGACATTAGGCTGAGTGGGTTCACTAACGCAGATTGGGCTGGAAGTTCAATAGATTGGAAAAGTACAACTGGGTATTGTTTCAACCTTGGATCAGGAATGACCTCTTGGTGCAGTAGGAAACAGAAATCCGTGGCTTTGAGCTAAACTAAAGTAGAATATATGGCAGCTAGCACAGCTTCGTGCGAAGCCATATGGCTTAGGAAATTGCTTGTGAATCTATTTAGGAAAAGGATGGAAGGGACCAGGATCATGTGTGATAATCAAAGTTGCATCAAGTTCTCTGAGAATCTAGTATTTCATGATCGGTTGAAGCACATTGATATTAGGTGTCACTTTGTCAGAGACTCTGTCCAACGAGGGGCATTACAGTTGAGATACACTCCTACAGGAGGACATGTGATAGACATCCTCACCAAGGCCCTAGGAAGAACAAAGTTTGTTTATTTCAAGGAGAAGATGGGGATGGTAAAGAATCCATTCTAGTAGCAGAAATGGATGTGTCAGGAGTTAGCAGTGGTAGTGCTATGGGCAGCATGATGCAACATGTTGAGAGGGAGTTGCAGTACAGGTGCGACAATGGCAGTGCTAGTGTCATGGGCAGTAGTACAGGAAGCAGTAGTGCAGGGGATGTGAGGCAGCAGGCCAAGCATCAGCATAGGTACCGATGCGGAAGATCAATGTGATGTTTCTATAGTGAAACATTGCTAGAGCACATTCCTCGCTAAGAGGGAGTGTTGATTTTTGGTAGCATTGGATGTGCTCTAGCCTTGAAATTTGGAGGAGAGGCTAAGGCACATGAGATCTCCAAGACCCAGAAATCGTTTTGAGAAATTCCACCCGAATGAGGAGTTATTAAAATAATTAATATTTTTAATGGGTTCCTAAGTCTAAACTTAGGAAAATAAAAATATTAATGGGTTCCTAAGCCTAAACTTAGGAAAATAAAAATATTAATGGGTTCCTATGTCTAAACTTAGGAAAATAAAAATATTAATGGGTATTAATAAAGATAAGGATGAGAAGCTTCTAAGAGACGAGGATCAAATCTGTTTTAATCTTAGTTGTTGATTAGGGACTTAATCTCGACCGTTGATTCGTCAACAGGAAAAGTATAAGAGAAGACTTGAGGATCATTTGGAGACACACTGGCAGATACTCAGTATCTCAAGGAAAATCGATTCTCAAGTAGAGGAGATCGATTTCAGAGGGAGAGTTGCAGGGTGGAGGAAGAGGAGGGCATCAACAACAGGCAGTGACAGAGGAGGAGGTGACGCAGGGACAATGGGAGACAACGCAGAGAGAGATGCAGTCCAGAGGAGAGACACAGAGCCTACGCAGGTTGACGTAGAGGGACACAGAGCCACTCAGAGCCACGCTGGGCCACGCAGAGTGACGCAGGGGTGACGCAGAAGTGGGAGCAAGGTCTCCAAAGTGTCAAAAGGTCTCAAAGGGAAAGTCTCAGGTGTTTTCTTTCAGTTTCTCTGTAAAATCATTCCTTGTAAAAGCAATTGCTGCTGAAGATTAATAAAGCCCTCATTTGCTACACTGATTTTCCCACATTGGGTTTTTCCGGGGACAATTGTCCAAAAATAACTGTGTTGATGTGATTGGTTCTTGTGCATGTATTTTTTCTCTGGGTAATTGTGTGATAACTACAGTAGAATTTATTTTAGTGTTTACTGAAGGGATTTCGTTAATAACTTATTGTGAATAATAAGTAGGTGAAATAAATCAGTTGCTGCAATAGTAGAATTTCAGTTTAAAAATTTTCACACTTGATGATCCTTATTTTGCAAATGATGATGTATGATGATCTATCTTTCTGTCTTGTTAGATGATTTTCTTCAAGCATTCAAATTGCTACTTTGGTTATCCTTCTATGATTCTAATGATGATGAGCTACTTTCTTTCTATCATGTAAGATGACTACTTCAACTATGCTTCTAGATGTCATCTCAATTCTTCTATATTGCATCTTGTAAGGCTTCCTACCATGACTTGCTGACTTCTAGATACTGAAAAATAAGGTAAATGTATGTGATAGACCTCTTAATAGTAGAGTTCTTTCTCTTCCTACTTCTTTGTCTTCTTTTCTTTTAGTTCTTCTACTTCCTTGGTCACTTGGGCCTCATTCCCTTCATTTCTTTTCTTGTTGCCGTTCTTGAGTTTAGGACAATTCCTTTTGAAGTGCCCATATCCATTACACTCATAGCATTGAATCTTATACATATCAATTTTCTTTTGAAACTTCTTTCAAGGCTCAAACTTTCCAAATTTTCCTTCTTCTTGGCCATTGCTGCATGTGCTTGTGTTTGTTCATTTGATTCGACATCGTTTTTTGCTTTTAATCTAGTTTCTTCAATCTTGCATAATGACCATAGATTGCTGGATGGAGTGGCTTCTTTCTTCCCATAGATGCTTGATACAAACTTCCCCCATTCATCTGGTAATGCATTGAGTACTAGAGTGGTCATCTCTGGATCAAACATTGTTTCTCCAAGTTCTTGTAGTTGATCTTTTATTTGAGATACCTTCATGAGATATGAAGCTAGCCTTCTTCCCTTGAAACTTTCATCTTGTATAATTCGGTTCTTAACGATATTATCTCCCCTACAGTGCTTACAGAAAACAACTCCACCAATTTGTCATAGATCTCTTTCGATGTTTTCAACTTTTCTACATAGGGTATGAGAGAATCCTTGATTGACTTAGTTAGGATTCTTTGAGCCCTTATTTCTTTTGTCATGTACTTTGATGGTGCTTGAGATTATTCTTGTGGTGTTTTGGTGATTGTGCCCGTGACATAATCAATAACTTCATTCTCCATGAGAACTAAATCTATTCTTTTCTTCCATGCAAGGTAATTCGACGTCCCAACAAGTTAATTGTTCTCCATGTAGAAAGAAGTCATTTGGTTTGTAGGTTGAGACATAAAATAGAAAGTGCTTACTTGTCAAAATGAAGATACCTTCTTGATGGTGTTCTCCATTAGATGCTTCTTTGATGATGTCTTCCTTCTTCATAGATGATAATGCCCCTTATAAGAGAAGATGAACTTCTTCAATGATGTTTGAGATGAGACCCTTTCTTTAATAAGAGGGAGATCTCTTTGATTTTGATGATGAAGTGCTCTTCTTGCTTCCTTTGATTGATGATAGTAGAATGTTGAGGCTTCCAATAGTACTTCAAGTGTGTAGGGTCCTTGAGGTCTTCTTTCAAGATGATGTGTTGACTAGTCCTCCTCGATGCTTCTTCGTTCTCCTTTTTGAGGTGATGCTCTTCTTATGCTCAACCCTTATGTATCCTTCTTCATTTGGATGATCTTCAAGCTGTGTCTTCTTGTCTGTGTAGGCATTGTTTTCAACTCTGTATAGTTATGTATTATTCATGTAAATTAGATGTGTGTTCTAGTTCACTGATGTGGTTGGAACATGACTTGTCGGTCAGTATTGGAACTCATGGTTCAGAACTCTTTTTGTGGGTGGTCATATACTTTTGATGTCATGCTTCTTTATTTTGATTATCTTGCCCTGCTCTGTTGCAGAGTAAGACCAAAGATTTGGAGTTGAAGGGGCATGCTGATAGTGTTGATCAATTGTGCTGGGACCCAAAGCATTCAGAGTTGCTTGCTACTGCATCAGGAGACAGGACAGTGCGTCTATGGGATGCTCGAAGTAAGTGGAATATTGAATTTTTTTTCTTTTTTTAGTATGTGGCTACATGTTCAACCCAGGATGCTTCCACATGATGAAGGGTGTTTGCCATTCTGTTTGCTTTAGACTGCTGAAAAATGGGTGGAAGAAGGATAAGAGGTTTTGGGAGCCTGATGATTTTCTTGCCTTTTTGCGCATGTTTAATCTTTTAGCAAAGTCATACAAAGTTGATCTATAATGTTGTAGTTCATCAATAATTGAAACTAGAGGTAAACTACTGAATTATTTGCATCAGCTTCACGTTGTAGAATGAATTCCTCACGTCTGCACAGATTGTTTGTCAGTGTTATCCTTGGCTGTAGTTTTGAAACATCAGTGCTTTAAATGCTTATTTAGTGCATAGCATTTTTCCTGTGAATATTCTAGCTCTATTCTATCATTTTTTAAAGAAAACTTTATATTATATTATAAGAAGCAAAACTATAGAGCAGTATATAAGAAACAAAACTACAGAGCAGTACAGAAAAAAAGTGTGGTCAAGTTGTGCTTGTCAAAGCTTGGAATCTCAATAGGGGGTAACCATAGATCTATTCTTAACACAAAATTTCTGGGAACTCATTAGCATGAATGCTATAGACTACAAAGGACCCTACAATTAAAATCAGACATATTCCCATCAAAGGAAAAGGAAACGTTACTGATTTAATTTTTATCGTTGCCTTCTTTATAATTTTCTTCTGTGTCTCCTGGGGTGCCCCCCTTGAACCAGTGGATGAACAATCGAGATCTGTGCCACCACTATTCTTCATTGCAGCTGCTGTTTCTTGAAGTATTTCTTCAAGACTGCTGTGCTTGCTGAATAAGGAATCTCCTGTATTCAGATCTGTTGGAAAATGTAACTAGTATCGGTCTTCATAATTATTGTTTGGTTCATAACATGATGTAATTCTTATATTTGTCAAAAAGAAGAAAAATAAAAATATTGTAAAAGAAAAAATATTTTATTAAGCACGGGGTTTCATGCTTGGGTCATTAGTCAAATAGGTCAAGGCATCCATTGCATGCCTATAGGATTGTCATGAGTCAAAGTGTCATTATCATTATGAAAAAGACCCTCTTGGGCTCTTGTATCAAAGAAATAATTTATTTTTGTATTTTCGAAAATGTCTATAGTGCTCCTAAGAACAAGTCAGCCAGCTAGCTGAAGTCGGCCTAACATGTGTGCTAAAAGAGCTCTTGAAAGGGTATGTAAGGACGGTATTCAACCTCCTTTGAGACATACATCTACGCACTTTACTTTCAGAGATGGTCTGCGGTTCATAAAGGATACGAAGGACACAAAAAGGCTATGTTACCGGATCCACTAGGCCAAAGGCTGGATCTGCGGATCCCCAAATCGGAGACGGATGTAAGGAGTTTATCCAATAAAATGGGTATTCTTAAGATCATTGGATGGCAGACTTGGCTGTGGCATCTTTGGAGTTTTCAGTTTTGAAAAAAAATAGGAAGGTCGTGGCAGCGGTGGAAGTGACAATGTCTTGGATGATGAAACCTAGAAGAAGGCTTTGTAGCAAACTTCCATTGATCATGGAGGACTAAGGTATGTTGTGCCTGTTTATAAGGTACATATAATTGTTTTATGCATAGATGATTAAAGGGTCTAATATGATGTGTATTAGGGTTTTGTGACATGTTCGAGTCTAGGGTTTATAGTCTTCATCTTGTTAAATATTGTTGGCATCTAGGGATTGTAAACCGTAGTTGTTACTTGGAAACCCTAGTCATATCGAAATCCTAACCCTAATTTGCTTGCTCTCTCATAGAAACCCTAGCTCTTGTCTTCTAGGGTTTGTAGGTAGGCTAGGGTGTATGGCAAACCCTAGTGAGGGTGGAATTGGATGAAAATTTGGGTTCAAAACCTGGGGCTAATATTTCAAAGGGAATTATCAAGGAACTTAGGGTTTGGATCTGAAAACCTTAGGAATTCTCCCTTTCTAAGTTACCATGGAATCCCTATATTGTCAAAATCATAATCATGCTCTTGTACTTGTATATTTTGCTTGGTGGTACTTGTCAGTGAATATTCCAGATACATAATTAAGGAGGCAAAATAAGGAGGATGGCTAAGCAAAGCAAATATTGTGCTTTAATGAGCATGATGGAAGAAGGGAACTGTAAAGACCCTAGGGGAACTGATGCTAACAAGTTCGTTAAAAAATGGTAACTTGGTAATCAAGTTAGATCCTTGGGCACTCTGATGCATAAAGGTAGGCTCATATGAACCATGCGGGTGTTGATGCGTTGTTGAAAAGATCGTCATGGTGATGTAAGTCTGATGTTAATATCTATTATTGGTTATCTAGTTAACATATTGTTTTGTTTTTTAAAACCAGAATGAGTATAGATTTGTATTAAAAAGTCGCGCTCGTTCGCAACAAAATCGGGGACTTACAACAGTTTATCTGTGCTTCAACAAGCTGGTAATGGTTTCTTTGTCCATCCAGAATGTTACAGTAGATATGGCTATCCCGCCCACAAAAGTTTCCCATTCTGGGGTATTTACAACTATAGCTTCGACAAAATTCAGATAAAAGGTATATACATTTACATTTCATCACGCTGATAAAAACAAAAAAACAAGACAGAGGTGATCAGATACCCATTGGAGCTGAGCAATTTAGATCCAGGCCAGGAGAAGCATCTTCTGAGTCTTTGGAATTCTCCTGATCTGTCACGCCCTCCATGTTTTCCTCCATGCCTTCCTCCATTGTTTCCACTTTGATCTTCAAATTTTCCAGTTGATGGCACAGTACATCCACCTCATCCTCCAATTGCCTGATGCGTTCTCGTTTCTTGAGCTACCGTTCCAGCATAGTCATGTTCTCATGCATTTGCTGGTGCATGCTATGTTGGAGTTCGGTCAGGGCCTCTCGCAGGTCCCAATGGTCCTGTACACAAGTGAGATAGGAAGGTCTGTTTCTACCACCTTGCCTCGAGAAATTGGTCCTCGGCCCTCTAGACCTCGGCTTGTGGCTTCCCCACGTGCCCCACCAAGAACTGGCATCTGTACCCTTCATGCTGGCTTCCAAAACTTCATTTTTTATTAGGCTCCAGTAATTGTCACTGTTTTCCACGTTCTCCTGCAGCTAGGCACCCTCGCTAATCCTCAGGAGATTGCCCTGTTCCTCGGTTGGTATGCGCCTTCCAACCTCACTCCAGCGCCAATTCTCTTCCCACTTCAGGAGAGAATTAAGAACCCACCCAGTGTCCCAAATCCAAAATGCCTGCAAACACTCAGACCTTCCAATGCCCAAACCTTCCAGCGCTCGCTACCCCTCAATTATACTCAGAATTTCATTAATTTTACTTAAAACGTTAGATACCTTCAACCCCTCTTGTTGAATTTTAACAACACAAAGCCCTACCTCCGTGACACAGGAACTAATAATCGACCGCCTCAGCTCTAGCCACCAGGCTTTTGCAGAGGCCACCGTCCAACACTCAAACCTTAAAACATACAAATTCCACACACTATTTTGCTTTTTATAACTGCTGCCTGATCGAGAAGTGATGTAGAGATGAGTGAGGAGATTGCTATAATCGAGATCCCATGAGTACTCCATCATAACTCTACCATCCTCCATTAATATCCCACCAAGCTCCTGATCGCTATCAACCATCCCCACTATTCTCCCATGAGCGAGCTTGACTTCACTGAGAACCTGAATTAGTTTTCTGCTCCGTAATTCTCAAATCTCTGCAGACGCCTGAGGTGATGCGCCGCCCAATTCTCCAAGAACCAGGGCAAGAACAATGAAGCCGCACATTGTGACTTAAGCTTGGAACAGGTGTGGTACTAAAATGCCATATGACGCCACGTCTCGTTTGAGTGAGATTGTTCGGCTTGCCACAAGTCTTCATGACCGGCTGGAACTTGCAGAGGATGATGCGACAGGGGGAGGAGGATACTGGGGTGGTGAATATTTCGTGGAGGGACATAGGAGAAGGGGCCATATGGGGGGGGAAGGGGAGGGGGGGAAGGAGAGGGAGGGGGGAGGGGGGAGCGGCAAGGGGAGAGCTAGGGGGAGGATGGAGGGCCATCATATCTGTATGATATGATAAATCCGACTTTTCAATTTTTTTAGCATTTCTTCGAGACTTTAACAACAACCTACAAATGCCTCTCTTCATTTTATTAAGGAATATTTGTCGTGCCCACGACATCGTTTATTACACTTTTTTCCTCCTCTTGCTGGCATGCCTTATTAGCTTGTCTATTAGCTTCTTGGTTATTTACCCTCAAGACATGGAAGAAGGACACCGATTCGAAAGTAGGGAGCAAGTTCTGGGCTCTCTTAATGATTTGGTTCAGGTTAATGATCTTAGCCTTTGAAGTGTTAATCATATGCCTTATAATGATCATGGAATTGCCTAACACCTGAATCTTTTTTATCCCATTTCTTTGTGCCAGGATTAGTCCCAGGAGCATACCATACGCTTCTGCTTGGTTATTTGTCTTCCGGCCAAGCCCCCAAGCATATCTAAATTCATTGATTCCTTCGGGATTAATGAGAATCCCTCCCCCTCCTGCCACCCCATTAACATATTGTTTTGTTACTTGGAAAGATGTGCAGGTATACATGATAACAATTGAGGCAAGTTCAACTGTGTGAATTTTAAGGGAAAGGTCAACATCTGGTACCTGACATCTATGAAGATCAAGATGTGCTCATCTTGGGATTGGAAGGTAGTAGTGTGAGAAAATAACCTGAAGGTCAAGAAGGAAGATCACTTTCATAAGGAAGCTATGATCAACTTGAAGTCTGGGAAGGTTCAATAAAATGCCTTCATTGATAAATTCAAGACGAAAGTGATGTGCAAAATGGATAACTCCGTGATCAGTGATACCATGAAAAGAAGCATGCTCTGATATGTGGAGTAAAGAGGGAACTTCTTCTATTTTCAAGAGACAAGCATTCTATTCCCTTTTCTTCATTATATTGTTGTTAATTCCATGTCTAACTTTATTTAACTATATCTTTTCTTTTTAAGAGGATTGCAGGTATATTCCTAGGACTATTCAAATATGAAGTCAAGATGTTGTAGCTAGACTCAGAGGGAGCCTAGAAGGGATAATTGAATCTTGAAAGAATTTTGAAGAAGAAGCCTTGATTTAGAGGGAGCATCATATTAAAACTTGGAAAATGAAAGCACCTCCCCTATCTTGAAAAGTACATGATTGTATGAAAAAGATGTAAGAACAAGACAAAAGATGATGGAAAGAGGGAGCTCTTATGATGATATTGAAGATTCCACATTGATGATTGAAGATGAAGCTGTACCTCATTGTTACTTGAAGATGGAACACATAGAGAAAATAATGACCTCAGAAAGAGGTTTGATGAGTTGGTGTATCTTATAGGCTGAATAGCCTGTATGATGGTACTCAGGGTTGGTATCTTGGCAGTTAGCCTAGATGATACCTAGATCCCTGTTAGGGTGGATATCTTGGTCTAGATGATACCTAAATCCCAGTTAGGGTTGGTATCTTGACCTAGATGATATCTAGATCCTTGTTAGGGTTGGTATCTTGGTAGGCAACCTAAATGGTACCTAGATCCTTGTTGGTGTCTTGGCTAGTAGCCTAGATGACACTTGGATCCTTATTGAGTTGGTGTCTTGGCAAGTAGCCTAGATGACACTTGGATCCTTGTTGAAGTTGGTGCTCTGGTAGGTAGCCTAGATGACATCTGGATCCTTGTTGAGTTGGTGTCTTTGCAGAGAGCCTAGATGGCACCTGGATCCTTGTTGAGTTGGTATCTTGGTAGGTAGTCTAGATGATACCTAGAATCTTGTTAAGGTTGGTGTCTTGGTAGATAGCCTAGATGACACCTCGTGTCTTGGTAGGTAACCTAGATGACACCTTGATCCCTGTTGGGATGGCACTTTGGAAGGTAGCCTACATGGTACCTAGATGGGTTGATACCTTGGTAGTTAACCTAAACGGTATCTAGATCACTAACATTGT
This sequence comes from Pinus tabuliformis, assembly GCA_031772625.1. Lineage (NCBI taxonomy): Eukaryota > Viridiplantae > Streptophyta > Pinopsida > Pinales > Pinaceae > Pinus > Pinus tabuliformis. Next base: position 525,960,154 of record CM062813.1, on the reverse strand, counting down.
ACATGTTGTTTGTGATACTCTTCTTAGAGAACTTTTCAAGGTGAGTACTGTCCTTGTAACAGTTAAAAAAATTATGAATACCTCCCTAGTTAAGAAGGAGCATTGGAAAATGTAACTAGTATCGGTCTTCATAATTATTGTTTGGTTCATGACATGATGTAATTCTTATATTTGTCAAAAAGAAGTAAAACAAAAATATTGTAAAAGAAAAATTATTTTATTAAGCATGGGTTTCATGCTTGGGTCATTAGTCAAATAGGTCAAGGCATCCACTGCATGCCTATAGGATTGTCATGAGTTAAAGTGTCATTATCATTACGTAAAAGACCCTCTTGGGCTCTTGTATCAAAGAAAGAAAACTATTTTGTATTTTGGAAAATGTCTATAGTGCTCCTAAGAACAAGTCAACCAACTAGTTGAAGTTGGCTTAACAGTGGGCTTAAAGAGCTCTTGAAAGGGTGTATAAGGAAGGTATTCAACCTCCTTTGTGACATACATCTACACACTTCATTTTCAAAGGTGGTCTGCGGTTCATAAAGGATACAAAGGACACAAAAAGGCTAGAAGTGCCTAGAATAAGATCAGCCTGCCCTAGAAATTGTTGAAGGTCTGAAATTTGCAAAATTTCTTGAGTGTTCTTAGTTTGAAGTTGTAGGAAGACTTTGTAGTTTATCATTGGAAGTTAAGAAGGAAATATTTGCTAGCTGGTTGACTTGTGTCTTAGTGGAAGCAAAGGGTCTTGTCTAGGTCTTGGAAGTCTCCTTTGAAATTAATAAGAAGAGAAGTTCTTGTGGGTTTTTCCCCTTTGGAAGGGTTTTACCCCGACTTGGAGCCCATATCTTGCGTTGTTGTGATCTCTATTGTTAATACGCTGCCCTAATCCATTTTCCAACATGATCATGGCAATAATAGGGCCACGACCTTATGAACTTCATGTTCTCATGCACCTTCTTTGAATTTATATCAATATTGTTATCCAGTCTGTTGAGCTTGCCTTCACAGAATATCCTTGTTGTGCTCAACTTAGCAAACTCGGTCTTTCTTATCTTGCCTTGATGACCATCCAAAACATCTTCAAGTTGGGGGAAGAGATATGTAAGTGAGAGGAATAACCTGAGGAATGTTTGTGACATATTGCTGATGTATAGGAAATTATTAAGGAAAAGTTCTAGTAGAGCAGATTATCTTACATAATATCTTTTTTGTCATAAGTAAGGATGGTATTTTTTTGTTTATTCATTTAGGAAGTTTTACCAGACAATCTTTTGTTATAAAATCGGAAAGGCAAAAATATTTTCTTATGTTGATAATTACTTGTGATATTATTATGTTCTTATTAGCTTCTTTATGTTCTTCCTTTATCTTTTTCTCATCATGCAATCATCAAAGCAAAAATATGAAGATCATCGACACCAGATGTAGGCACTCAGCCAGGGCTAAAACCCCTTTATAGGGGAAAACCCAGCCAGAACGCTTCCTTCTGTAGATTCAAATTCAGATAGACCAAGACCCTAGACCAAAAGACCTTCCTTCTCCACCAAGTTAGCCTTCCTTTTGATAGATGATCTCTTCCAAAATTGCTAAGTGCCAACCTCTCAAATGCAGTGTCAACCCAAAATTTTGACCCCCATCTTCAGAACTTCGACCCAGCTTTGGGACTACAGTTTCGATCTTGCAACTTTAGTAGCTCCAGCCTAGCAGCTTCACAACTTCGACCTTGATGCAACTTCACAACTTCGATGCATCTTCACAGCTTCGACCTTGATGCAACTTCACAGCTTCAATGCAGCTTCATTGCTTTGATGTAGTTTCCCAACTTTGATGTAGGTTTAGAATTTCGTTGCACATGAGAGAGAGAGAGACCCAAAAACTTCGATTCTAGCTTCCTTGTTGAACTTCACACTTTTTTTGCTCCCACTATTGTAATTTGAGCTTGTGTGATATGTGTTTCCAAATGAGTGGAATTGCTCCAATATATAGTGAGTTTTTGAGGTCGAATTCCCTTGTTGAGGCCAACTTGTCCTTTCTTGAGGTCGACTTGGCGGAGGAGGACTAATTGACCTATTTTACAATAAAATAAATTTCTTTCTTGACAAATAAAGCCCCAAAAGGGTCTTTTACATTATGACATGGACAAGGACACTTGACATAAACCCTACAACACTGCAATGGAGGCTTTGACCTATAAACAACTGACCCAAGCGTGAAACCCATGCTTTAATAAGTCAGTTGTTTCTTTTGACAAATACGTTACATCATGACTCAAATATAATTATGAAGACCGACACTAGTTACATTCTTCAACACTCCCTCTTAACTAGGGAGGTATTCATAATTACAAATATATATAGAGGTACATGGAAGAGTATCCAATGAAAATGTTACAATCCTACCCATCCTGGAATCCTGAGAACTGATAAATCCGCTAAATTTTGAACGGGATATGAAACATTAGTTTCTCCATACGAATTCCTTTGAGGTTGGAACCACTCTCAAACAACTTGAAACAATTAATGATAATGTTAAAAATTTAAGTAAAAGGATAAAAATGAGAGATAAAGATAAAGGAAATGTCTACTAGGAAAGATAAGATGAAGGGAATGGTAAAAATTTAACATTATCATTAATTGCCATTGTTTGTGGTTAAACCCTTTTAAAGAAAAACTAAATTTTGCTTGTTGTTGGGGTCCAATACCTACTCAATTGAGTTGCTAAGTAACTGGACATGCCCAAATAGGGGTTGTTTCTTGTATTTTGCATGTGAGGCGCGAATAAGTAAGGAAACTTGTCAGGCACATGTTGGGCACATGTCATGTTCATAGGACAAACGTTTGGCACATGTCTTATTTACAACACACATCCCAAACATGTGTTAGACACTTTCCCTCAATGTGTCTCGAAAATTGGACACAGGTCCCCCATGTGAGTGACATTAAATCATGTTTTTGCATTCTTTTCCTTGTTTCACTTTGCAAGTTGGAGTTGTGAGGCAATTTGGAGTGCAACTAAGGGTTGTTGTGCAGTGTTAGAAGGGATTCCAAGTGTTGGGCAAGTGGATTTGTGCTCCAATCTTTATGTTTATTCCTACGACAATCCATTTTCTTCCTCATTTCATAGAGATTATGGCTCAATCTTCAAGGGCAATTGGAAAGGTCAAAGGACAAAGAGAAGTTTTGGTATTTTTGGAGGAAGGCGGATCAAGATTCTTCAAAAAGGTCATGGATACAATTTTAGATGATGGTTGGTGGGAGAGGGTAGATCTTACCATTAAGTTCATGGACTCTATCATTTATGGTTCTACTATCTACTATCTACCCTATTTTTTATTTGCCATCAATATTCCCACCTATAGTAGTAGTGACTTAATATCTATGTTATACATTTTGATTTTGAATAATTAATGAGAAATCTATAGTTTATGGTTCTAATTTCTTGTGTGTTTGTAATTTTATCATTGTTGATGTAGTACTAGTTGTATGATTGAATTTGTATCATCATGTTGTAGCTGCTACAACCCTCATCCAAAATTTTGTTTATGCTTTAATTTTGGAGCCTCCCCTTGGTCATGCGAATTGTCGTTTTAGGTTACTAAGGCCAACTTTGATCTTATTTTCCTAAGTTTCAAGTTTCTTATTTGGATTCTAACTATCGCAACTTCTCACTCTTTGATTCCTAGCTTGTGATATTTTAATCGTGCATTTTTTCAAGCAGTTGCTGGGCACTTCATGATAATAACAATCAATCCTTGTCTACAGTGATTGCACAACTTCTAAAGAGAGAATGCACATTTTGTGAAGACAGGCTTAGGCATGCCTTGATGACATTGATCGCGTGCCTTGATTTGAGGGATTGCGCAATTCCTTGTGGTAGTCAACTGCGCAACTCTTTGTTAGAGTGAACTGTGCAACTCCTTGTGATAGGGAACTGCGCAATCAATTGTGGAAGCAAATTGCGCACTTATGGCAGTAAACTGTGCACTCCACTGAGATAGTCAATTACATAGTCTCATGTGCCAGTGCACTGTGCAGTTCTCCAAGACAGGCAATTGCGCGTTCGTTGGAAATAAGAAGTGCACACTTACTGATGATAGCCCATGCACGCTTCTAAATTGTACTATGGCACGCTTTTTCAAGTTATCCTTATATGTGTCAATTGACTAAGTTTAACTCCTTGATTTTAGGCATGCAAGCTCAAAACCCTAACGCTAAATTTGTGAATGCTCAACTATATCATAGGCTATCATAAAGCTCATTTCCACACTCATCTTTAGAGCTCTACCTATACTCGTGAGCACAAGGAGCTTTTGGTCTCAATTGCGCCGCTTTTTTGGGTAAGTTTCCTAATTGTTGCTTTTTGTTGCTTTTGCTTTCGTGAATGTTGTTTTTGTTTCCTTTTCACATAACAAGTGTCGCTTTTGCTATTATTGGCTTTTGCATGTGTTGTTTTACTCTTACATGCTTCTTTTCTAGTGTTGTTTCACATTCCATGTCTTTTCATATGCCAGTGATCATTGTTGTTTAGTATATCAATGCATGCTTGTCTTCTTACTCTCATTTGTTGATTTTTGGTAGCATCGGATGTGCTTTAAGTCTCAAATTTTGCAGGGAGGCTTAGGCACATGTATTCTAAAGAACCCATAAATCGTTTTGGTAAATTCCACCCAGAAACAATTGTATTCAAATAATTAATTATTTTTAATGGGACCCTAAGTCTAAACTTAGGAAAATAAAATAATTAAAGGGTATTAATATAAACTGTGCATGTAACTTCTAGAAGAAGACGAGGATCAAGCAGAAATGATCTTAGCCATTGATTAGCTTCTAATTTGGGCCGTTGAATGTCAACGAGGAGATTATTTAAGGAAGCTTGAGGGTCACTTGGAAGACACACAGAGGGAGTTCAAAGAATCGATTTTCTGAAGCAGAGCAGCTGCCGAGAGATTTTCGATAGTGAGCTTTTGTAGTGAGGGGCAGGGATAGTTGGGTTGGAGTATCTTCTCCAGGACCCAGGATCAACAACAGAGAGGCAGAGAGACACCAGGAGGAGGCAACGCAAACCTAGGAGGGGTTGACGTTGGGCCAGAAGGGCCCACGCAGAGCTGACGCAGAGCCAGAAGGGCTCACGCAAAAGCAGCGCAGTCTTCTAGTGCAGAAATCCGAAATCTGTCGGGGAGTTGAGATTTCTGAGTCGGGAGGGCTGGAAATTGCTCCAAAGGGTAGACGTTTCCCAGTTGGGCTGACGCAGAGCCTGTTGAGGTTGACATAGGTACTACGCAGGGTCAAGGTAGAGATAGTCGGGGATAAATGGTTCAGCTACCGGAACAGCCAGAATTGCCAGGTAGAGGTAGGTAAGCTCACTAAGTTTTTTTGCTAGTTTATTTTCTCTATAACTAGACTGCCAGAAGGGCATCCAAAGTTGTATTAAGAAACTACTGCTTAATAATATAAAACCCTTAGAGCTGCTGCACCGGTTTTCCCGCATTGGGTTTTTCCGGGGACATTTGTCCAAAAAGTACTCTGTCACTTGTGTGGATTTTTCTTTATTGTTTTGTTCTTGTTTTGGGCAAATTAAATTAAAGTGAGGGCTGCAATGTGTTAGCTTCGATATTTGCTGTAGGAAACAGTAAATAATTTGTTTAAGTATTTAACAGATAGGAGAAGTTTAATCAGTTGCTGCAGTAGGTGATTCGGGTGGGATTCTCAATTTTTCACATGGTATTAGAGCATTGCAAGTAAAGCAAGAAAGAACAATACCAGAGACCCAACACTGAGCAGAAGAGGGAGTTCAAAACAGCTACAAAAGACAACAGTTCGAAACCCTAGAGGGCTTGCGCAGTTCTAGCCGGAGGGCTGAAATTTCGAGGCAGTCTCTCTCTGAGTGAGTTGACGAAGAGAAGGGCTTCTGGACTGAGTTTTTGATGGCTCAGAGGGAGTAGCGTAGAAGCCTCAGCATGAGGAGAGCTAGTGGGACACAGTCTTTTCTGCAGGCCATTTTTCTAGGCAGAAAGACGTCCGAGGAGGAGGAAGGAGCACGGTTGAGGGAATTTCTCCTCAGAGGACTTCCAACCAAGGAGTCCGAATTGTCACTTGTTGAGCAGTAGCGGAGAGAGGCAGATCTACAAGCTCCAACAAGGAGTGTGTAGGCCCGTCTAATGCTGCGCAGAGGAGAGAGGAGGTCATTTGACAGTTCTTGTGGCAGAAATGGCAACCAGTGGCTTGAGGGATCAGGACAGGTTGTATGGGGCATCCAAAATGCAAGAATGTCATTCCTTCTAGATGAGCATGGCGTCGAGACATACGTCGATAGCGTGGTGGTTGAACAACAAATCCAGATCCACTGAAGAAGTACAAGGTTGAGATGGCGAAGGCGAAAACAATGATCCTCGACGAAGTGAAGAATCATGTGGTCTGTCTCATCGCTAGCAGAGGGACTGCTAAGGAGATGTGGGACGCATTGTCTACGTTATATCAGGGATCTTCTGAGCAACGAAAGATGTACTTAGAGAAGAAGTTGAGGTCTGCTCAGATGCAGATGGGGGAGCCTGTGGATCCATTCCTCACGAAGCTTTAGGAGACCCGTGATGAGTTGTTTGCTGTGGGGTCAACACCTCAAGACTCAGAGTTGGTGAGACTGGCCCTAAATTTTGTCTTAGAGGAGTGGCAAATCTTTGTCAAGAGTATCCTGGGCAGGGTGACTTTGCCAAATTGGGATGAGATGTGGGCAACTCTCAAACAAGAGGAGCTGAGAAGAGACTTGGTCAAGTGCAACCTTGACAGAAGAAGCAACAGTGGGTCGATGCCCAAGGAGGAGGAGGATAATGTAGCCCTCGCATCGAAGGGGCAACAGGAACAGCGGAGACGTAAGAAGGACTTCTTGAAGATGAAGTGTTTCAGGTGTGGTGAGATGGGTCACTATGCAACTCAGTGTCCTCTCAGGAAGAAGGACAAGGATGAGAAACACGATTCAAAGGTTGCGCCTGCGAAGATTGAAAAGGTAGAGTTCACCATGACAGCTGAGATACTCCAGGAGGGAGGTGGGCTGATTTGGAGCTGTAGTTCGAAAGAGCTACAGATGGGCAGGACCGTTGAGGAGCCCACCTCTTGGATCAATTCCTTGCTACGGTAGCCCAGATTAGAGGTAGTAGGATGGACTAGTGTTGGATGATGCCGAGGAGTGTCAGAGAGACGGTTGCAATGGCTAGAAGCGCCAGAGACTGAGTAGCGCAGAGCAGAGTTGGTAGCAATGCAGATGGCACAAAGCAATAGTCAACAGCAACGCAGTGGATTTAGAGGGTCAGTGCAGTGACTAGCAGCAGTCAGGCTTCAACATTCACGTGGTATCATACTGAACACAGTTAGTTTAGTAATTTGGGTTGTTTTTGTGTTGTTGATGTAGTAGCAACAATAGTTTGCAGTGCAGAGGCAATTGGCAGTGGCAATGCCAGTAGCAACACAGATGCAGATAGTCAGAGGGAGTTGTAGTGCAGATGCAGTGGACAGTGGCAGGGTCAGCAGCAGTACAGATGCAACGTTTGTGTAGTGGTTGATCGACAACATGTTAGACATCAGCAATGAAGAGAGAGATGTTACAGAATAGTGTGATGCTTCAGTTGGAGACATTACTAGAGCACATTCCTCGCTAAGAAGGAGTGTTGATTTCTGGTAGTGTCGGATGTGCTCTAAGTCTCAAATTTTGCAGGGAGGCTTAGGCACATGTATTCCAAAGAACCCATAAATCGTTTTGGGAAATTCAACCCAGAAACAGTTGTTAAATAATTAATTATTTTTAATGGGACCCTAAGTCTAAACTTAGGAAAATAAAATAATTAAAGGGTATTAATATAAACTGTGCGTGTAACTTCTAGAAGAAGACGAGGATCAACCAAAAATGATCTTAGCCATTGATTAGCTTCTAATCTGGGTTGTTGAATGTCAACCAGGAGATTATTTAAGGACACTTGAGGGTCACTTGGAAGACACAAATGGAGTTCAGAGAACCGATTTTCTGAAGCAGAGCAGCTGCCAGGAGATTTTCGATAGTGAGCTTTTGCAATGAGGGGCAGGGATATTTGGGTTGGAGTATCTTCTCCAGGACCCAGGATCGACAGTAGTGAGGCATAGAGACACCAGGGGAGGCAACACAGACCTAGGAGGGGTTGACGCTGGGCTAGAAGGGCCCACGCAGAGCTGACACAAAGCCAGAAGGGCTCACGCAGAAACAACGTAGTCTTCTAGCGTAGAAATTCGAAATCTGTCGGGGAGCTGAGATTTCTGAGCTGGGAGGGCTAGAAATTGCTCCAGAGGGCAGAGGTTTCCCAGTTGGGCTGACGCAGATCCTGTTGAGGTTGGCGCAGGGCCAGCGAGGAGATAGCCGGGGACAGTTGGTTCAACTGCCAGAACAGTTAGAATTGCTGGGTAGAGTGAGGTAATCTCACTAAGTTTTTTTGCCAGTTTATTTTCTCTGTAACTGGATTGCCAGAAGGGCATGCAGAGTTGTATTAAAAAACTGCTACTTAATAATATAAAACCCTCAGAGCTGATGCACTTGTTTTCTCGCATTAGGTTTTTCCGGGGACATTTGTCCAAAAATATTGTGTCACTTGTATGGATTTTTCTCTATTGTTCTGTTCTTGTTTTGGGCAAATTAATTAAGTGAGGGCTGCAATGTGTTAGCTTCGATATTTGCTGTAAGAAACAGTAAATAATTTGTTTCAGTATTTGATAGATAGGAGAAGTTTAATCAGTTGCTGCAGTAGGTGATTCGGGTGGGATTCTCGAATTTTCACATTATTGTTCTTCTTGCTCAATGTGAATGCATACTTGGGTTGAATCTTGAGCTCATCCACATCCTTGCTTCACCTTGCTCCCTTTTTTTTGCAGATCTTGAGCCTTGCCTTCTGTTAGAGGAAACTGCGTAACTGCCAAAGTCTCCATCTCTCTCCAACTGTGCATTGTGCAATTCTCATCAGCAGATGGATCCCTCTTGTCCACTATGATTGCGGACTACACAATCCTTGGCCCCAATTGCGCATTGCACACTCTCAAATAGTAGTGCGCCCCCTCCTTGCCCACTATCAATGCGAATTGTGCACTGAAGGAGCCTCCCTCTCTTAGAAACTGCGCATTGTGTAGTCATAAGCCATAATCTCTTTGTCTTACTAACTCAACCTACACAATCCTTCTTCTCAATCACTACGCAGTTCACATTTCTAGGGACTAGTGAGTCACTTTGCCTCCGTTGTCCTCAAGCATTGCACACCCCCCCTCTTAATGGCTGTCTTCTACTTGTGATTGATTGATAGACTAACTAACCTTTTGTGGAACGTACTTGGTATTTCCATGAGTGCATCTGTTCCTACAGGTACAACAGATACAAGTCACATTAGCCTATCATCATCTACCAATACCATGCCTCCAACCACTGTCAAGAAATTGAGTTTCCATAGAATTGCTTGCAGGTATCTTGTGATACCTTGTGTAGATGCAATTAGATGGACACTGCAAGGTCTAGTCACCAAGAACATGGTACTTAACAATGATAGTGGCAGCAACTTGCTTCTTACCAGCCGCATGACTTGCACTAGTACTACAAGTTGCCCAATTCTAAAGAACATCTAAATTCCCAGTTTTATGTAGCTTGGGCTCATTTGAATACTAGGGAAGTGATTAAGTCATGGTGGTAGGAACCAACTAAGTTCGCTAGAAGCCAGATGGTATCTACAGGACAAAGTCTCTCAAGAAGGTTTGTTAGTACATGATGGCTAGGTGCTGTAGGATATATGAGCGAAAGAATGCTGAATTTTGTGAAGAAGGTTGGATCTTCATGCTTTACCCACTTGACACAGAATGAAAAGTATTCAATTGGGCAAATTTGTTGGCCTAACAACTAAAGGTTAATGTGATCAATGTGAAAGAACAACGACAGGGAAAGCAACCATAGTTCTATATGTCTGCCTACTTACTAGATGGTATTTGTACCTGCCATGAGTTCCCAGGTCTACATTGAAGTGGACTCCAAAAGAACTCCCTATCAACATTCATTGAGGGTATTTTTAGAATACAACTATAGAGGAGTTTATTAAAAGGTTGCTAAGCACTTCTTTGCTGCATTTTATCAGATGATCTTTGAAGTAGAAGCTTCTTGCATGTCTCATGAGGCTAGAAAAGCAGTTGCAGAGATAGTAGATTGGTTTGCTTCACATCAAGGCACATACCTTAGAGTGTTCGGTTTTCAAATGCCCCCACATCTCATGCCAAGGTATGTGACTGACAAAGTAGTCATGCAGGAGGTCGGATATCAACTTTACACATGATTATCTCAATTATTGCACAAGAAGAAGGCACCTTGGCCTCTTTATTCTCTGCAAGCGGGATCTTTTGAACTTAAGAACTTGAAGGCTGCAGAAACAGAGGTTGAGGAACTTTCCCGCGTTAAGTTTGGTGAGATGATTTTTCACAGATATGATCACAGAGGCATTTGTAAACAACACTGTGACAAGTTGCACTTTTCCTTCCCATATGGAGCTGATTGCTGGGAAGAAGAGGAAAAGATAAAGAATTGGTACAATGCTTCTCGAGCACATGTACCAGGTGATGAGGCAAGCCTTGCCAATACAACTTATGAGCAGGATATTGTTCACGAAGGGAATTGGCAGGATGTGCCCACTCCAATTAGCATTGCCAAATCAAAGAGGAAGATTGTGCATGATCTTGAAGCAGAAAGGAGCAAATTTTTTAAAATAGATACTATTACCACTAAGGGTGCCATTGAAGTAGAAAGGAGGGGAAAGGAGTTTGAAGAATCAATGAGAAGGCAACGAGAAGAAGAACAAAGACAAGAGTAGGAGCGGAAACAAGAAGAGGAACGAAAGCGGAAGGAAGAACATGAAAAGAAGACATGTAGAAAAGGTCGGAAGAGCTAAGAAAGAAGGAAGAAGAAGAATCTAGAAAGAAACAAGAAGAAATATTGTAGAAACAACAGGAAGAAGAAGAAGAACATAAGCGATTACAAGAAGAAGAAAGCATGAGGGAGTAGGATGAAGAGCTTGCAAGAGAAATGGAGGAAGAAATACAGGCCCAAGACATAGATGTTGAATAGGAGGAGGATGACCAAGAGGCGGACATTATGCCTATTGCAGAACAAACCATCTATCGACTCCACCTCCTCTTACCGGTGGCCATGTCCCATTCAGTGAGATGGGAATATCTCCTCCACTCGATGATTTGGTCATGGACATCTCTAAATTTACCTTTGATTAGTTGAAGAACAAAATAATGCAAGGGAGACGAAGGTATTTCCAAATGACCTTGATTGTTTAGTTTCCATCCACACAGAGAGGGTAATTGTGCTAAATCCTAGGAAGAATCTGAGAATAATTACAACATTTAATGTAGCTTTTGAAGAAGCTACAAAAGTAAACACTGAAATCTTGATGAAAGAGAATGAGCAATTAGCAAAGGAATTGGCCTCTGCAAGGCAACATATCAATCATCTCCTCATTGAGAGTCATAAGTTTTCTTCTGCTAGTTCTAATAGGAAGGAGCTACAAACAACAATATTTGAGGAAATTTGGTCATTGGGGGACACTATGCGACAACTATATGAGGATATGATCACCCTTCATAAGGTGGTGGTGCCTTTGCATGCAATACGAAATTGGTCACGAGGAGATGTCAAAGTTTGAAAGACTATTTATGCAACTATTGATGTGATCTAAGAGTGGGGCACTAAGTATAAAGACAGACCATCAAAATTGGTTAGGAAGACAAGGTAAGATGTTGAGTTGGATAGAGTTGAGGTCAAGATGCTTATACAAAGTAATAAACAACTCAACACTTATGAGGCCAACACCATATCCGCCTACTCGTGACTGTATCATGGATTGGACTCCTTGGTAAGAGTGCACAAGATACCTTCCGTTGGAGCATTTGTTGAAACAAAGGGGACAAATGTTGTCAGGAAAGAGAGAGAAGAATTCTTGAGCAACATGAGACAGGTGACCATCAAGGAAGATTTAGAAGTTACAAAGGATAATGTTCTACAATTTGTAGCTGGACTTGCCAAGTTGAATATGAAGCTATTCTTATTGTGGAACAACATTCAAACTATTTCCAAAACCATTTCTCTGGATGCAATGAAAGGAAGAGTTAGATATAATCTAGATTTTCCATCATAGGTTGGAAACATAATAACGCAATACAAGGCTTGGTACAAATATGTGACGTCAGAACTACATGAAGATGTTGTTGAGCTACAGTTTCCTCAAGCTCAAGCATGATGTATTAGTTTTGTTTTATTAGGCTCTAGCCACATTTCTTCTTATGTAATTTTGTATTTAAAAAATAATAAGGAATATAAATACAAGTGGAAGTCCAAGAGTCACATAGGGGATGTGAAGAGTCACTAGGTAGAATAAGGACAAAGAGAAGCTCAAGAGTCATGAATAAGCTTGGGATTCATAAGGGGAGGTGAAAGTTCACCTCACTTATTATAAATAAACCCTCATAACTCAAGATAGAGGATTTTGGAGAGTTAGCCTTGGCTTCTATAGTTTAGCATAGGAGAAAAGATCGTTCTTTGGAAAAGCAAGTGGTAGCTATTGAGAAATCTATAGGGCAATAGTTAGGATGGTTTGTCTTTTCTTGATAACAGCTTGTGATGTCCTTTTACTTTTTCTTACTTATTAGCTTCTTTACTTATTATTATGTTTGTGTGTCATCAAATAGCTACCAAAACAAGAAGAACAATAGTACACAAGAACACATAATGTAGGCTGCAAGCAAGGACCAAAACCTCTCCATTTGAGAGGAAAACCCGCAAATCTCTTCTCTTCTTATAGATTCTTCAATTGACGAATTCCAAGACCTCTAGACCAAGATGAATAGCCATCAAGACCAAGTCCAACCCTTCTGGATGATGTGCTCCCTTTGTTCAAGTCAAACACAGTCAAATCTCTTCTAGCAACACAATTCGACCCCCAGCGTCAGAATTTTGGCCTCTACTGCAGGTCTCAAATTTTCGGTCCCCCCAACAGTAGCTGTTGCCACACGTGTGAGCTTGATCCAACCTCCCAAGGCTTCTTTAGACCTTCGCTTGGCTTTCTCCTTCTTCTGGTGCTTGAGGATGACCTAATGTGTTCTTCGTTGACCTTCTTTCTCTTCTTTCTTCAAGATTAAACTTGCAGAAGAAAAGGCCTAGTCTAGCAACAAGAACCCCGACCTTCCTTCGCACATGTGAGAGAGATAGCCTAGAAACAAGTCTTCTTCGTCCTCTTCCTTCTTCGCTAACTTCTTGCTCTTCTTCTTCACTTGGATGACCGAGTGATGAAAATCTTCCAAGGAGGTCAAGTTCCCTCCTTTATATAGGCTTCTAAAGGTGGACGTGGCTCCTCAAAATAGGCTGACTTGGTCTTCAAGGGTATTTTGACACTTTTAATGACAAAAATAATTTTCTTTACAAGTTACAATGTGCCCAATTAGGTCTTCAACTTATGACAATGACTCTTTTTGACTTTTTGACCCAGGCCAACGCTAGAAGCATTCATTGGGTGCTTGACCTCTAAAATAAAAGACCTTGAGCATGAAACCCATGCTCCAGAAATAATAATAATAATAATTTTTCTTTTATTTTACAATATACAAGAATCAAAAGTACATTTCATATTTATGAAGATCGAACCTAGCTACACATTTTCACAGTTTGAATGCATTTCTCTGTGGTAACAGAAAGCAGCTGTTTTAGGGATTTCGAAGGCCCGATGCACTCATCTGTTGCAGGATAGGTGGCCACCTCCCCTTAATGCGTTATGCAATGATTGTTTAACGCTAGAAGAGGGATTCGAGCGGACAGAGGCCAGGAGACAGAAAGCCGAGAAGCGGAAATGAACAAGCAAAGCAGTTTGGCTTTAAAGCCATAGAAAACAGAACACAGAAGCAGGCAGTGTCGAGACAGAGCAAAGACAGAGACAGAGAGTGATTGAGAGAGTCTGTGTACTCAGAGAGGCTTGAGAGGTTCAAGCAAACTCTTGCTATTGTATCTGTTGTGTATTGAGTCTCAAATTGAGCTCATACTGTTGTAAAACTCTGTTTGAAGACATAATAGAGAGGTCACCATTGAAGGCTGGACCAGGAGATGTAGCCTAGGAGTATTGGGTGAACTCCTTATTAAATTTGCTGTGTTTATGTGTGTTTTCTATTATGCTTCTTTACTGCTTCATGGTCTGTGTATTTCGCAATCTTATCGATCCATTGCATAAAATAACATAGACAAATCCATGCACATGAGTCTGTAATACCTTATTAATTGTCTTAGATCTCATTATCAGATCAAGTGGTATCAGAGCTTTAGGTTGCTAAGGTTAGACAAGCTTGTGCTGGATTGGTGAATGATAACTAGCTCAAAGCTCAAATTAGGAGAAGGAGAATTGGTTGAAGCTAACCCAGAAATAGGAATAGTCTATCTTAGGAGGAAAATGGTAGAAGAAAGTCCCTTGGAATCAGACTCTCAGTTCATGGACAGTTTCATGACCATGAGAGCCATGGTAGAGGAGATGTATCGAGAGTTTAAGAAAGGTCGAAGTGAAGATTCTTCAACCTCCAAACAAGACAAAGGAACGGAGGAACCTCTTCTAGATGGCCATTCTGAAGGCAAAGGGAAAGGAAAAGAGCCTCCTCTAACAACACCTCCTGATAGCCCTGAAAATAAAAAGAAGAAAACATCTTTGATTAAATTAGATGTTAAATTTGATTTGCCAATATATGATGGAGAATTAAATGCAGAGAAGCTAGATAACTGGATTAGACAGATTGATGTGTATTGCAGGGTGCAGAATATTGATTCAGACAGGAGTAAAATTCAGCTGGCCAGCCTACGCCTTGGAGGAACTACCCTAGTGTGGTGGGAAGGCAAGACCGAAGCTGATTTGAAGAAACATGGTAAAATTCTTTCTACCTGGAGTGAATTTGTTTCTGCCATTAAAAACAGTTCTATCCACTAGCTTATATGCAGCAAGCCATGATGAGTTGGCAAACTCTTCGCCAATTAAAGGGGCAAAGTGTACAAAGCTACACCCAAGAATTTAGAAAAAGAGCTTTAATTCTAGGCATTTCTCTAGACTCACCTGAAACTTTGTTGAAGTATATAGGTGGTCTACACAGCTATTTGAGGCACACCATTCTCATGTTTAACCCTACTAGCATAGATGAGGTATCTGTTCAGGCTACACATCTAGAGGCTAGAGGCAAGAATGTGAACCCAGAGATTGGGGGATCATCAAAACCCACTGCAAGCAAGAATAAGGAAAAGAGGAAGCAGAAATGGAAAGAGAGGAAGACAAATGCTGTATAGAAAGACAAACCTTCATGCACTCACTGCAAGAAGGGTGGATACGATGATGAACATTGCTGGTCTTTGCATTCGGAGCTGAAACCCAAGAAGTTCGATGGCAAGAAGAAGAAGACTGCTGCAACTATTCAGAAAGATTTGGGGTTAGACTCAGGTGATGAAACAACAGTCACAGCTACAGGTATAAAAGGTAAAAATTCTGAAGCATCTACTAGTAATTCTGCACCAACTGTTGATAGTGAAGAAAATGAGAGGAAAAGGCATGAGCTTTTTCATATTAGAGTTATTTCCAAGCATCAAAAGATTGATGCTTTATATGATAGTGGTTCACAAGTAAACTTGATTTCTGAAGCAATTGTAAAGAAGTTCGGACTACTAACCACACCTAACAAAAAACCATATCCATTAGGTTGGGTATGTGATAAAGCAAAGCTACGAGTGATTAGACAATGTAAACTTAGGTTTGCATTTGGGTCAACATTTGTAGATGAAGTTGAGTTAGATATAGTTCCCTTGGATATATGTGGTATTGTTTTAGGAAGTCCTTACTTGTATGATAGAAAAGCCATTTTCTATAGAGCTGAAAATAAGTATCAACTCACAAAAAATGGAATAGAATATATTGTAAGAGCTTATCAGCTCAAAAATAACTACTCTCATTAACTCAGGGTAGATGAAAAGAATTGTAAATTCATGCAAGCAGTTTTTATTGATGGTTGTAAAGGAAAAGAAACCTGATAAAACCAATGTATTTGAAGATTGCGATGCTAAACAGAAAGATGATTTAGAAAAAGTTGTTTCAGAATATGATATCTTATTTCAAGAACTTAAAGGTTTGCCACCCAAAAGGGAAAATGTACATGATATTCATTTGCAGCAAGATGCTCCATTGCCTAACATCGGAATGTACAGGTTATCTGCTTTAGAGAGTGCAGAGATCAAGAAGCAGGTACAAGAGTTGCTCGAGAAAGGGTTCATAAGACCAAGCATATCACCATGCGGATCTCCAATCGTATTGGTGAGAAAGAAAGATGGTTCATGGAGGATGTGCATTGATTACCAAGCACTGAATAAAATAACGATCAAGAATCGTTATCTCCTTCCTTGCATTGATGATTTATTAGATCAGCTGAAAGAAGCTGTTTACTTTTCCAAGTTGGACTTGCGTAGTGGTTACCATCAGGTCAGAGTAGCGGAGCAAGATGCATGGAACACTGCTTTCAAAACAAAACAAGGGCTGTATGAATGGGTAGTTATGCCTTTTGGCTTAACTAATGCTCTTGCCACTTTCATGAGAGTTATGAATGATGTACTCAGGCCTTTTATTGATGATTTTGTAATTGTATATTTAGATGACACTCTTGTTTTCAGTAAAACATGGGAAGAACATGGGAAGAACTTTTGAAGCATGTAAAGCACACTCTAGATGTTTTGAAAAAGAAAATCTCTATGTTAAGTTATCAAAATGTGAATTTGGCAAAACATCTTTGAATTATTTGGGTCATATTGTAGGAGGTGGTGAATTGAAGATAGATTCCTCTAAAGTTGAAGTCATTGTAAACTGGCCTAAACCCAAATCTGCTACAGAAGTTAGAAGCTTCCTAGGAGTAGCACAATATTGGAGAAAGTTTATTGCTAACTTTTCTTTAATTGCAACTCCCTTACATGGTTTGACAGGATTGAACACGGTGTTTTAGTGGGGAGGTAAACGGCAGAAGCCTTCGACACCTTGAAAGAAAAGATTAGAGTAGCACCAGTACTAGCATTGCCAGATCTTCAAAGACCATTTGAGATTGAAACAGATGCCAGTGACTATGCCATGGGAGCAGTGTTGATGCAACATGGTAAACTCATATGCTACCATTCTGAGACATTTAATTCTGCAGTAGTTAATTATCCCACATATGATAAAGAATTGTATGCATTAGTACAACGTGTAAAAGATTGGAAACATTACTTAATGGGCAAAGAAACAGTTATACATTCTGATCATCAACCACTTCAATATTTACACTCACAAACTAAGTTGCAGCAATCAAGAAACTATAGGTGGATGGGATTTTTACTGCAATTTTATCTTGTCATCAGATATAAAAAGGGCATACACAATAAAGTTGCAGATATGTTGTCTAGGCCAATTATAAATGCATTTACGATACTCAAGCATAACTCAGTAATGCATGAAAGCTACATTGCACAGTATGCTCAAGATATAGATTTTAAGGATGTATATGCAACTTTATGTCATGGCAAAAAAGTAGAAGAATTGGATTATTATGTTAAGGACCAACTCTTGTATCATTTGGGAAAGTTATGCATTCGACAAACTGAAAGAGTTAACATAGTTCGGGAAGCACATACTTCTCTAATATCAGGTCACTTTGGTGTAAGTAAAACAGTTGCACAGCTGCAAAGATTCTGCTATATTGGCCAAAAATACATGAAATAGTTTCTAGATATATTAAAGGGTGTACCATGTGTGCTAAAAGCAAGCCCAACAATAGAAAACTAAGCTTGTACACTCCACTTCCAGTTCCTTCTCGTCCTTGGGAAAGTGTTGCCATGGATTTTGTAGGGGGATTGCCAAGATCTAGAAAAGGTCATGACTATTTATATGTTATTGTGGACAGGTTTAGCAAAATGTGTATTTTAATACCTTGTAACAAGCAGATCACAGCTGAACAAATAGCGAAGTTGTTCTTTTAGCATGTCAGGGTGCATTTTGGGCTACCCACTTCTATTGTCTCTGATCGAGATTCCCGATTTGTTGGGAAAGTTTTGGTCAAGTCTATGGGAGTTAATGGACACCAGATTGAAGAAGAGCACAACCTTTCATCCACAAATAGATGGCCAAACAGAGGTGGTCAACAGGACAATGATCCAGTTGCTCAGGGGCTATTGCAACAAGCATCCCAAGCTTTGGGATGAACATTTGTGTTATATGCAACATGCTTACAACCATGCTAAACATTTTTCTACACAAAGATCTCCTTTTGAGACTTGTTTTGGTTTCATACCAAGGTCTCCCTTGGATTTTGTCTTTAGTAAAGACATAACAGTTGATGGACACAGTGATGTGGACAAAGCAACAAAGTTCATTGAACAGATTCAAGAAATTCACCAGGCAGTGCAGGAACAACTAGAAAAGAGCCAAGCCAAGTACAAGGCAAGGCATGATAAGCATCGAATTGAGCATAGCTTCCAAGTTGGTGATCAAGTCTGGCTGTGTGTCAACAAAGACATAATGCAAGGTGAAGGAAAGAAGCTGAAGCCAATAAGGCATGGGCCTTTCAAGGTACTTGAGAAATTTGATGAGAATGCTTTCCGCCTTGATTTGCCAACTTACATGCACATCTATTCAGTGGTAAATGCAGAAAATTTAAGACTGTTTGAGCCTTCATTAATTGAAGATCTCGAAGAGCAAAGTCAATTGCCTTCTATTGATGATCTGTTGCCTGAATATCTCAATGAGTTGCAGGAAGATATAGTTTTGGACAGGAAGGTGAGAACCACGCGCAGAGGGGATGTTGAGTACCTAAGAATTGGACTCAAAGGTTCAAAACCCAACAATGCAAAATGGATAGAGATTGGGCAAGTGAGGAAGCTGTATCCTCACTTGAGCGATGCTTGAAAACCAACTTTTGGTGGTCCAAAAGCCTTTTTCAGTGGGAAGGCGTGATCCAAAATGGATCCATTTACCCTCTAAGTCTTCAAAAATCCTCTAAAAGATCAAAAGTATCGCATAATCAAACCTTCACAAAACAACGGAAAACGCTATCGGGAGCCAAAAACACAAAGAAAACGTTGAGAAATAGAGTAGCGGAGGCTTGAACAGTGAATGCACAGTAGCCGTCAGATCTGGCCGATCAATGGTCCAGATCTGATCGGCGAATCACAATTGGTAGTGGAAATCGGCGAAGACTATACAAATGTTGCGATAGCGATCGGTGGGGTCAACGAGGACCGTCGATCAAGCGCGCAGATCGACGGCCCACGTTGCATCGCAAGATCGCTATCGGAAAATACAAAGAGCGCTTACAACGGCCCGGGGCATGAGTGATATGCGATTGCGATTAATCGCATCGCGATATCGCAATCGGAGAAACACAATGGAGCGGGGCTTATACACATGTATATGTGCGATGCGATTAGCTGGACCCGATGGATATATAAACAGTATTGCATAAGATTTGAGATCCGTCGAAAGGCATTTCTTAATGTATTTTCGTATATTTCATTATTAAACGAAATACAAAGAAACAGCGCTGATGCGATAAAACCCGGACCCGAAGGGGTTTGGGAATGAAAATATATAATATTTGAAATCTGTCATAAGCCATTTTTGCGGTATTTTCACAGTTTTAATACAAAGGAAATCACGATATAAGCGGGATTTCGGGCGAGCCAAAGGCGGAAAGTGGTTTGGGCCGGGCTCCGCCCGAAACCATACATCGACTGCCACGTGTCCAGGGCGAGGAGAGAGGAAACCACCCTCATCGGGCGGTGAATCCCTGTACAAAAGGACGGCCTGAAATAAATTACGACCGTTGGATTTGGATCTCCCAGATCAACGGTGGAGATGTGATATTGCTACAAAGGTGGACCCGATAGGAGAATAGGACGTGATTTTGAAGATTTGAAGTCCGGATGAATAGTGGTTTTGGCGGATTTTCACAATTTGAATGCATTCTCTGTGGTAACATAAAGCGACCGTTTCAAGGATTTCGAAGGCCCGATGCACTCATCCGTTGCAAGATAGGTGTTCACTCCCCTTAATGCGTTATGCAATGATTGTTTAACGCTAGAAGAGGGATTCAAGCAGACAGAGGCTGGGAGACAGAAAGCCGAGAAGCGGAAATGAACAGGCAAAGCAGTTTGGCTTTAAAGCCATAGAAAACAGAAGACAGAAGCAGGCAATGCCGAGACAGAGCAAAGACAAAGACAGAGAGTGACTGAGAGAGTTTGTGTACTGAGAGAGGCTTGAGAGGTTCAAGCAAACTCTTGCTGTTGTATCTGTTGTGTATGGAGTCTCAAATTGAGTTCATACTGTTGTAAAACTCTGTTTGAAGACATAATAGAGAGGTCACCACTGAAGGCTGGACTAGGAGATGTAGCCCAGGAGTATTGGGTGAACTCTTTATTAAATTTGCTGTGGTTATGTGTGTTTTCTATTATGCTTCTTTGCTGCTTCTTTACGATTGTGTATTTCGCAATCTTATTGATCCATTGCATAAAATAACATAGACAAATCCATGCACATGAGTCTATAATACCTTATGAATTGTCTTAGATCTCATTATCAGATCAAAGTTCTACGGAGTAAGAGGATTTCCCTTGATAACATCTTCAATTGCTTATGTTGACCAGTCATATGCCTTGATGCTCCACTGTCGATCACCCAAATATTCTCATCTTGAAATGTGCCAGTGAGTGCTGAGAATAATCCTTCATCCTTTGTAGATGTCTTGGTCACTTCCTTCTTAGAAGAAAATAGGAGATCCCATACTTCTTTGATGCCCTTCTTGAGTTGACTTGCCACCTTTGTACACTTCTTTAGGAACTTCTTCAGTGTAGTAGAGATCTTCATTATGCCCTTAGCCAACCTTAGCTCTGATACCATGTTGAGAAATCTATAGGGCAATAGTTAGGATGATTTCTCTTTTCTTGATAACTGCTTGTGATGTATTTTTACTTTTTCTTACTTATTAGCTTCTTCACTTATTATTATGTTTGTGTATCATCAAACAACTACCAAAACAAGAAGAACAATAGTAGACAAGAACACAAAATGTAGGCTGCAAGCCAGGGCCAAAACCTCTCCACTTGAGAGGAAAACTCGCAAATCTCTTATCTTCTTATAGATTCTTCAATTGACGAGTTCCAAGACCTCTAGACCAAGACCAATAGCCTCCAAGACAAGTCCAATCCTTTTGGAAGATGTGTTTCCTTTGTTCAAGTCAAACCCAGTCAAATCTCTTCTGGCAGCACTACTTTGATCCCCAACTTCAGAATTTCAGCATCTACTACAGGCCTGAAATTTTCGGCACCCCCATCAGCAACTGCCACCACACGTGTGAGCTTGATCCGACCTCCCAAGGCTTCTTCAAACATTTTCTTAGCTTTCTCCTTCTTCTAGTGCTTGAGGATGACCTAATGTGACCTTCATTGAGCTTCTTTCTCATCTTTCTTCAAGATCGAACCTGCAGAAGAAAAAACCTAGTTTAGCAACAAAAGCTGTTAAAATTGGCAACTAGGGCGAAACTCCATATGGGTCACCTTATTTATGGTAGCTGATATTTTTCTTTGATACCTCTCTCCGAGAGGTGTAGGATTGATCTAAAGATCATTCGATTCCGACATGTATTTATGGAGATATGAATTTATTTGTATTATTGACAATTTGTTAAGGTCGACCAACAAGCAAAACAAGCACTTTTACCCCCAGCTCAACCTCAACGTTGCATTTAAATAGAGGAGACCTTAATTCATTTGAGGAGCACATCATCTCATGATCTCTCCATTTGTTTGGGTATGTCTTCTCACAAGGAGGACGTGGTGGAAGAAAGATCTAAGGAGCACTAGCCGCAACAAAAGAAGGCCTTAATCCACAGCAAAGAAGGAGCCCTAGCCGTAGCAAGAGAAGGAGCCCTAGCCGCAACAAAGGAGCCTTAGCCGCAACAAAGAGAGCAAGCCCTAGCCACAACAAAGAGCAAGCCCTAGCCATAGCAAGAGAAGGTCAAAACAGGTCTGAATAGGGTGGTATCGTGAACCGAGTTGCTGGGCTAGTGTACTGAACAAAAGAGGACTTGGACAACGAGAAAGGGGTCAGCTTGCAGATCTGTTTAGGGTGGTTGTCTTAGGGTAAGACTGGAAGTCGAGTTGCTGTTCAAGGTCCAAGATTGTAGGGCTGTGTGGGCCGAGGAAGATAAGGAGTTAGCGTTGCTAATTGGAGGTTGTTGGGTGCTGTTTGTTTGAGGACCGTAGGCCTAACTTATTGCTGGGCTAGGCCGCAGGCCATAGCCAGCAGCAAAGACTGTTCTAAGGGTTGCATTAAAGGTAAACAAGCCAGACTTGGACATTGTGGCAGTGGTGGAGTCTCACCTTGGTACACACAGCCTAAGAAGACCTGCATTGTTGACTGTGTGGAGAATGAGGGCTGAAGGTTGATGCCCTAACTCATGAAGCAGTGACAGCAAGTGCAGCAAGAGGACAACAACGTTTTGGGAGATGGGTTGGGTCAAGGTTTGTTCATGTTTGGTTCAGTGTAATGAGCATCCTGTTGGTGCCATATGGATGATCTCTCAAGGAGTTAAAGGATCTTCTTAGGAGTAGAACCAACAATGTAGTTTTTGGATGCATTGAGCTTACTGTTGAAGGCCGATGTTGGTTGGGTTTGATCGAGCCACTTAGAGGAAGATTTCCATCTTGTTTGACTAGCATTGACTTCTTTGGTCAAGGCTTTACTGTTGCTGTCATAAAATGTCAGATTTGTATATTTGTACTTTCTCTCTATCTCTGCTGAACTATTGAAGAATATAAGAAGAATTGATCAAACGTTTCCCCACATTGGGGTTTGTCCTTCGCTGGTGCGACATCTTGTGTCCTCTTGTCTTGGCTTGTCTTCTACTGTTTATATTTATGTTCTATATGCATTTTACTATCATGGTGATGTGATTGCTAAACTGGATATTGATATTGGGCTAATTGAGAAATTGAAGTAAATTGCTCTTAATCATAGAACATACCAAAATTAAGATGGTATCAAAGCTGAGGTGAAGACAAAGCCGAAGCAAGAGTGAAAGAGCAATCACCAAAGACAGTTGGACAAGGTCAAAGGCTCAATGTGTTCCTCATCCCACTTCCCGACTAAAGATAAGCTTTGTGAAAAGTCTGACTATCACGAATGGAAGATGTCTCTTGATCTAATATTTGAAGAACAAGAAGTGTTGGACTATGTGAAGGGTAAAATCCCTGAGCCTCCATCAAATGCATTGGCTGCTACAAAGACCAAGTACACCAAGGCTAAAGTCAAAGCAAAGAAGATTATCAGAGATTCCATTGACAAGCGTCTGGTGGCTTACATCTCCGATCTAAGCATCTCCAAGGAAACCTGACAGGCTGGTCATCATGTTCATGGTTAGTGATGCAAATCAAATTTTATTTCTCAAAAATAAGTTGAAGGATATTAAGAAGGGCAAGGACGAGGATATTCAATCCTACTTCTTAAGGATCATTGAGATCAAGAATGATCTTCTATCGATTGGAGAAGTCATTCCTGACCGGGAACTTACTATCACTATCCTTAGAGGACTCCCACCCGAGTGGTATATATTTAGAACCACTATTCTTAATAATGATCGTATTCTAGGGTTTGAAGAATTAATGTCGAGATGCATTCAAGAAGAAACAAGAATGGTGGAGCAAGAAATGCCTTTTAATAAAGGCAACCATACTGCATTCTTTGCTCATGCCAAAAGGAGAAATAATGCAAGGTCTAAAGGTCATCTCCATGGAAAGCCTGGATCTAAGGGAGGAAGGAAAGGCAGGTGCTTTGCTTGCAATCAGTTTGGCCACTGTACAAGGGAGTGTCCAAATAGAAGGGACACATCACATGATGATGATCATAATCACTCCTGGGGCAACTTCAATAACAACAATCAAAGGAATGGTAGGTTCAATGGAAAAGGAAAAAGGAATGCAAGACATCATGGAGATGGTCAATCCTCCAAGAAAGCAAGGAACTCCAGGTATGAAGAATCAAATGTTGTTTACAATAAGCAAAAGGAATACTATCTTATATCAGCGCTCTCCACTACCTCTCCTCCGGACACTTTGGGGAATTGGCTAATTGAGAGTGGTGCCTCAAGGCACTTCATCGGATACAAGGAAGCTCTCTCTAATCTGATAAAGAAGGAGACAAACTTGGAGATTATTCTTGGAGACAATGCCACCATTCCCCTCAAGTAATAACAATACCACAGATATATTGTAGTTGGTCTACTCCAACATATTTGGTATGATGCCCGTAAGCTCTTGGAAGGATGAAGTAAACACCTGGGTCCATCACTTCAAACACTATGTGGAACAACCCGAGGGGTTTGAGGTTCATGACCAGGAATCTCATGTATGCAGGATGAAGAAATCTCTCTATGATTTGAAGCAAGCACCCCGGGCTTGGTATGAGAGGATTGACAGCTACCTGATGAAGCTGAGATTCATTAGGAGTGAAGCCGATCCAAACCTTTAAGAAATAGAGTTATTTAAAAAAATAAAAAAATAAAAAAAATAAAATTATTAAATAAAAAAAATCGATAACCCTGGACTCAAATCAGAGTTACCAACGAATCATAGAAGATGAGCTACCAATGACGCAGTCAAAGGAAGAAAGTATTAGCGGTCAAGTGTAAAGAAGACATTTGCGGCATTCGTGGCAGATAAGAGATCAAGTCTTTTTCATCAACAAGCTTTGAGGACAAAGCTTCTGAAGAAAGGGGCTATGTTATGAATATAATTCATAACAAAATAAATAAATGTAAATAATATAAATACTAAGTAATCAATTAGTGATTATGTTAAGAAGTCATTAGTTAAGTGAAAAGGCATGTCTAAAAGACATGCCTGGTCACGAAAGGTCACCTGCTTAGGTATATATATGCGGGTCCTCATTGTAACAATCATCACTTATACATTTTATATATATAATAAATTATTATTATTAAATACCTCTTGTGTAGTTTTACATTCAAGTCTTCAAAGAATCCTGCATGATATGGATATTGAGCTCTAGGAGCTCCGGGGGGCTTGGGGTACTTCTTGGAGCGATGAGTAACCATAGGGTGAGTGGTTCAACCTTCCCCTAGTGGTTTGCTATTTAGGCAGGATGAGTGGTTCATCCTTCTCCTGCTGAGACACAATAATAGGGTGAGTGGTCCAGCCTTCCCCTAGTGAGTTGTTGTGTATAGGGTGAGTGGTTCAGCCTTCCCCTGTGATACCCCGTGGCGACATGTAGGCAGGATGAGTGGTTCATCCTTCCACTGTGATACCCCGTGGTGAGATGTAGGCAGGATGAGTGGTTCATCCTTCTTCTGTTGAGACACAATCATAGGGTGAGTGGTCCAGCCTTCCCCTAGTGATTTGTTGTGTACAGGGTGAGTGGCTCAGCCTTCCCCTATGATATCCTGTGGCGACATGTAGGCAGGATGAGTGGTTCATCCTTCTCCTGCTGAGATATCCTACCCATGCAGTCTGGGACTTATGGGAAGTACCTCTCATCTGGCCAATGAGTAGGGAAATTAGGATAGGGACCATAGTACTACCGATGGATGCATCGTGTATTACCGTACTCCCTATGCTAGGATGATATTGATCTGGGATCAATTGGAACCAATGTTTTTAAAACCGGAACTGGTGACTAGGCTGGTCCAACTAACGAATCTGTTTATTGACCGGAATCGGTTGAACCGGGACTGGTTAGGTCTAAACGAACCAATTTAGAAAAATACATTAAATAATTAATTTTTAATGAAACAAAACTATTTTTAAGATTTAAAACCATGATTCCAAGCCAATAGAGACAAAATATGCAAAGTTTGCTAATTTATATACCATGTAAAGGTGAATATATCAAAATGGCACTGAGTGCAATACATATAATCAAAAAAATAGTAAAATACATAAGCAATGAGGCTCTAAATGGCCTATAAAGTCCAAAAACAATGCTGCAAGCTATGAGGCCATTGGCGTACTACAAGTCTACAGTGTACACATGATCAATCATCAAGTTCATCACCACTATTAGACACAGGATCATCATCTAGACATCATCTGGTTCAGAGTTTGAGGATGCCTCAACCTGATCTGCAACCTCAGTAGCAATGCCACCAATAACAATAGAAGTGGACCTACTGGAAGCACGAGTTTGTCGACCTGCACAACTAGTGCCTTCCATTGGTTCTTTGCCTTTCCTTGATGCCGCTACTGATCCTGGTTCTGATGCCGCCACAAAATCTGCTTCATCACCCACTAATGCCATGTCGATATCAAAATCAGCCTCAAACATAGGATCTTTAGTCTCCTCCACCCATTCTGATGTTGGATCAATATCGTCCAACACAATGGGATCTAGATCGGGTGTTTTGTTCATCATTTGGTTCCTTGGTCGAAGGTTGTATTGCACGAAAACAAGATCATTTAACCGTTTTTGTTCCAAACAGTTTCTCTTCTTCGTGTGTATGCGCTCAAAAACAGACCAATTGCGCTCACAACCTAAAGCACTGCAAGTTTGGCTGAGGACTCTAATTGCAAACCTTTGCAATTGAGGACACTGGCCACCAAATGACTCCCACCAATGTGCTGCAAAGATTAGTAACTTAGATTATAATTTGAATTGTAAAGAACGTAAACAATTTTAACTTGAAAAGAAAAACAAATTGGAAATTGGAATTGCTTACCTGGTTGATCCACATCTCTTGCCATCTTTGCCAAGTTTTTGCGAAAGGTACCACCTGCCATAGTGAAAACAGTAACTTATCTATGTATTTCCAACTAGTCTGCATGGGTAGAGACCATGCGCTCCAAGCAATCAATCAATCTAGCTTTGACCTCCCCATCATGCAGATCTCCTAGCCGATCTTTATAATGATACTTTGGGTTCAAAAAATATCTAGCTGCATGTATAGGACGATGGAGTTGATTGTTCCATTTGTTATCAATGATCTCCCATATGCGGCCATATTTAGCTAACCTGTCCTTGTAAGCTGCCCGTATCTGCTCCTTTGCTTGATCCATAGCCTCATAAATGTAGCCCATGGAAAATTTTTCCCCATCCACAAGGGGCTCGGTATTTTCACAAGCTCTACAAACCTTTTCCAAAAATAATTGTCAAACACGTTATTTTTGGTCTCTTTTCCATCTTGTCTACGAGCCCACTGAGATTTAGACCATTCTTTAGAAGAAGACATTTTCTTCAAGTTTTTATGTTGACCATTGAGACATTGCAACGTGAAGAAGTGAGTTGCAAATCTCGTAA
This sequence comes from Pinus tabuliformis, assembly GCA_031772625.1. NCBI lineage: Eukaryota > Viridiplantae > Streptophyta > Pinopsida > Pinales > Pinaceae > Pinus > Pinus tabuliformis. The sequence continues at coordinate 525,932,784 of CM062813.1, read as the reverse complement.
TTGCAGGCCTAACAAGCTCTTTGCCCCCAGTGTTTTTCCTCATTAGGTTCTGTTAGTGTCAGTCTTTCCAGCCTTCCTCCAATGATCAAATATGCTCTTACAAAGTGGTCTCAGAATGTCCAGGTCAAATTTTGTCATTTCAAAGAATTTTCAAGCAAAATTTGGTCACTAGGCATTAGGTCTAGGGTTTGCTTTCACTCATTTCAAAATTGCCCAAATGCCAATCTATGTCACTATTCAGCTGAGTCTATCATCATTCATAGGGTTGTCATTATCATGAAAATGTCTAATGAGTCATTTTACACCTTGTTCATGCTTCAGTTGCGCCTAGGTATGGTCATTTCCCTCTCCTAGGGTTTTGAAGGCAATTTCTCTTGGACAGTCAAATCATTAGCAAAACTTGTATCCAGATGTTCATACACCTTCCCCTATCCTTAAAATACCTTACCAAATGCTTCCCATCACTGAGATTCCCCAAATTCCTCATTTTCGCACAAACCCTAGTTTCTAGCTACAACTTGGCAATTTTCTAGTTTTGACCTGTGTTTTGCCCTTTTGGACCCCTTCCCTTCACTCAATCTCTGAGATTCCACTTTCCCCTGCTTCCTAACATCCCTCCCTACTTCCAAAAATTTCCCCAAGAATTTAGAAGCCCCATTATCCTCTTCATTTCGCTTCATTTCGGCAAAATCCCTTGTTCCACACATCGGGATAAGTCGCACTCAAAAGATGTTTCAGAGCAATCAAAGATGAATTTGGGAAAACTGAGAGAGGTTTTTGTCCACAACATGCCAAAGAAGAAAAACCTCCTTCACTTTTTGCACATGTGTCATGGTTTTAGAGAAATGTCAAAATTACAATCGCCAGATCCAAGGGTGGTTGGCCAAGGCACTAAAACGATGGAAAAGGCCCGATCCACTCCAAATTTTGGCCAAAGCCTCTTTGACTGAGCATGGTACTTGATTAGAGACTCCCAGCCCAAATTTCAAGAAATTTGGAGAAAATTTTGTCAATTGTGAATTTTTTGTGCCAAACACAGGTTTTCCTCACGACCCTTTCGTTGGGCAACTCCATTTTGGGAAAACTCAGCATTTCTGGATTTGTCATGAAAAGTTACACTTGCTCAGCCATTGCCAAGAAATTTCACCAAGTTTTGGGCCTCCAGAAAGTCAAAAAACAAGCAAAAAATGACTTTCTGCCACATTTTTGACACACAAGAAGCAGTCTTGGGAGATTGCAATTTTGGAGGGGCAAATGACCACCAAATTCAGAAATTCCACTTGGGTTGGAAAGTAGACATCCAGACCTTTCCAACAAGCCCACTTTTGCCTCATTTGGACACCGGGAAGTACCTCAAAATCAGCTCCAAAGTAGCGCGACCCGTCCAGGAAGAGGGCGCGACCCGTTGGGCAGTTTTCACAGGATTTCATCTACAGCTCAGGACTTCGCCCAGTTTTGACTTGTGATGGGTTTTTTCACCCTCTTTGATGTAATTAATGTATTTTCATGTTGACATGACACTTATTTCCCTATTCTTGAAGATTCATTCATGAAATAGCAAACATTTAATGAATGAATTGGTTTCCTAGCTTATAAAGGCAAGTTGTTTTGACTGCCTAAATTTTAGTGCTCAGTTTAGAATTGGTTGAAACAGCTCCTAGAAGGATGAGCTCGACCCCTAGAGGCAAGGAAAGGTGTTAGCTTACCTATATTATGTATTTTCTTAGTCATTTTTAGAGGTTGGAAGGTTGGACTCTTGAGGGAGAAGCTACTATTGTATTATTCATTGTATCTCTGCAGTTTTGGCAAAGGAAGAAAGACCAGGGTTTTGCAGTCTTTTTGGGATTCTTGTGGTTACATGTATTGATGGTGTGTATCTCTTTGTACTTGTGAATTTGTTATGTGATTCATCATCTTACTTTTCCTTCTGCAAATTAGGCGAATGAAGTGTTAAAGTAGAATTCATGATTGTCATGCTCTGCTTTTAAGTTTGCTTAATATTTATGTTTTCATCTGTCTAAAGAGAACTCTTGAAGGTTTCTTGCTCTCTTTAGCTCCTCACTGGTCATTTCTATCCATTCAATTAATTTAAAGGCATCAGTACAGTCTCTTACCTTGCCCCAAAGAACCCCCTGCAAAAACTGTGTCCAATCCCCGCACCCAGAATTGCCTTTCCCCAACTTTCCACCAAAATTCTAAAAATCCCAAATCAAACTTTTTTATCAGTTTACTAGCCTAAAATCAGTGTTTCCTTATTGGTTATGTCATACGTTGAAGATCTTTACCGAGATAGACCGGAGGGAGGCCTCTCCTGCCCCGTAGGGCTAGCTACGAGGCTAAGTGGTTTGATGTTGCCTTGGAGTTTGCCTTTCTCAGCCTGAGGTGAAATTTCAAGCGCTAACAGGTTCAATACCCATGAGTGGTTGTAAATGTATTTTGTAATGCACTTGGCATGCTCTACAATGTTTTTTACCCACTCGACTTTGCCTATGTCTTCAAGCATGAGGTCTATGCAATGTGCAACACATGGAGTCCAAAATATGGTCCTATATTTGGACTCAAGCATCTTTCTAGCAAGAACATAGTTTGAGGCATTATCGGTGATGACCTGCACAACATTCTGCTCCCCAACTTCCTGAATAATGTCATCCAAAAGCTCAAATAGAAGGGCTGCATCCTTCACCTTATTAGATGCATCAACTGATCTCAAAAACGTGGTTTCTTAAGGGCAAGAAACAAGGAAATTAATGATAGTGCGGTTCTTTCCATCGGTCCATCCATCTGACATGATGGAACAACCTGTTTTGAGCCATGAATCTTTAAACTCAACCAAATACTCATCAATGGAAGATATCTCTTTTTGCAAAAGAGCTCCCCTCAAGTCATGCATACTAGCGCCTTTGAAGCCCTTTCCTGCAGCTATAACAGAGTCCCACATAGCTTGGTAATAAGGTGACCGAGCAACATTAAATGGGATATCCGAATCATACCACCATCTAGCAATGTATTGATGAGAAGTTTCTTTGCATTGTTTTTCCAATGTTGCTCCAAAGTGGGTTGACGACTTGGCTGGGAGGAAGTGGGATTAGAAGAGGCAATGTTGGCAGAAGATGAGAAATAACTTTGGATGTTTGTTCTCTTTATTCCTTTTGATGGTTGACCACAAGAAGGATGAACATAGTGAAAGGGGTCATTGGTGGAAGGGATAGAAATTGAGTCTTGAATCTCATAATCATCATACCCACTCTCTTTCATGGCTTCTAATAATTCCCTCTTCCTTGAAATGTCATCTTGGATGGCCTTCTCCCTAGCCTTATCCTCATAAAACTTTTCAAGCTTGGAAATGTATTCTGCCCTAATAGGACCTAACACTGCATTTGGTGCATCACATGGCTTTACTTGGCCTCTTACCCCAGCTAAATGTTGTTTCAATCTAAGAATACCCCCACCTCCAATAGATTTATGGCATAATTTGCATATCATTCTTCCATCAATTACATTACAATGAACCCATGCACTCTCCTTTCCTTTTGGAGCCATGTTTGCTTGAAATAATTACAATTTGCAAAGAAATCTGCCATTTAAAAAAAAAAATTGCAGCTAAGAAACATGGAAAACCAAAGCTAAATTTAGGAAAACAAATGCACATGTAGGCTACAAAATTTGATAGCATAGAACTAGAGATTTGATAGCATAGATGATAGAAGTGAGAAGTTTATAAATTTATAACACATAAAAAAAATTAATTCATGGACAACAGTCAAATGAGGAATTTTCAAGTGAAAATCCTTACCTGGAAATGCAAACTAGCTTCCTTAGCCTCCTCTTGAAGATGCCAACTCCACTGACAGCTACAAACTATCTCCAAAATAGCTCCAACTCCAACTCCAAGCCTCCAAGATGACTACTCCAACAAAAATTCAACACTCTCCAAGCTCCCAAGCAAACTCACAAACACTCATAAACACTCCAAATGAGATGTGTGAGACAAATGAGAGGGAGAAGGGCCTCTTAAAGGCTTGGAGAGGGTGTTTTTGGAGGGAAAGGACCCTTACTTTCCCTCCAAAACCCCTAAACCACCTTGGCTAAGCCGTTGCGTGGGTCCTCCGTGGGCATGGCAGGTAACCGACCGGTTTAGGACGAACTGGCCAGTTTGAGTACAAACTGGCCGGTTCTGTCCTAAACCGGTCGGTTAGGGCCAAAAATCGGCCAAAGCACCTTCCTGACCGGGTTTTTTAGCCGGTTCCAACTGGTGGCCTTGCTGACTGGCTGGTTTGACCAGTTACCAGTTAGGACTGGCTGGTTTTAAAAACACTGATTGGAACTGACTTCAGATTAGTAAGAGTGGTATGACACACTCTCTTCATTGGAACTAACTTTGGGTCAGTAAGAGTGGTATGAGACACTCTCTTTTATTTGGGACTGACTTCGGGTCAGTAGAGAATGGTATGATACATTCTTGATCACTTCTTCTTCTTCATGGTTTAGCAGAGCAATGCATTGATGGCAGAGATAGTACCAATTGGCAGATGGATTAGCAGATGGAGTTCTCCCTAGTTGAGAGGGATTGTTAAAATTGGCAACTAGGGCCAAACTCCATATGGGTCACCTTATTTATGACAGCTAATATTTTTCTTGGATTCCTCTCTCCGAGACGTGTAGGATTGATCTAAAGATCATTCGATTCTGACATGTATTTATGGAGATATGAATTTATTTGTATTATTGACAATTTGTGAAGGTCGGCTAGCAAGAAAAACAAGCACTTTTACCCCTAGCTCAACCTCAATGCTGCATTTAAATAGAGGAGACCTCAATTCATTCGAGGAGCACATCATCTCATGATCTCTCTCTCCACTTGTTTGGGTATGTCTTCTCACAAGGAGGACATGGTGGAAAGAAAGATCTAAGGTGCCCTAGCCACAGCAAAAGAAGGCCTTAATCCGTAGCAAAGAAGGAGCCCTAGTTGCAGCAAGAGAAGGAGCCTTAGCTGCAGCAGAGGAGCCTTAGTCGCAACAAAGAGAGCAAGCCCTAGCTGCAGCAAAGAGCAAGCCATAGCAGCAACAATAGAAGGTCAAAATAGGTCTGAATAGGGTGGTCTCTTGAACCGAGTTGCTGGGCTAGTGTACTGAACAGAAGAGGACTTGGACAGCGAGAAAGGGATCAACTTGCGGATCTGTTTAGGGTGGTTGTCTTAGGGTAAGACTGGAAGCCGAGTTGCTGTTCAAGGTCCAAGATTGTAGGCATGTGTGGGCGGAGGAAGATAACGAGTTAGTGTTGCTAATTGGAGGTCGTTGGGTGCTGTTTGTTTGAGGACCATAGGCCTAACTTACTATTGGGCTAGGCCGCAGGCCATAGTCAGCAGTAAAGACTGTTCTAAGGGCTGCATTAAAGGTAAACAAGCTAGACTTAGAGAATGTGGCAGTGGTGGAGTCTCACCTTGGTACACTGCAGCCTAAGAAGACCTGCATTGTTGACTGTGTGGATAATGAGGGCTGAAGGTTGATGCCCTAACTCATGAAGCAGTGACAACAACTGCAGCACGATGACAACAACGTTTTGGGCGATGGATTGGGTCAAGGTTTGATCATGTTTGGTTCAATTTAATGAGCATCTTGTTGGTGCCATATGGGTGATCTTCCGAGGAGTTGAACGATCTTCCTAGGAGTAGAACCAACAATGTAGTTTTTGGATGCATTAGATTACTTTTCAAGGCCGATGTTGGTTGGGTTTGATCAAGCCACTTAGAGGAAGATTTCCATCATGTTTGACCACCATTGACTTCCTTGGTCAAGGCTTTACTGTTGCTGTCATAAAATATCAGATTTGTATATTTGTACTATCTCTCTATCTCTGTTGAACTATTGAAGAATATAAGAAGAATTGATCAAGGGTTTCCCCACATTGGGGTTTGTCCTTGGCTGGTGCCACATCTTGTGTCCTCTTGTCTTGGCTTGTCTTCTACTGTTTATATTTATATTCTATCTGCATTTTACTATCATGCTGATGTGATTGCTAACTTGGATATTGATATTGGGCTAATTGAGAAATTGAAGTAAATTGCTCTTAAGCATAGAACATATCAAAATTAACAAAAACCCTAGCCTTCCTTCGCACTTGTGAGAGAGAAATAGCCCAAAAACAAGTATTCTTCGTCCTCTTCCTTTTTTGCTGCATTCTTGCTCTTCTTTTTCTTTTGGATGAGTGAGGGATGAAAATATTCCAAGGAGGTCGAGTTCCCTGCTTTATATAGGCTTCTAAAGGTGGACGTGGCTCCTTAAAATAGGCTGACTTGGTCTTGAAGGGTATTTTGACACTTTTAATGACAAAAATAATTTTCTTTACAAGTTACAATCTTCCCAATGGGGTCTTCAACTTATGACAATGACTCTTTTTGACTTCTTGACCTAGGACAAACCCTAGAAGCACTCAATGGGTGCTTGACCTCCAAAATAAAAGATGTTGAGCATGAAACCCATGCTCCAAAAATAATAATAATAATATTTTTCTTTTATTTTACGATATACAAGAATCAAAAGTACATTTCATAGTTATGAAGACCAAACCTAGTTACACAATTTTCAATAGTAGCTTCATGTTCCACTATTGGAGCTAGTGTTATATCATTCTGTTGTGTACTTGGAGCTTTCACTTAATGATGAGAAGTGCTCTTAGAGCTGACACACATTCATGCATGTACCGTGGATTTAGTAAGACTATTCTTTAATGTTTACGATATATGTTATTTCATACATGCTAAGGTCAATGAACTATTTCATTAGCTTTAGTATATATCTTATTTAGTGTGTGTTGGATTTGCTTTCATGATCATTATTATCTTGCGAACTATTTCATAGGTTAACTAATGATTCATTCGTACGTCTGGGTTACTCTTTTAGAATAGTACTAGTATTTTTCTTCTAGAGTCTTTCTCTCTCTCTTCTCCTTACATGAAAGGACCTCTTATGCATTACAATTGATATTCCACAAAGTTTACTCATTTGCTGTCCTCAAAGTTATGTGCATGCTCTCTTATGTTGTTTATCGTAGCCAACACATTCTTAAGGATCACTTTTATGGCCACCGGGTCTATACCCGGATGGGGTTCCTACTCCAAACTGTGTGAGGTCTAATTGGGACTTCATACCGGGGAGACCCTCTGCCTGTTGTTGACATCCAACACCGTCAATACATCAACAAGTGAAATTGTAAATGTTTTAGCTTCTAAATTCTAAAGATATTTGAATCTTTGTTTATGTTTCGTTTGTTGAAAATGTAACTAGTGCCAGTCTTCATAATTTAATACAAATGTATCACTGATGTGCTTATTATATTAATTTAGTACTTTCATTATTATTATTTTATTTCTAGTCGAAGCATGTTCTTCATGCTTATAGGGTTTTTTGAGTCAAAAGAAAATTTATTATGAGTCAAAGGAATGTATTTGAGTCAAAGTCCCATTTGGACTTCTTGTAAGAAAAAGAAAAATCATTTTATTTGAGTCAAAAAGTCAATTTGTCATCCACAACACCAAGGCGGCCTTGCCTAGACAAGTCGGCCTAGAAGAGGCAACTATTCAACCTCCTGGACAACTATAAATACAAGACACTTTGACCTCATTCACTCAACTCACACATTGATTTCTGTGCAAATACAAGAAGAAAAATAGTGAAGTCAAAGGAGAGAGTAGAAGAGTCGAAGGAAAGAGAAAATTTGGATTTTTGCTCTATTTCTATTCACACGTGCAAAGGTTCTGGGGCAACTTTGCGAAATTACAGGTCTGGAATTTTGTGATTTGACCATATTTGACAAGGTTTGACCAACATTGACTTTGACGCGGTTGAAGGAGATTTGGAGGAGGGTTGACTTGGGTCTTTGTGGAAGTCTTGTTCTTGGTCTTGGGTTTTGTATATTTCACTTTGATCTGATTCTATAAGAAGAGGATTTTTTGGTTTTCCCCCTTGTGGGGTTTTACATTGGCTTGGAGCCTAATCCTAATTTTTGGTGTTCTTTGTCTTTTTGTGATCTTTATGTTTTTGGTAATTGCTTGATGAAGAGAAGGTAATATCAATAAGATGCGAACAAATATTCACAAGTAATTATCAAGCTAAGAAAAATAATCGTCATATATATATATATATAGTGTGTGTGTGTGTGTGTGTGTGTGTGCGTGTGTCCTCCTTGTGTTGTTTTTGGGGTTTTCGTATATATATATATATATATATATATTGTGTCGGTGTCTTGTTTTTGGGGTTGTCATGTCACATGTTAGACACTTGCATTTTCGTGTGCTTCATGTCTTGTGTCATCATGTCAAGTGACTTAGGTGAGTTGGTATAGTCTCAGTTGAGTGGTGCTGGTTTGGTACCAAACTAGGTCTTCGAGCCTAAGTCGTACAGTTCAGAGACGAGTTTGGGTTTGGCAATGGTTAGGTTTAAGCTCAAGTTTGATTTTAAATGAGGTTCGCTATTAGCTTATTTTGTATACATTTTCTATATATATATAAACTTTAAAATGAATATAGGATAAGATAGTAAGAAATCAACATCAATAAACATAATAAATGCTATCATGGACTTGGAAATTGCAAGAATAATTTACAAACTTGAGCTGCGACATGAGCTCGAGCTATGGACTTAGTCACTGGCCATGAGATTTGATGAGGTTTGCCAAACCTGAATTTTTTTTAGGTTCACCGAACTCCGAGCCTCAATGTTGAAGTTCGATGAACCTTGTGACATAGCTCTGAGCCAATGAAAAGGACAAGTCAATACGATTGCTAGTCAGCTCAGTCAAGTTGACCAAGTCCAAGATGACTCAGGCTGCTTTTCAAAACACAGTTCTGTCTGGGACAAGTCCTCATACAATACAAAGGGTAGTAGGACAGATTGTCAACGAAGAGATAAGAAAGATAGTAGTAAAGCCACTTTGAAACAAGCTGAATTACAAGGTTGTAGCAAGATCACCCATTTGTAATGAATGTCTAGAAAGCTGAAGATTTCTTCCCTCTCTACGTGAGTCATAGCAATTGTACAATACTCGACTTTCATTGTTCATAATTTTCTTTGATGTGCAGAAAGATTTAAACTAGTTGTTTTTATATAGTTTAATATAGCATTCAACATTAACCCTTAATGGCATTTATAGATCCTGAAGTGACGTCTGATTTCTTGTAGAGGGTTGTCTACCACTTTAACTCCAAGCCTGCAATTATTGGTTTCTTGTCACTTGGATTTGTTGTCATGTGTGGTGCCTTCTCCTTTGTAGTTAATAACATAATCTAGTTATAACTTATAACTAATGGATGTGTGCTAAGACACTCATAGACCTATCTAGCTATCTACACACACACACATCTGCGTGTGTATGTCCCTTTTTGAATATCTTCTTGTATTTTCAGAGCAAAGAAGAGGTTAGTATGTATAAAAGCATGTCAAATAAAAAGCAAAGATGAAAAGGAACCTATCAAAGCAACATTGAGCATAATATTGCATTCTTAAAAGTGTTACATCATTTAAAGATGAGTGTTTGAAATACGTAGATTATCAATTGACTCTTCTTATTCTGGTTTCCTTATAAGTTATGTTTTCTATTTCCAGTATTGACTTCTGGTTTCCCCAACATATTTCAGGCGGAAAATGTTCTCAGCAGGTTGAACTTAGTGGGGAGAACATCAACATCACGTTCAAACCCGATGGGACACATATTGCTGTGGGAAACCGGGTATTTCTAATTTTTTATCATATTAAGTATGAAAAAATAGGCAAAAGAAAATGGTCCGATATGATTCTGTCTCTATTTTTTGGCAGTTTTCAGTGATACAAGGAAATGACATATGCAACTTTTCCTGTTTGATCATTATCTATATTGAGTTGTTTAGGATTATGGTCATGTTGTTGATTGTAATTTATGCTGCTATATCATTTATTTCTTACCTGTTTTAAGTATCACCATGTTTGTGCAGGATGATGAATTGACTATAATCGATGTCCGCAAATTCAAGCCTCTTCATAAGCGTAAATTTAGCTATGAGGTATGTATTGAATTGCTCGTATTTCCTCTTACCATCCTAAAAAGCTTCTTTGGTTTTCTTGTTTGAAATATATTGTATATAGTTTGATTAAACCATAAAGTTAATTTGATAACTACATAGAACATACTCTATTGTCATTATATCCCTGAATCTATATGTACGTACATACATACAAATTGTTTTACTTCTTCCTTAGGTGAATTCTATTCAGTCTTGACAAAAAGGTTGGTCAAGAGATCTAGTGGACGTAGGGGTCATGGATATTTCCTTGAAGACCTACGACAATAAAAGAAATTGGGATCTAACACTATTTCCTAATGTTTCGGTACTTAAATGGTACTTACATGTGTGCAAGATGTTGCAACTATCATATAACAAGTAATCAATGATGTCAAATAGTTTGTTGTTCAACTCATGTATATAATCTTAGGTAGTCCCCAGAAAGGGTTGCATGGAAACACTTTTCTACTAGACTTTGCTAGGAAAAATGCCTTTCCAATAACTTTAATTATAATTATAGTGTTAGAAGTTAGATAGTGTTGTACTTTTGAGATAGTAGAAGGTCAGCTACCAATGCCAGAGCATCTAAAATAATTGTTTTGGTGGTTTTAATTTTGGAAGACCAATGAATGAAGACAGATGTAGAATTGAAATACTTAATCATTTGGATAATATTAATATCTCAGCAAAAGGTTGCTATAAAACTTTATATAGTGATATAGATCAAATAGTGGTGAGAAGAAGACAAAAAATAATATGATTATCACAATTTCCAGACTGTAAAACAGAACAATCATGAGTGTGAAAACCTCCTAAACTATGTTCCAAAGGTTCAAGGCAGTATACTTAAGCTTACAAAAGATGCTGATGATTTATTGATTAAAGGGGATTAGCTAAACAGACAATTCATTAATCCATTATCTTAATAGATGATCACTTCAGGAGCTTATAGGAATAAATTGAAACACAATTCTTCCTACCTAGATATCTCTATAAGTCATAAGCATATGAAGAAAAACATAATGATTGATAACTGGAAAAACTTACAGGGTAACACAAACTGTGTAAAACCAAATTCAGAATCCTCTGCTTTGTATTAAGGTTCTAGAAAAACTAAGTACATAAAGTGTCTACAAAAGCTTCCTTCAAAGTTGGCTTCTAGGTTCAAAGTAGAATGAATAGTCAAGACTTAACAAGCAATGAACAATGAATCTTGAACTTCGAACTTATAACAACTCGAGAAGAGAGTTATTTGTACAATAATAAAACTAAGGAAATATCCTAAAACTGATTAAGATTTATTCTAGGAAAGGAAAGATCTTCATACGAGAAAATAGGGGCAACTGTTTAACTGCTTCTTGCTGTCCCTTTTATTCAGGTTGTGCTGGTTTTGTTGTCTGATATTTTGCCCTTTAAGCTGCTTAATTGTTTGAATCCTTTTGCACTGATTGATTCCTTCATTTTGATCTTTCATCTGATACACTTTAAACTCTGTGAATATCCTTTGACCCTGCTTAGTAGCCTTTACTGTGTTCTTTAACCTTTATTGTGCATTTCAGGTTTTTACTGTGTTTTTCAACAGTAAATCCTTTTAGATTTTATGTCACATGGTAAAGTAATTTGATATGGTCTTCATATTTGTCTTCTAACTGTATGTAGATTTTTTTCTTTATCTGCAAAACACAGAAACTGTTAAGAAAAACAAGGTGATAGAGAAGGTCATCAATGGCTTTATTGAGCTTGAAAGGATATTGGAAGGAGTTCAGAGCGTATCGGAAGGTAAAACAGTGGCTTTATTGGTCGCAGAGGCTTATGGAGGGTTCACTGTGAAAACAGGCGAAACAAAGGCAAAATGGTGATTTTTGCGTTTAAACTAAAAAAAGGTTTTCTTTTTGAAATATGGGGCAACGTGAACAGTGGTCATTTTGTCGTTATGCGGGAGGTGGCTTTGGTTTTCTTCACACCGCTTTATGAGGCACGGGCGGTTTTGGGAGGGGTCACCCGAAATAATCTAAGTCTGACATGTAGCAAGGGGAGGTCAGAGGAAATACCGCTTTTCAGGTGGGTAATGCCCGTACAAAGAGCCAACCCGAAATCGATGAGGGCCGTTGGATTTGAATGCATTTGATCGAACGATGGTGGAGTGAAAGAGCAGTACGGAGGGGCCCAATCGATTAATTATGGCCATGGCTTTATTTATGGGTTAAAACTGAGATTAGCGGGGTTCTTTGTTTAAATCATAAAAACGATTTAACAAAGAAATCCTTCGTAAAACACGGTATGGCGGACTTGAAATTTTATGAACTCGGGCAGATAATGATATCGGGTCCGGGTTGATCGCATATCGCAATTGCAGTTTAGCGGGGTAAGGCCCATCGCAAAGGAATGCGATAGGGGCCGGATGTGACATGGGAATAAATCATGTATGATATGTGATCGGGTCCGAGTCCCCATTGCATATCGGAGATCGCAATGGCGGAGGGTAATGCTTTAGCCGAGACTTGCGATGAGGGGCGGATGCGATATGGCAATAGATTATGATATATATAGCGTCGGGTCCGGGTCCATCACGTATCGCATATCGCAATCGGAGGAGAGTGCATTCATATGAAAGGCTTGCGATGCGATATTTTATGAAATACATAGTTTTTTAATAAAACTAAAAGTTTCGAGTTATTTTATAAAGGAGTTAATAATATACGAGAAAGGGAAACTTTTAGGGGTTTAATACTATAGGTTAGTGTTAATATGAAATATGAGCGAAAAAGGGGAAATATATGAAATTTGAGCAGAAAGGGGAAATACACTAAGTATAATGCTTTTTATGGGTTATTTGCTTTCGCATATATACATTAATACTTAGGCTAAACATCATTTTGTGGGTTTTTCGGGTAAAAGGGGATTTAACATGGGATTTTCACTTCTCCTAGGTAGAAAGGATTTTAACCTTAGAAAAAAGGGGTTTTTATGGAAAATGAATGAATATGAATTGTATGAAGGTAGGAAGGGGAAATTAGTAAATATAGAGATGAATGGGGATGATGGAAGTTAATTAATTGATCTCGTAGACCTTCATTTGCTTTGTGTAATGGCCTTATGGACATAGAAATATGATAAATGTACATTTTGTCCAATCAATAATCAAACTTCTGCAACCTTTCTTCTACTTACCCTTTGTTTATCCTATCATTTTTTCTTCACTTAATGGGTGCATTTAAGCTAGCAAACCCTTTTCCATTCTTTTTATTTTACAAAAGCAAACTATCTAATTCTAACCTTATAACATCCAAGGGCTTAGATTAAACTGATGAGCACCTTATTATTCTCTACCTAACTACTGATCTGCCAAGATTAAACAGTTTGGCCAGATCTTTATTGTCTAATTATAACATCAAATTTAAAGCATGAAGCAACTAAGATTAAACTATTTGACTATCATGGGTTGTGGCATTTATGACAAGCTGCACACAACCATTATTTTTGCAGAAAAAATAGTAGTGGCATTTAGACTTGCTCACTTTTAGAGTTTATTTCTTTTCTTTTCTTTCTAACCTAACATTTTCTTTTTGTCTTGACTTTTTAGGACATCTAACCTAACATTTTCTTTGATATGGACATCATCATCAAGATATTTTCAAAAACATTTTATTCACTATTGTTATGTCCATATCCTAACTTAACATTTTTTAAATATTCTATCTTATCAAAACCAAAAAATGCTACAATAGATAGTTACTAGTAAGTACCAATTAACCCATTACTAATGAGTACGCATAACTAATAACTAGTGTTCCACGGGGATGCGTCCCCCAGGGTGGGGTGCACGCACCCAACTCTTCCCACGCAACCAGGATGGGGGACATATGGGGAAATGTTTCCCCACGTCCCCCTTTTGGCGAGACATGGGGTGACGTAAGGGGAAACATTTCCCAGTGTGGGAGATGTGTCTCCCTAAAAGGGGTGCTTTTGGGCGCATCACCTTAAAAGGGGGACACCCAAAAGCACCCTTTTTGAGTTTCAAGAACTTTTGTGTGTGGAAGCCTAATATTCAAGCCAATAGCCTTATTATTGCTATGCAATTCATGGTAATGTTAAATTCTTAAAGTAAAAGGATGAAAATGAAATATAAATGAGAATATCACTTTAAATTTTTAACGTTACTATGAAATGGCTCAGGATGTTTGAGAGTGGTTTTGACCTCATTGGATTTCATATGGAGAAAGTAGAATCTTAGATCTCACTCAAAATCCAGCAGACTTAACATTTTTTCAGGGTTTCAGGATCGAGTGGATTACAATGTTTCCATTGGATTTTGTCATGTATGAGGTTATGAAACTAATATTTAATCAAGAGAATGTTATGAATATAATTATGTAAAAGTAATAAATATAGATAATAAATAATAAACATAATATTATGTAAATAAGTAATAATTAGTTAAGCAAAGGGGCATGTCTCTATCGACATGACTATTCGTGAAAGGGTACTTCCTGGTTATATATACAGGGCCCCCATTCCCAATTGTATCATCATTCTTCTTCATACATTTAATATATATTCTAGTATCTCAATGGAGATCTACATATTCCAAGTGTTCTAGAGTATTTAACCTGAAAAACGAACTTTGTTCGTTCCATTTGGTATCAGAGCAGTTCAATTCTTGGGCCGCTTCACTGCTACACAGAGCTCGTTCTTCGATCCAGGCCTGTGGCCATCAACATTTCGTCAACCTTGTTGTCATATAATTGAAGCGTTTCGCTCAGAATTTGGGAGTTTCTCCTCTGTTTTGCTGGGCCTTTCGCCATTAAAATTAAAAGAAGAAAAAAAAAGAAAAAAAAAGAAAGAGAATTCAAAAAAAGAAAAAAGAAAAATAGTTATATTAATTTAAAAAAAATATAGAATTCATTAAAAAAATTATATATAAAAAAAGAAAAAATAAATAAATAAACAAAATCATTCGATTAATTTTTTTTTAATATAATAAAAACAAAAACGTGACCAAAGGTGCAACCACAACTGCCACCCGATAAGCCACGATAGCCGCTACTTCCCCCGCGGTCTGCCCCACTGACCCCACCTGTAGCAGCGTAGTAGTTGCACTTGTTTCACACCACCAACCTCCATCCTCAACCCGACACTACCAAAACATTCGCAGCCATCTGCTTCGCCTCAATTGTGTTCACTAGCGGCCATAAACCCTAGCAGTGACCACACCCATCCTTTGCTGCCACTGACAACCACGCGTAACCACTGTAGGCTCCACCCTTTTCTACAACCATCGACACTGTGCCCCTGCTGTTTCTCTATCCCCATCCGTTGCGCTGTGGGTTGAACTGAAGCAACCCCTATCACTACTTTTCCCCCTTCGACTCACTCGAGTCGCATAGTCTATAATGCAATCACAACATGCTGCAATTCACAGTCTCCACCGCTTTAGCCATCCATCTAGCCATACATTCACGCTACCAACTATTCAAGCTGTCGTTGAATACAACATTGATAATCACCACCGCTATTGTGACACTGTTCATTTTCCGTACAATCCATACGCTTACATTGCTATATGCTACAAATATTATTTGGAAAAATTTAATACAAGACCTCCAATCTGAAAAGTTGTACCTATACACCATATCGATTGGTTAAATTAATTAACAAAGCGTTGTGCTTATATGGTAATACCATACTTTTAAGTGAAGTTATTATTAAAAAAAGGGTTTGGGGAAGTGGTGAATGTCTTTATAAAGACAAGAAAATTTAAAATTTTTTTTGATTAAAAAAGGAGGTGGTAATATATTCTAAGAACATTTATTAAGTAGTCAATATATATCTAAGTGCCTATTTATAAAATTCAAGGAGTTATTATATTAAAAAAATAAAGTATTTTGAAAAAATAAATATATAAATATTTTAAAGGACCCTCAAAACTGAAAATTGTGCCAAAGGATATTAAATTCACAAAAGACAAGGTCTTAAGTTCACAAAGTACTAGCTAAGTGTCTGAAGGAAAAATAAATGGAGTCTAATTCGGAAACGAAGGAAGGAAGATTTCTAGAAACTTAATATAACTATGTCTCGGTGCTATTTAGAATTAAAGGGTCTATTGTGAGAAAATATGTTACTATTGCTATATCGCCAGCCGAAAATAAAAATTATATAAAACCTAAAATCACAAACCAATTAGTGATTCCCGAGTCAAATATAATTGAAAAATTTGACTGTTTTAACAACAAAATATATGACATAACCAATTTACAATTAAACGTTGGAGATTATACATTCGTATCACAATTCTCAATTCAAACCCTATGGAGTGATCAAGGTGACATTATTTTAGGTTCACCTTGGATGGAAACCCTTGGTTCC
Organism: Pinus tabuliformis; assembly: GCA_031772625.1. Classification (NCBI taxonomy): domain Eukaryota; kingdom Viridiplantae; phylum Streptophyta; class Pinopsida; order Pinales; family Pinaceae; genus Pinus; species Pinus tabuliformis. The sequence goes on along the minus strand of CM062813.1, from coordinate 525,916,385 downwards.
TTCATCCTGAATACGAAAAAGAAGTTTTTGACATTTTCTTACAAAAAGAAAAAAATAACACTACAGGATGTCACCGTGAAGCCAAATTTAGTAACACCAGAAGACATCCAAGATATTTCAAAAGTAATTTTTCAAGAAGGTAAAAAAGTATTACAAAATATGCATAATAATTGACAAAATGAAGAAGTCTTGTGACTTAAGGATCATAGCGAAAAATTACTAACACAAATTAAAAAGCTTAAGAAGGACAAGAAGTCATTAAAAGACAAGTTAGAACATTGTATTCAAGAGGAAGTATCGAAGTCGCCAGTCGTAACATCCCCAGTTGAAGATAAAGAAACAAATACCGAACCAGTCAATAACAGAACTCAAGAAGAGGATCAATCAGTTGAAGGAAAAACACACTCACATGTTACAATCTAGATGATGAAAATTCCAAACGAAGATTGTGTACCTAACTCAACAACTGTAGTACCAGAAGGAAATCAAAAAATTTCCACACACCTAATAAGGGAAAGTCAAACCAAAAAAGTTCCCTATCGACATCCGAATCATGAGAGTAGACAACTCAACCATGCTACATGTCGGGACCATTCATAACAGAAACAACAAACTGATGTTCCGAAGAATACTAATGTTAGTGCAATCCATTCATGTGATAACAATTCATCACAAGTTTCCAGTCACTGCAAGATTCGACATAAGATTAATTTGGGTTGGTTTGATCCTTCTCAGTGCGACACTTTTGTTTGTTTCTCAGTGCGACACTTTTTGTTTCTCAATGGAGATCTACATATTCCAAGTGTTCTGGAGTATTTAACTTGAAGAACTAACTTTGTTCGTTCTAGAGAACCAACCCCTCTATGTACCATGATGTTATTGGCATTGGTTGTTGAACTCCTCCATCATGACCCTACTTAAAATGTACCCATCACTCAAACAAAATCTTGACTTGACATGCTACAATTTTTCTATCTTATTTTAATGCTTAGAGGGTGATATTGCTGATGAAGATCCCAATATACATAGTGATTTTGATCAATGTTGCACGACTCGTACTCTTATAAGACTCGTCATTGCATTGACTCGTATAAGACTCGGGAACGACCCTTATAAGACTCGTATAAGACTCGTCAAAATACAAAAAAATGTTAAAATATGGTAAATTTTAAGCACAAAAAAGAAACTAATGACGATTCCAATCCTTATAACTTAGAAAAACCACAGTATATGTAATAATTCATAACATCATCTCATATCTATAAAAGTACAACATAACATATTCGATTTTTGTAAGCAAAACATTTAGATACTGAATATGAAAAGGACTCGTGATTCCATTATTAAAATAAAAAATGTCAGCAAGTTCAAAATTCAATTACATATGTCATAAATGATAAATGATTGTCTCATAAGTTCATAACAATTTTGAGGCAGGTGTATTTGGAGTCTCCATTTCAGATGGAAAACTAGAGAGATCCTCAGTCTCTTCATCAAGCCAACTCAAATCAGGGGACTCCTCCTCCACAACCCAATCAGACTCTAAATCAATAGTATCCAATAAAATTGGATTGGTATCCTTTAGTTGCACTTGTTTTGTGAGCATTCGAAGGTTGTAGTAGATGAAACGCAACTTCTCCAACCTCTCATGCTCCAACTTGTTTCTCTTTTTGCTGTGGATGTGCGCAAACACTAACCAATTGCGCTCACAAGAAGAAGCACTGTAGGGTTGACTTATAACTCGGATGGCGAATTTTTGTAATTGTGGTCCCTCAGTGCCACAATTTATCCACCAATGAGTGGTAAAAAAATAGCAACAAAGATTATCAGTTTGCAATGCCAAACATATAAAAGAGAACTAGCAAAATTACAAGCTAAGTTCTAACGATTTGCATTTACAAGGCATTTTCTTGTCCTGCTGAATCCAAACATGCCAGCTGCTTCCTTGTACATATCTCGTTGTATATTGATTTTGTCTTGAATATCTTGATTCGGGAACATCTTCTCAATGCATATCATGACACATCTCATCACCTCGGGATCTCTTTGAATGCTAGACCCCTCATTATAGAATAAGCTCGGATTGAGATATGCTCCTACTGCATGCAATGGTGAATGTAGTTGCCTGTCCCATCTGGAATCAATAATTCGCCATATAGGGAGATATTTAGATTCATTTCCCTTATAGAAAGTCTTGATGGCCTCTTTGGCCCTGTCCACTTCCTCTTAAATATATCCCATTGCAGGTTTCTCTCCATCCATCAATGTCAAGACTTTCACAAGGGGCTCAGTGAAGCTGACAATCTCAGTGACTTATGCTTTCACAAGGGGCTCAGTGAAGCTGACAATCTCAGTGACTTTGTCCCACAAACTATCACCAAAGACATATGCTTTCACAGACAATGCTTCTGGTTTTGTGCTATCTTTCCAAAGTACCCATTGCTGACTACAAAACATTCTTCTCAAAGCTTGATACTCATACAAAAGGCTTTGGAGGGAAAGAAAGTTTGTAGCAAACCGTGTGACAGTTAGGCGACTAAGCTCACCCTGTGTGAATTCCCTCATAAGCTTCAATTCCCAAGCATGATTATAAATATACTTGGTAATTTGTTTGCTTTCTTGCACAACATCTTGCACCCACTCCAACTTCCCAATGTCCTCTAGCATCAAGTCTATGCAATGGGTAGCACATGGAGTCCAAAAAATGGTGGGATATTTGGCACAAAGCAACCTTCCAGCCGCCACATAATTTGCTGCATTGTCCGTGATTACTTGGACAACATTTGTAACCCCAACTTCCTCCACCATATCAACCAACAATGTAAAAATCAAATGTGCATCTTTTACATTTGCAGATGCATCAATGGATTTTAGGAACATGGCTCTTTTAGGGCAAGCTACAACAAAATTTATTATTGTTCTATCCCTCTGATTTGTCCTCTGTTTTAAAAAATGGTTGGATCGAAACAGAAATGGCCGAGCCAGACTGAGCCAGAGCCTGGCCGGGTCGGCTCAATGGCCAAATCGGTTTGGTCGGTCAGGTTGTTACCGAGTCGGCCGGCTTGGCCGAGCCAGAGCCAATTCAGTCGGCTCGGTGGCTGCAGTCGAAAAGTGCTATGTTTTTTTTGGGGAAATTTAGGACCCCACACCCCAATCTATTCTGCCTTTGGGTTCTTTGGGGTCCATTTACCTCTCCCAAACCCTATAAAAGCTACCCAACCCCTCTCATTTTCTCACAACTATCTCATTGAGTGAGAATTTGTGAGGAGTTTGTGAAGAGTTGTGGAGTTTGTTTTTGGAGCAGCAGTGAGGAGTCTTGGGCAAGCATTGAAGTAGGAGTGAGGAGCTTCTTGGGCAGCCATTGGAGCAGCATCGAGGAGTTGGTTTGTGCCTAGAGGTTTTTTTGTACTTCTAAAAATCTGTTTTTGCTTATTTAATTTTTTGTGCAAATCTGGAAATTGAAAAGAGTGTCTTTTGTAAAAGAAATGAACATTGAAACAATGCTATTTTTTTTTGTTTTCATTATCAGAATTTTTCTTTTCATTTCCAAGTCAAAAAATGGCTCCTAGAGTGAAAGATGTTGCTTGGACATATGCTGAAATGGTTGATAGTCATATGCATTGCAAATTCCGCCATAGAAAAATTAAGGAGGGTCCTAGGGGCATTCATAGGCTGAAACAATACTTGGCAGGGATTAGAGGCAAAATTACTCCATGTGAATCACCACAAATCGGGGACATTAGGAAGGAGTTGTTAAATAGCTTTGAGAAGTTTTAGGAAGAAAAAGTTAGGCAAAAAGAAATAGAGGCTGAAATTGGGAGGAAGAGGAGTATACAAAAAATGATGGCTACCAACCCCCATTTTGATTTTGAGGGCTCTTCTTCTATCCTTTATACTGATGCATCCAACCCCTTCCGCTATGTTCCTCCCTCTTTGGAGTCTATTCAAGAAAAGGGTAAGGGTAAAATGAAAAAGAAGGGTGATATGAATATCAAAATTTATTTCACTGTCATACCCTCCTCTCCATAGATGCACATGGCTCCGAACCTAGTAGAACTTTGCAACCCACTTTAGATGACCATTGGAAGAAAGAATTGAGGGAGACTGCTTGTGATTACATATCTAGATGGTGGTATGATGCTGATATCCCCTTCAATGCTTCTTGTTCACCATATTATGAGCCTATGTTTGATGCCATATTTGCTGTTGGAAAGGGCTTCAAAGGCCCTACTATGCATGAGTTAAGGGGGTATCGTTTGCAGAAAGAAATTTCCTCCATTAATGAGTATTTGAAAGATTTCAAAAACTCATGGGCAAAAACAGGATGTGCCGTCACATCAGATGGATGGACTGATCAAGGGAACCGTACCATCATAAACTTTCTTATCTTTTGCCCACAGGGAACCATGTTTCTAAAATCAGTTGATGCATCTGATAGGGTGAAAGATGGACAATTGTTGTTTCAACTATTGGATGAGGTTGTTGAGGAGGTGGGGGTGGCTAATGTTGTTCAAGTCATTGGATTTTGTGTTTGATGAGAAGACACACAGGGGGCAGAGATATTATTAGGCTTGCCATCACTAGATTTGCAACTCATTTTTTGACATTGCAATCAAAGCCAGTGGTCTCTCAAACAGGAAGGCAAATATTTGAAAAATAAAGTTAATGAAGAAATATTTTGGAAAAAAGCAGTAGAGATTGTGAATGCTGCTGAGCCACTAGTTAAGGTGTTGCGGTTGGTGGATGGGGAAAGATTGGCTATGGTCTTCATTTATGAGGCTATGGATCAAGCAAAGGAGCAAATAAAGAGGGCATACAAGGATAGAGTGGCTAAGTATGGGCCCATTTGGGCAATCATTAATGAAAGATGGAACAATCAACTCCATCGCCTTATACATGCAGTTGGGTATTTTTCAGTGTTGTGAAAATCGCGATTAAATCGCGGTTTAATGAAAAAATCATGATTTTTTCCACTTGCCGATCAAATCGCGATTTTTATACGAAAAAATCGCCCACTTTTATTTGTCGATTTTTACTGAAAAATCGTGCTTTTTTCAAAAAATTGTGATTTTTTCCAAAAAATCGCGATTTTTACTGAAAAAATCGTGCGGGGTCGGGGCAGCATGATTTTATAAACTTTTTTTTGGTTTTTGAAAAAAGATGAAAAAAGTTGAATATTTTTGTACCAAACGATTTTTTCCTGATTTTTTCCGATTCGTTCCCCGCACAGATTTAATCCCGATCGCGCTTTTCACAACACTGGTATTTTTTGAACCCACAGTATCATTATAAAGCTCTGGAGGCAGGAGCTTTGGGTGGGGAGGTTAAAGATGGACTGATTGACTGCATTGATCGCACAATCCCATTGGAGTGTGATCTGCTGGAGATACACAGACAGGTCACAACATTCAGCAAAACCATAGGTACCTTTGGGAAGAACCTAGCAAAGATTGCAAGGGAAGCAGATGAGCCAGGTAAACACAAATTTCAATTTTCAAATTCTTAATACCTATTTTGTTAAATTGTTTATAATTTGAAAGTTGGATATAATTTGTTGAGCTAACTCATTACAGTACTATGTTTTTTGCAGCACAATGGTAGGAGGCTTTTGGTAGCCATTGTCCTCAATTGCAGAATTTTGCAATTCGTATTTTGAGTCAAACTTGTAGTGCTACTGGGTGTGAGCGTAATTGGTCTATCTTTGAGAGGATTCACACGAAGAAGAGAAACCGTTTGGATAAAAAATAGTTAAATGATCTAGTCTATGTCCAATACAACCTCTGGCTTAGACGCAACCAATTGCTGAACAAAAGACCTGATTTAGATCCCATTGTGTTGGAAGATATTGATCCAACATCAGATTGGGTAGTGGAGAGTCATCCAACAGAGTTTGATTCTGATGAGGATCTTGATTTGGATTTATAGGTGGAGGCATCACTCGAACATAATGTTCAGTTGAATGCAGATCCACTTGTACCAGCCTCAGGTCTAGCCCCAAGTCCTCCAGTTGTAGGTGCTTCCTCTGCTCAGCCACGACGGAAGCGCATATCTCATCTATCTCAGCGTGCCACTGCTACACAACTTGCTAGTGCTACCATTTCTACAGTTGCAGTTGGAGATGATGATGATGAGGACCCATGGGTTTCCCTGTCTCGCTCTGATTCAAAGGTTGAGCCAGATGATGTTGGCTCCTCTAGCAATAGCCAGTAGTACTTGTCAATGGTGACTAGTGATGTTTTACTATCACAATTTACTTTTGTTGTAGAGGCCATTTCTAGCCTCCTTGGTTATGTGTTTTTGTTTTGATCTCTATATCATCATTCACGTATGTATTGGACAATGTATTGGGTGCCATTTTGATATAATGGATATACTCATGAGCGTACTTTGATCATATGTTGTCTTCTCTCGATATTCTAAAGCTTTGTGTTTGGAAACATGAATGAAAATCTTTAAAATTATGTTTTTTTATAATTAAACCGGTTGAGTTGATATTGAGTCGGAGTCGGAGTCGGAGCCGACTCTTGGTCGTTTCCAAACCAGAGTCGGAGTTTTAAAACATTGGATCTGTCCACCCATCAGACATAATTGTACAACCTGTAAATTTCCATGAGCTTTTAATGCTTTCCAATTGTTCCTTGACACACGCAAGCTCCTCATCTAGCTCTTTCTCCCTAAGTGCATTATAAGGTGGGGCTTTGTAACCAGGGCCAACACTTGCAATGGCATCCACCATGGGCTGATAAAAATAAGACTTTACATAGTTGAATAAAAGACTATTATGGTACCAAAACCTCCTCACTGCCATATCTGCCTCCTACCTTTTCTTTTCATTAAAACTATGCAAGGTTGGTTGAGATGTTGGAGTTGTACGAGGATTGAAGAAAGAAGAGGCTATACTCCTGTTTGCCACAACACTTGAACAGGAGTTACGAATCCCTCGACTTTGAATCTGTGTTTCACTCTGAGATGAGATTCTACCTATTCCAACAATCTCATCCTTTCTTTTTTCCCTCTTAGAACTTTTTTCTTTAATGGATTCCAAAGCAGCGACCATTTCAGTAGTGACTTCATCAGGGCAATTTTGATAACATCCCACACCATTCCCAGGAATTCTGGCTAGGCTGTCTTTTAGCATGTTTATGCTTGCATGCATTGTGGCATTGCAATAATTGCACTTGACATGGTGGTCATTACCGACAATGATTCGTTGACGCACATGCTGGATCATGAGACTTTCTAAAACCCTTTGGTGGCATGGTGACATAATCTGGAAGAAAAAAAAATAATTTTTTTGGTGTTTTTTTTTTAAATTTTAATTTGCAAATTATTTGCCCTGTGGCTGAGTTTCTCAGCCACACAGGGCCGCTGTGTGGCTGAGAAACTCAGCCAAAGGCCCAAACATAAAACAAAACTAAAACTACATGGAAAACATTCAAACAAGGTTCATGAAACCTACTCCAAGCTGGGTCTGATCTGATGAAGCCTCCTTTAGCTGGCCCTGTGTCGATGAAAAACTCAGCCAGAGGCCCAAACATAAAAAAAATAAAAATAAAAACTAAATTGTATACAAAAAATTACATGGAAAACATTCAAACAAGGTTCATGAAGCCTACCCCAAGCTGGGTCTGATCCGATGAAGCCTCCTTTAGCCTCCTCCAAGAGCTCCTTCAGTGTGCAATGGAGTCACTCAACACTCATAGAAATTAGCCAAACACTCAAATGACAAGTGAATGACAAATGGAAGGGAGAGAGGTGCTTATAAAGCATTTTCTTCCCTCCAATCTCCCTTTGTGAAAATTTCTAATCTGAAATTCTACTGCAACTACTGGTTTAGTTCACCTACTTATTCTTCATATTAAGTTATTTACGAAATCCCTTCTACAAATATTAAAATAAATTCTACTGTAGTTATCATATAATTACACAGAGAAAATACATACACAAGAACCAATCACATCAACACAGTTGTTTTTGTACAATTGTCTTCGGAAAAACCCAATGTGGGAAAACCGGTGTAACAAATGAGGGTTTTATTAATATTCAACAACAATCGCTTTTACAAGGAATGATTTTACAGAGAAACTGAGAGAAAACACTTGAGACTTTCCCCTAGAAACTTTTTGACACCTTGGAGACCCTTCTCCCACTTCTACGTCACTCTGCGTGGCTTTGCGTCACTCTGTGTCCCTCTGTGTCAGCATGCGTGAGGGCTGCGTCTCCCTCTGCGCTGTCTCTCAATTTCTTTGCGTCACCTCCTCCTCAGTCACTGACTGTTGTTGATGCCCTCCTCTTCCTCCACCCTGCAACTCTCCTTATGAAATCGATCTCCTTCTCTTTGAGAATCGATTTTCCTTGAGATACTGACTATGTGTCGGTGTGTCACCAAATGATTCTCAAGTCTTCTCTTATACTTCTCCTCTTGATGACTCAACGATAGAGATTAAGTCTCTAATCAATGGCTAAGATTAAAACAGACTTGATCCTCGTCTCTTAGAAGCTTCTCACCCTTATCTTTATTAATACCCATTAATATTTTAATTTTCCTAAGTTTAGACTTTAGGAACCCATTAAAAATATTTATTATTTTAATAACTCCTCATCCAGGTGGAATTTCTCCAAACGATTTCTGGGTCTTGGAAATTTCATGTGCCTTAGCCTCTCCACCAACTTTCAAGGCAAGACCACATCTGATGCTACAAAAAGAAATCAACACTCCCTCATAGCGAGGAATGTGCTCTAACAATGCTTCACCATAGAAGCATCACACTGATCCTCTGCATCGGTCCTCTGTGCTGATGCTTGATTTGCTGCCCCACATCCATTGTACTGTTGCCCATGACACTGCCATTGCCGCTGCTACATCTGTACTGCAGCTCCCTCTCAACATGCGGCATCATGCTGCCCATCGCATTGCCACTGCTAACTGCTGCACTGCAACTCTCGATACCTATCCATTTCTGCTACTGAAATGGATTCTTCACCATCCCCATCTTCTCCCTGAAATAAACAAACTTTGTTCTTCCTAGAGCCTTGGCGAGGATGTCTGCCACCTGTTCTCCTGTAGGAGTGTACCTTAACTGTATTGCCCCTTGTTGCACATCGTCTCTGACAAAGTGACACTTGATATCAATGTGCTTCGACTGATCATGAAATATTGGATTTTCAGAGAGCTTGATGCAACTTTGGTTATCACACAAAATCCTGGTCGCTTCCATCCTTCCCCTAAATAGATTCACAAGCAATTTTCTAAGCCATCTGGCTTTGCACGAAGCTGTGCTAGCTGCCATATATTCTGCTTCAGCTGTGCTCAGAGCCACAGATTTCTATTTTCTACTACACCACGAGGTCATTCCTGATCTAATGTTAAAACAATACCCAGTTGTACTTTTCTGATCTATTGAACTTCTAACCTAATCTGCGTCAGTGAACCCACTCAACTTGATGTCATTGCCTTGGGTGTACAATAGTCCATGCTCGATTGTTCCTTGTATATACCTGAGAACATGTTTGGTTGCTGCCTAGTGTGCTCTCTTGGGTTTCACCATGAACTGACTGAGGGTGTTGACAGCGTAACATATGTCTGGCTTGGTATTGACCAGATACATCAGGGACCCTATAAGCTGCCTGTACAAGGTGGGATCAACGTTTTTGTCTTCTGATGCATCAATCTTCTTCCAGTTGGTGATCATTGGAGTAGCCATAGGTCTACAGTCCTGCATCCTGAATCTCTTCAAGATTTCTGTAGCATATCTCCCTTGTCCAAGGAAGATCTCACCCTTCTGTTGCCAAACTTCCAACCCCAGGAAATAATGCATCTGTCCCAAATCCTTCATGTCGAATTCTATGGCTAGGTTCTTCTTACAGTCTTTGATGAGCTTGGATGATCCTGTCAGGAAAAGATCATCCACATATAATGCCAAGATTAGAGGCTCATTCTCTACGACAAGATAGTAAAGATTAGGATCCGCGTCACTCTTGACGAACCCCATCTTCTGCAAGTAGCCATCAATTCGATCGTACCACGCTCTAGGTGCCTGTTTAAGCCCATACAAGGCTTTCTTTAATCTGCATACATGAGATTTCTTCTCATGTGTCTCAAAACCCTCTGCTTGTTCAATGTATACTTCCTCTTCTATCACCCCATTCAAGAATGTTGTCTTGACATCCATCTGGTGAATCTCCCACTTCATCTGTGCTGCAAGGGATATCAAGGTTCTAATAAAAGTATACTTGGCTACTAGGGCGAGGATTTCTTCGTAGTCTATTCCTTCCTTCTGAGCATACCCCTTAGCCACAAACCTGGCTTTGTATTTCTCCACACTGCCGTTTGCAGCATATTTGACTTTGTAGATCCATCTCGAACTTATGACTGACCTGTCTTGCGCCATAGGTACCACTTCCCAGACATCATTGACCATTATAGAACTGTATTCCTCCACCATAGCATCTTACCCATACTTAATGTTGAACAACCTCCTAAAAAAGGTTCCCCGACCTGAGCTACTAGGGTGTGGTATCTGTTTGGTTGTCTTCCCTCCCTTTTATCATTCTTGGGTGCACCAATGAAGTCCTCTGCATCCTGTAGAACCTGTCGGAGTTCTCGACTTGTTCTTCTACTGGTAGTGGGTACATCTATTAGCTCTTCCTCTTCTTGAGATTCCTCCTGTTCTGAAGCTTTGCCTTTAGGAGAACTGCTGATACTAGTTTCTGTTGGTCGAAGTGGTTGGATCAACAGATCGTCTTTTGACTGCTCCTTGGAAGGCATTTCTCAGGATTTCCTGAAAGCTCTGTCCTCCATGAACTTTACATCCCATTGAACCACTACCTTCCTACTCCCTGGAAGATAGACTCTAAATGCCTTAGCATTCTCGCTATATCCCACAAGATATCCTTTCTTAGCAGTTTGATCTAATTTCTTTCTCTTTTTTTCGGGTGTACGACAATATGCCAAACTCCCAAATATCCTAAAATGACTGGCTTCAGGTGTCTTCCCGGTGAAGACCTTTTCCGCAGTGATTTTGCCCAACGCCCTGTGCGGAGTCCTGTTCTGGACATAAAGTGTTGTGCTGCATGCTTCTGCCCACAGAAATTTGGGCATATCATGATCATATAGCATTTCCCTAACTGCTTCCACAATAGTATTGTTTTTCCTTTCTGCTACTCCATTCTGCTCCGGATTGTAGGGATCTTTCCACTCTTTTTTGATGCCTTCCCTAACGCAAAAATTGGTGAAGTCCTTGTCAACATGCTCTCCACCATTGTCTGAGGGCAACACTTTTATCTTCTTTCACGTCAGATTCTCCACTAGAGCCTTGAACTCTTTGAATTGTCCAAAAACCTCATCCTTGGTTTTCAAAAAGTAGATCCAAGTCTTCTTGGAATGGTCATCGATGAAGGTGACAAAGTATTCGACACCACTAAGAGCTTTTGTGGACATCGGTCCGCAAATGTCTGATTGTATCAATCATAGAACACTCTTAGCTCTATTGTTACTTCTAGAAAACTCTGCTTTGGCATACTTGCCTAGAGCGCACCCTCTACATGCATCATCTCGTCTGGGACTTAGTTCTAGAACACCTGATACTGTTTTCCTAAGAATTCTTAGAGCCCCATGGTGTAAGTGTCCCATACTCCTGTGCCATAGTTCATTCAAATCTTTATCCCCATTGCTGCCTATCAGTGCCATTGGAGATTCTAGCTGTAATCTATGCAACACGTTACTTCTGATTCCAATCTGGCCCTTCTTTTTCCAACTCGAGTGTTTGACATATACTTTCTCCTTAATGGAGAAAACGTCATAGCCCTTGTTTTGAAGTTGAGATACAGAGAGTAAGTTCATCCCCAATCTTGGCACATGCGACACATTGGTTGCTTGAAGCCGCTCTCCTGCTTCGATTTGAAAGACTACAATACCTCTTCTTACAGGGGTGCACTTTGCCTTATTTCCCATGGTGATCTGAAAATTCATCCTTTCTTCCTAATAATCTGAAAAACATTCTCGAATTCCTGTCATATGAAAGGAAGCTCTACTATCTATATACCAAACCTTAGAGGAGGCAGAGCTTGTTAGTGAAGCGACTTCTTCTTCTTGTCTGGAAGCTAACATAGAAAAATCATGATCCATGTCCCTTGTGCTATCTTCTGGAAATCTGCGTGAGTCCCTTTGAGTTGATGCCTCTGCATCATGCTCTTGACCCATAGCTGATTCTTCTCTCTTGTTGCCGGATCTCTCCTCTGATACCATGTGAAAATTTCTAATATGAAATTCTACTGCAGCTACTGATTTATTTCACCTACTTATTCTTCACAATAAGTTATTTACGAAATCCCTTCAACAAATATTAAAATAAATTCTATTGCAGTTATCACATAATTACACAGAGAAAATACATACACAAGAACCAATCACATCAACACAGTTGTTTTTGGACAATTGTCCCCGGAAAAACCCAATGTGGGAAAACCGGTGTAGCAGATGAGGGTTTTATTAATCTTCAGCAACAATCACTTTTACAAGGAATGATTTTACAGAGAAACTGAGAGAAAACACCTGAGACTTTCCCCTAGAAACTTTTTGACACCTTGGAGACCCTTCTCCCACTTTTGCGTCCCTCTGCGTGGCTTTGCGTCCCTTTGCGTCAGCTTGCGTGAGCGCTGCGTCTTCCCCTGGACTGCGTCTCCCTCTGCGCTGTCTCTCAATGTCCTTGCATCACCTCCTCCTCAGTCACTGACTGTTGTTGATGCCCTCCTCTTCCTCCACCTTGCAACTCTCCCTCTGAAATCGATCTCCTTTTCTTTGAGAATCGATTTTCCTTGGGATACTGAATATATGCCGCTGTGTCTCCAAATGATCCTCAAGTCTTCTCTTATACTTTCCCTATTGATGACTTAACGATCGAGATTAAGTCTCTAATCAACGACTAAGATTAAAACAGACTTGATCGTCGTCTCTTTGAAGCTTCTCACCCTTATCTTTATTAATACCCATTAATATTTTAATTTTCCCAAGTTTAGACTTTAGGAACCCATTAAAAATATTAATTATTTTAATAACCCCTCATCTGGGTGGAATTTCTCCAAACGATTTCTGGGTCTTGGAGATCTCATGTGCCTTAGCCTCTCCACCAACTTTCAAATCTAGAGCATATCCGATGCTACAAAAAAAATGAACTCCCTTTTCCTTCACCTCATTTCCAAAAAAGAAAAAAAGAAAAAATGAAAAAATGTGCCTTTTTATGCTCGACGAGTTCTAGAGCATATCCGCGGGTCTTATACGGGTAGCCGGGTATAATAAAATACCCACCGAGTTTGGGCCTTAAGTGCGGGTTCTATGCAAGTGACCCGACTCGGTATAGAACCTGCCAAGACCCACGGGTAGTCGCGGGTATTACATGGGTGGTTCTTCACTGATTTTGATGATACATAAGTATTTTTTGTAGGATGATTTTGTTTGGATGCTAGAAGCCTTATAGAGCCTATATATTGATGTATTTTTGGTTCAAAGATGAACTGCACTTGGTGCTATTTTCGTTATGTGCACCCTTACATTTTACTATATAAATGAAAACTTTTGCTTATTTGTGTATAAATGGTTTGAATTTATATGGATGCACATGCATATATATGTTTTTCTTTAAAATTTGAATATTTTATGTATTTTTGTGCGATTATTTTTTTGATCTTGTTTTTTTACCAGTTCTCACTGATTCTTGATTAAGAGGGTTTTCTGGTTCAGTTTCAATAACATTGATATTTATTATAGTCTATTTAGCTTAGTTCTAATTAGATTCTAGAATGATGAATGATGAATTTAGATTTTAAATCAATTTGCATTCTAGAATGATCAATGATGAATATGGATCAGTGTATTTCATTATTGAATCTCGTGATGTATGGATGAAAGATGAGTATGAATGATGAATATGGATGAGTGTATTTCATTATTTAATTCAATTATGCATGGATCAATATATTTATGCTTTCATTATTGAATATGAATTTGTTTTTTTATTTATTTTTATTTTTTTTGTTGTGATTCACGGACACCTTGGTCAATGGGTGGTCGCTACGTCCATGGAAAACTCTGGGCTGATTGACCCTGAAGGGAATTTAGCCCCGCGGCCCACTAACAAGGCCTAACCCCAGGGGGTTTGGGCACAATGGACCCTGTGACCTCCCGAACGGCGAGGCACTGATTTTGACCAACTGAGCTAACCCTTGGGGCTGATATGAATTTGAATTATATATATTAAAAAATTATATATCCCAACGTCTCCCCGTCCCCCCTAAATTTCCCCAAATTTTGAGGGTACTCCCACAAGTCCCCCTTGTGTGTCTCCCCACACCCTCGTCTCCCTGTCCAGGGGTCTTGCTGGAACATTGCTAATAACAGTGCACTAAATTAACATATACACAATACAAATCTCTTGTAGATAATATGATAAAATTAGAAGATTATTCTATTCCCATATGTATATGTGTTTCTAATTCTTGAGAGGCATCTTCATTGTCATCCTTGTTGTCACGCCCCCAATCTTTTTTCTTTAATTGGGCGGTGTGCGGCACCACCGAACGCTCACTTTTACCAAGTGCACGTTTGTGGACTACGCCTTAACCAAGATAACCGAGCATTAACCGATATCAACTTCTTCTTAAACCGATATAACATGCATTAACCGATTATCTTATCCATATAAATGCTTAGATCTTCATTCTTCATTATACATCATAACATCATCATGCATAACTTAAACCGGAATAATAAGAACAACATTCATATGAATCGGGAGGGGCAACTCCCAAGTGAGTCTGCCCGCAATTATATATTATAATAAAAGCTTCAAAGATACAATGCAAGTGTGCCGGGCAAATCCACGGCCAACACTTGATTCCTCTTTCAATTTTACAACAAGGCAAGAAGCCTTAATCATACACCAATTCTGCACCTTTTGAACGTGAACGAGACCCACCCGGGTCTCTACGCCGTTCACTCAAATACTGCACTAACTGTGTACCCAACCGAGATCATAAACCTGCAACCGTATACCATATGCCGTGAGACACTCTCACCAAAACTGCGCAAGCTGCTCACCGACTGCATAAACCGTGCTCATATATGATCCCCAACCGAGACAACCTGTTATGTATAACTCGCTGCGCTGCTACCCGAGCGTGCCCAAACACTCACATAATCTGCGCACTCGTATAACCAACCTGCTGTCCAAATATCGTAGCTTGTTCCCCCAAACTCCAAGTAGAAATCCTTCGCATTCCCTTTGTCATGCGCATGAGTTATGCGCATAAGAACTGCGCATTTCCCACTTGATATGCGAAGACAAGAGCGATGGATGATGGTCTAAATGAATCTCATCACATGTTATTTATATGCCTCTTATCGTAGGATTATGAACGGGTGTCTTGGCCTTAAGGCCGACACCGTTTCTCTCACCATAAGCCCACGAATGCCATTTTAACACGTCGGTCTTCACTCCATCCATTCCCCATCGATATATACATGCTTTCCTTCATACGCTTTACGCCTTCCACGTCATTTAGCATATAGGTCCATACATGTACATATAATATTTTATTTAATTCACGCCCATATCCATATGTGCGTACAGCCATTATATGAATGATCTTTATGCCCATACATACGTTATGTTGGTCTTTCGCCATGTGTCAAAGCCTTTGTCCCATACGCATCCTTTTATATGTTTTTAAGGGGGTATTCACTTACGGCCATCCCCATTATCCCCATATAAATCCACGTATGCACATTGTCTTATATTTCCACACGCGTTCACGTCCTTATAACATATGTTTATGCGCTAATATATACGCTTATGTTTACATGCTATTTCATACATGCGCATAAGCTCCATTTTCGTGCTCTCAATATACTCGCCCGACATTTGTCCACATCCCAGGCAATGTCCCATATATTTCGTCGCACTGCAACTCTGTTTCGTCGCACTATTCTGCAGCCCCGTCACACTATCGGATGACCATGTCCGCTCGTCGGGTGGTCGTGCCCGTGCTCGTCTGCAGAACCGCGTCCTCAACCGTTGCCTTATGCCCGCCTTGTCGAACCGCGCCCTCGTTCCGTCATGCTGTCCACCGCATTTGTCGTTCGGGCTGTTCGTCCATCGAGCGTGGGTTGCCCATGGGTCGTCCGCCCATCGGTTCGCCCACCAATCCAACGCACCGCACCAACTCGTCTTCCGCAGCTCGTGCCGAACCTCGTCGTGCCGTGCCTCAACCGTCGCACATCATCTCGTCGGGCCGCCCGCCCATCGTGTAAGGGCGCCCACCCGGGTCGTGCCCACGCCTAACCGCCGGGTGAATGTCGTGCGCGCCCTGCCCGAACTGCCAGGGCGTTACACTTGTTGTCGGTACTTGACAAATTTAGTTGTCATGTTTATTTCTAGTTACATGTTGTTTCCACTCATGTCTATTCTTCTGACCATTGATAAATACAATGGTAGTTGTACTTGATAATTAATATATAAAGGGATCTTGTACTCAATTGTGACACACATTGGTGTTTTCAACTTTTCATATAGTGAAAGCAATTGTTTATAGTGGAGTTTCTTCCATGATGGCTTTCTTCACAATAGATTTGGTGTTTGGATTTTATGTGATGGTGTGCAATCTGTGATTGGGCTCCATCTCAAGTTTCTAACATGGTATTTAAATGAGCAAAGTTCATTTCCTGAATATGACATGAACAACTTGGTTCTTAAATTGAATAGCCAGAAAAAAATGGGATAAAATAAAGTAATACATACAGATTAAAATATTGTATCGAATAAAATATGAGAGGTGATGATGATAAAATGGCATGTATGATGTGACAATGTACTTGTAGCATTTACTAATTGTTACCACTCAAATAAGCAGTGTTGGCAAGGTTTGACCAAGACGGTGAAGCGAACAAAGTTCCTTCTACAAATTAATTACTCCAAAAGACTTGGAATATCAAGATATCCACGAGGATACAAATATTATATATTAAATATGAATAAGAATGAATGAATAATGATTTACAATGAGAACGAGAGGCTTCCTTATATACCACGCAAGTGTCTCTTCATGAAGAGTCATGCCTCATTTAGACATGCCTCTTCAACGTAATTACTAATTAACTAATAATTATTTATGATTATTATCATTTACATTATATTTATATTATTTATATATTTTATTTGTCACATTGCCTCTTTCCTCAAAAAGCTTTGTCCTCAAAGCTTGTCGATAAATTTTATATATGCCCAATGTCATTTCAGTGTATTCGTCTCACTTTTGGCCAACTTGGTTGATTTTTTTGGTTGCTACAGTGAGTATTCAAGTCTGCCATAAAAGGAAATCAAAAGAACGAAATTTAAAATTTGAATATTGAATTTAATTTGCCTCCAAAAGTCAAATTGGCCTGGCATAAGGACAGGTCGGCATAGCCATAAAGACACACTAATTCGGGCAGCCTAAACCACTATATATTGGCATTCGACGTCATTACTTGGAGACCAGTTCAGACCATGATATCATCTTCTGATTTTCTGTTCACGCGTGTGAGTTAAGGAGTCTTTTGAGGATGACCAAACTCATCTTCTGATCTGTTTTGACCTGCATTGACCGGGTGTTTGAGGTAGTTTGAATGAGATTCTGAGGCAGCTGCAGGAGGCCGAATTTTGGCCCTGTTGATTGGAGTTGACCAAATTTTGTGCAGCAGCAGGAAGGCCAAATTTTTGGTTTGTTTGACCAGCTTTGACCTGTATGATTTCTATTGTTTGTTTGACCAACTTTGACTGGAAAGATCAGATTGCACTTTCGTTGAATTGAACAATTTCTCATAGAGAAGGTTGCTGGGTTTTCTCCCGAGCTTTGGTTTCCCATGTGAAAAATTGTCTTTTTGTGGTTGGCTCTCTCTTTATGATCATGCTGTCATTATTATATTATGGTTGAGTTTTTCTATGTTTAATTGGTTAATCATGAATGTCACATAAGTGAACTTGTTTAAGAAATCATGGGAAAGTAATTATCAGATTAGAAGATCATGAAAAACCAACAAACTTCCACTAAATGCCATGGGCAGTATCCCTACTCACAACAATTCAACCATAGAGTAAGTGGAACAGTGCCTATATCTGTATATGGAAGAGGTAGGAGTTAGTTAAATGACCAAATTCTGATCTGATTTATGATGTAACAGCGAATTAATGTTGCAGACCAACAGTGAGAAATTAGTTAATATGCTATGAAAAACGAGTTTGAAACACCTCAAATTGAATATGGAAGCTTCTTAGCACAATAGAAGACTAAATAGAGCTGTTATGTATGGCTGTAAGAAGAAGAAACACTTTCTGTTCACACCTGTAGATTTAATATTTCTGAAGAGTGCAGCAGACCAACAAGCGTAAGGTCACTTCATGGGCCTGAAAATAGCCTTTAGTGAACCTGAAACTCAAGGGATTTTGTTGGAGAAGTTAGTTCTATCAAAGAGTTTTCCAATGAGCACAAGAACACTAATTTTGGACGAGTAGTTTGAAAGATATTGAATTTGCGATACAACTGCCCAAAAACAAGCCTAGAACCGTGAAGGCTAAAAATTGACTTAACCAAAAACAATGATCAGAATTGCAAATCCTTTTCGGCAGTCAATAAATGATCTAATAGTGATAGATAGTCAACAAGAAACCTCTTTAGATCAATTTCAATGGATACAAAAGTTTCTACCCTGATTTTTTATGTATCCCAAGGCAAGTGGTCACCTCCAATCACTTCCATCTTTGCTGTTGATTATTTCCAGAACCTGTAATTAGCTTCAAAACACTTGGAAATGAAATTAGTACAATAATACAAGGCAAATTAATGGGGGCCGTATAACCTTAGGGCTTCCCAACGTTGCAAATTTTGTGGTGATTTTACCAATGATATAATCAGTAAATGCAATATAATCCACAATTTAATGAAGATATTCACTATTTAAATATTTTTTGAAAATTTTGGAAGATATAAGTTTGGTTTTTGAGACATGATTTTTTAAGGTTTTTTATATTTGAAACTAATTACAAATTTACAAAAAATTATAGGAAATTTGAGATATAATTTTGTAAATAAAATGATTGCAAATTTCTGGAATAAGGATATGATCATTCTTCCACAAGTGTCAAGAGCTGTGAATTATGTCCTCTCTTGATTTGTTATCTCAATGCTTGAGGTCTTAGAACACTACGTGGATACAACCCTAGCCTCCAAAACAAGTACTGGAACCAAAATTCCACTAGGAGGGCCTTCCAAGAAGAGAATCCTGTATCCAAGCAATCAACAATTATTGAAGATAAGGTTATTTATCTCTAGAGGGGAGAGTGAATCATGTACCAAAGAGAAAAACAATACCTTGAATAAATTTAGAGAAGATGTGAGATAAACTCTAGATCTCCTCTTCCAAGACTTCTTGGATCGATTCACTTAGCCTTAAGTAACTTTGTGCTGCTCCAAAATTTGCCTTTCAAAAATATTTGGTCAACCAAACAAAAGAAGAGAATTCACATGTACATGCTTTTGTCTCATGAAAAAGTTCACATTTTAGATCACTTAATAAGTTCACAATGATTTTCTCAAGAGGAGAAGACCTATATTTATAGATGAGGCTCTTTAAAATACCCTCCTTGGTCTTCCACAAAATATGTAACTTCGTTGAATTTTCTGCAATATGTGCAGTAGAAACCAATTTTTTGATCTAATAATTAGTTTCTAATGGTTTTTCCACTCACAATATTTTGACTGATATCATTCAACAATTATACATAGAATATCCCGACAATAAATGCAACGAAAATAGTAAAGATCTTAGAGATGTTGAAAAATTGTTATTGATTTCATAGGATGAGTGGGCCAACATTTGTTGGGTTATTTGTGTGCACAAATGAGTGAATTTGGATGCAAGGACCCTCTAGATTAGTAGTCCTTGTCATGCCATTTCATTTGATGGTGGCACACCTTATGGGTTCTCTTGGTTGGAGAGATGTTGATTTTTTAAGGTTGAAGCCCCAAAGATGGGTTTTGTACCAACACGTCTGCCCCTAAAGTTTATGACCATAACACTAGTTTGCTGCCGTAAAAGAAAGTCGAAATTATAATTTATACAGGCCTAAATCCATGGTTCCAAATTAGCCTTCAAAGCAAGCATTTTGAAGAACAAAATTTATTTTTTAAAAGTAGTCTTTAGCAGGTTGGCCTAATAGCAAATGTTTAAGTCGACTCCATCAAAAAATCGTGGCTTTTCATGGATCAGGTTAGCCTTAATACAGCCTCCTCCAAAATACATATGTATTCACCCTAGTCTTGGTAAATTGAGGCAAGAATTTTGGCTAATCTGAGGTAATAAAACAGGAGGAGTAATTCGAGGCCTAAGCTGCACTGAAGATCTGCAGAAGGCTGAGTTCTCAAGAGGGACTTTTGACATAATTTTTATACTTTTTTTTGTGGTGGGTTTGTTGTTGCCTAAGATGTACACCTAAGTGTGGTGAAAGTTTCTAACCGCACAAGGTATAATCTTTATGGCCCAACGTTCAGAGCAGTGGTTGTCACCTATTCTCTACTCAGTCCGTTTAAGCTCTCTCCTAGACAAGCTATGGGGCGTAGTCCCTAAGATGATTAGAAAGGAAAAACTTGTTGAAAACAAGTTCTAGGAGACTAAGGGCAAGACAATTACTTCTATGTAACTTGAATTTAAGGATTATTTAGCAAGTATGATTGTTTTAAATAAGCAATGTAAACATTACCGAGATGGATTCCAATAAGATCAATATGACAATGACAAGATAACAATGATATATTGGTGCCTTGAAACAATGCTCAATAAAGAAATAACACTTGCAAAATGGAATGATAAGCAATTGTTGTAGGACAAGTGCTAGAACAAGAAACCAAGAGATTACAAACAACTGAAAATATGAGTAACAAGACTTGAGATATAACTTGCAAGAAAAAAAGGCTTGTACTTCCAATGGAAAATGCTCAACAATAATATAGATGATAGACAAGATGAATTAGCCCACAATTTCAATTACAATAATCAATTGGAAGACAATGCTAAATGAATGAATGCAAGATCTATCTATTTGTGATGCAAGGATCTTGGTTAATTTTAGTTAAATGCCTAATCTATGGTGAATGCTTTCTCCTCAATTGTCAAGACTAATTTTGGAACAAGGTGGTTGAAAGAAGTGTTGGGGAAGGAGGCAATGACCTCATTAATGATACCTACATAGGGTTTCTAGCAACCCAAGTGTCTCTGTTCCTACAAGGGACTGAGCCACAAGAGAACTGCAAGGTCACCTGTTTTAACCGTTGTTCAAGGGTCAAGCCTATTAAATTGAATATTGGAGAAAATTGTCCTAAGATTTCTATTCAACCAAGCTTAAGCTGGGAGGTAGATTTTAAGAATGCAAACCTAAGGCTTTTATGGAAATGATGATGCAATTTGAATTGAATGAATTTTAATGACGCCCACGAGACCTAATGTTCTAAGGGACCTATACTCCAAACCAAACAAAACATCATAGTTTCAAGATTCCCTCTAAACCAACCCTTTTGCCATGAATCTTGATGAAGAAATTTGCAGTTTTGTGAAGCCTTGCTTCCTCAAATAGCGTGCTCAAACTGTCCACCTTTAGTTATTTTCAAACTGATTACGAATGTCCTCATAAGCCGGACATTCCATGATGAAGTGCTATTCAGTTTCAACTGCTCCTTTTCTACAAAAGATGCAAGTTCTTTCTTCCCACTCTTCCTTGAGAGTTATCCATCTACCTATTTCGCACCTAAGATGGTGAGGTCCGGTCCTCAGTTGCGCTTAAATAAGTCTTTTCATCATGCGACTGTGATGGGTTGAAATTTTTGACATATATCGATTTTTTTCTGCCAACCTGTTTCTCCCACATGGCAGTCCTAAATTTTTCAAGTACCCACTTTTTTATCTCCTCTTTAGAGTTAGGACAGTGTTGCCAATTTATTCCCCATTTGCTCATCCACTTGTCATTTTGCTTCCTCCATGTTTTCTTCCTATGTTTTAGCTCCTCTGTAGCAATCATCTTGGGCCAACGGTGTTCATCCATGCTTTCCACCTTTTTAAATAACTTAACAAACGAATGTTTGCTAAAGCCTCCATTGGGAATATTCCAGCCCCCACTAGCAAGATCTCATATGGGACAATGAACTTGACTTTGAGGTTACTAATGATTAAGTGCTTTTGAATTCTTTCTAGCTGTCTCCACTTGTGATTTGACATGCTGATCCCCCAAACTTCACATCCATAGAGGACAACTGGGGTAAACAACGCTCCAAAAAGAGTTTTCTTGGTTTTCCAGTCCCATAATTCTGCTTTCCTGCATCTGTTCTGAAGGAGGTAAGAAGCTCTCCATCCCAACTGAGCCTGTTGTGAAAAACAATGCAATGCAATGCTTTAATGAGACACAATTAGAGCAAAATGCTTCAAATGGAATGCTTGAGATATATTAAGATACCGATCCACTTATAATCTATATTACTTCAAGTAGAAAGTAAGATTAGCTTAAGATAATAACCAATGAAGCAACAAGAAATTACTCAATGAAACAAAACTAGAAATGACAATTAGAATTAGATGTTAGATCAACAACTCAAAATGCCTTTAAATAAAAGTGCTTTTAGGACGTTCTTTACTTATGAAACCAAGTAAGAATTATGATGAAAGCACACTTATGAGATGGTAGATGAGATTTCTAATCAAGAAGATAATGAAACTACTTTAGATCTACAATTGCAAGTGAAACAAAGACAAGAGATATTCCAAATGCACTAGATCAAGTAGCTAACTAACGAATGCAAACTAGGGGATTAGATATAGGATGCAATAGTTAGCAATGCAAGATGCAATGAAACTAGAAATGCAAGAGAGACAACTTGCTGCTTCAATGTCGAAATTCTCTATTTGCTGAAGAGGATCAAAGTTGCTGGAAGAAGGGCCTAATAGGTCACTTACTAGCCCTAGACAAGGAAGCAAGTCAAAGCGAAGCTACTAGGAGGCCTTGGAAGGAAAAATTTGGCTCACACGTGTGTATACAATAGTAGTTGCAGGGGGGGCGAACACTTCAGACCTGCAGTAGAGGCTGAAATTTTGAAACTGGGGGTCGAAGTTGTGCTGCTAGAAGAGATTTTACTGGGTTTGACTTGGACAAAGGAAGCACATCATCAGGAGAGGTCAGATTTGGCCTTGGAAGGGTATTGGTCTTGTTCTAGAGGTCTTGGAATTCGTCAATTGAAGAATCTATAAGAAGAGAAGAGATTTACGAGTTTTCATTTCAAGTGGAGAGGTTTTGGCCTTGGCTTGCAACCTATATCCTGTGTTCTTGTGTACTATTGTTCTTCTTGTTTTGGTAGTTGTTTGATGATAAGAACAAACATAATAATAAGAGAAGAAGCTAATAAGAAAGTAAAAGTAAAAAGACATCACAAACAGTTATCAAGAATAGAAAAATCATCCTATCTTTTGCCCTATAGATTTCTCAACATGGTATTAGAGCTAAGATTGGCTAAGGGCATAATGAAGATATCTTCTACATTGAAGAAGTTCCTAACGAAGTGTACAATGGTGGGAAGTCATCTCAAGAACGACATAAAAGAAGTATACGACCTGTTATTTTCTCTTAAGAAGGAATTAACCAAGATATCTACAAAGCACGGAGGACTATTCTCGGCAGTCACCGACACATTTCAAGATGAGAATATTTGGGTAATCGATAGTGGAACATCGAGACATATGACTGGTCAACATAAGCAACTAAAAACATTGTTAAAAGGAAAGTCCTTTTACTCTGTAGAGCCTGGTGATAATAGGAGCTACCCTGTGAGAGGAATTGGATCAACCTCACTAGAGCTGGAGAATTGAGGAAATATTCATCTCAACAATATCTTGTTTGTTCCAGGTTTGCACAAGAATTTACTTTCTATTTCATGTCTAGAAGATAAAGGTGATAGAATTGCTTTCATAGATAGAAACGTTGTAGTATGGGATAAAAAGTCAAGCATAGAAGATGGAAGGATGATTGGGATCCGTGAAGGAAGACTTTATAGATTCTTATTGCTCAATTAAGAACTAACTCGCATCAACTTTGGTGTGAAACAAGACGGTGGAAAAGACCTAAAGAAGCTTGGGAAGAATGGGTGTGTACTTTTTTCACTTCTGGGCAGTGGAATCAGAAAAACATTTCATTTTGGAATGTGATGCTTTCAGAGACATCAGAGACAATTATGGAAATATGTTAGCATTGGTCCCTTGGCATTGTCTTTTCAGTGAGGGAACTGTTAGAAGGTTGGGTCAGCTCATCATCAATTTGAATAAGAAAATGATTGAATTGCAAAAGGCGAAAAGCAGGGAGGCTGGTGGTCCCATAGACTATTTTTAGTCTCGTGGACGTTAAAATATCATTCATTCATATTCTACATCCATGGTTTTTTAGGTCCTTTCATTTTCCTATGTTTTCATTTTGATCACCATTCTCACATATTGTAGTTGGTCTATAAGAGTTTGTAAAAATAATCACCATAATTAGGGAATTATGAAAAAATATAGAATGACAAGAAGCAAAAATGATTACATGATGAAAATTGCTAGGTAGCTACCTGGCTTACGATCGTTGCAATCTCTTATTTTCACCCTTTAGAGTGATTAGCTTATTTGGAATGGATATGATGGGATGCTTTTCTCCCGTGTGTATCCTATGGAATTGGTCTTTATAGTGATCAACAGTTCAAGTTTTCTTGATTCAAAGTAGCAAGCAACATAAGATTTGGCTTCAAAATTCTCTAATTGTATAGCTTTGGTTTTTATATCTGATTGCTTAGATTTATTTGATGGCTTTGGTGATTTCATTGCGCTCACTTCTGAAATTTAATGCTGTAAATTTAATTGTGAGTGCAACACTTATTTTAGTATGTCTGGCCCTTAGGTGAATGAAATAGCTTGGAATACAACTGGAGAGCTTTTCTTTCTCACAACAGGAAATGGTAAGGAAATCTCTTTGTTTCAATGCTTATTATTACATTTTAGTCTCTATGTTTTGTCCTTTCAAATTGCGATGTTTTATATTATATCTGGCAAATATTGATTAAAGAACAAACGGCTGTTGGCTAAAAATTTGTTATCTTTTGTCTTTTAATTTACTTGGTGATGTATTAAATACACATGTAGTTGATAAATTATAATGTGCTCAATTGTTGTAGTGACTTCATGGGTTATGTGAAGGGTTTATAAACCTAGGGTATCATCGCTAAGAAGTTTTAATTAGGAAGTCTTCTTTAGGTAATCATACTTAATTCTGGATGGGTGAATAATTGCTTCCCCAACATCATGTTGATATGAGCTCGATGTGTATAAAAGTCCCCCTTTTTGTAAATATTGCTATTTTGCATCTCCTACTGTTTTGAAGTTTTAAGTCATTTGTGCAGACACTGTCTATTCATTATGTTTCATTTTAAACTTGTAATGTTGGGAAGTTTTGTTCGACATTTCGGCATGATTGTTGTGTTTAGGTTTTGGGAAGGTCATGGGTTCCAACTTTGGTTGGCTACAATACCAGGGATTGAAACAAAAGAATGTAATGACTTAAATGGGTAGAGAGGTGTATGAACTTAGGAAATTGATGGTCCTTGGACTAACAGAAGTGAACCTTTTGAGAGATGAGATGCCCATTTCTGTCAACCAAGACTGTGCATGTGACTTCCAGATAAGTAATTGAATGACTAAAATGGGTATAGATGTGTACTTAGAAAATTAATGACTCTTGGATTAAAGGAAGTGAACCATGTGAGAGATGTGATGCCCGTTTATGTCAAGCAAGACTATGTGCTTGTGATTTCGAGATAAATTGGGGATTAACCAAAATAATACACAGTTGAGTTTAAAATAATCCAAAGACATCATGTATCTTGGGAGCACAAGGATCATGTATGTATATGGAGATAATGTTTTGATTTTCATCTTAATTTGTCAGCTTAATATTTTGATATGATCTTATGAGTTAATCCTAGTGATGAAGTCTCAGCAACATAAAGGGTCCAAAAGTTCAAGAGTACGACATTATGCAAGAATTGCAACACGTTAATGGGTAAAACTCCTTTCTTCAAAGGAAGCTATTGTAGAAAATATTTTGTTAGGTTATTTAATGAGGAACTTTTGAATTTGGTGTTGGTATTGTTCTTTAAAGTAGTTATCAATCCATGCACAAAAGAGTGATTCGAGGGAACCTTTTTGTGAATCGGGACATTTGTCAAGTTAAAGTAGAGGTTGCAAAAGCGGTAGCGTGGTTTGTGAAATTGGGGAGGAGGTAATAAAGTTTAGGTATACACCTTGAACTTGGTGCAGAGGAGGTTAGGGACTGTATCACGGAATCATTCACCCCTAGTGCAAAGCCCACATAAGGTATTATGGCTGAGTGAAACACGGATGTGTTGCCACTGTCACTTAGACAGCTACTTCCGTTTCTTAGTGTGGGACAGATCCAACACAAAGGAGGTTTCCCTATCTAGGGTTCCTGTTTCTCACCTGTTTGCAAGAGGTCTTGAAGAAGATCAAAATAGTACTGGTGTTGTTTCTGGAATCTTGTAGGAGAAGTGAGTACCCAATATACAAGGAATGGTTCAGGCTTTGCTGGTGTTATCTCAGAAATCACTATATGGACATGTTAAATTTTCTAGATTTTCCTCCCTTACGAGCCACTGCAAATCATCTTATTCTGGGCTTCTAAGTATTTCAGTAGTGGATTTGTTGTGAACATATTCCAATGAGATGTTTTTTTGAAGTACGATAACAACAGCACTAAAAGGTGAAATCTCCAAGCATTAACTTGCTTGGGTGATGTCTGCATCAAAATAGACCTAGTGGTGTTGTTCAGTGGAGTCCATTTTGTGGTTTATGTCAGCAGATTTGATTGTCACTTCTGACACAGCTGAGTTATGCATCCATTTGGTACTGTAGCTTGGGTGAAGTCTGATGTTAAAAACCCAGAGATGAATTGTGTGACCTTATGAAGTACTACTGAGCCAGAAAGTTGCATCGGATGATAGAATACAGTAAAGACTATGACTGTATTGTTGACAGTGATTTAAAGGTATATTTGGAGAACAGAATTAGCCATAATGAAACATTGTAGCACTGGAGTGGTAGACTGTTCAAGATGATGCACACTGGATCAGAGGGCTGTGATAATTCAGAAGGTTTATATGAAGTAATGCGCCTAATTTGTGTGGTGTGTATATATAGATACATACACAACACACACATATGGAACGCTGAGGTAATTTTATGGAGCTGACCTATCCTTGCAGCTTTCATATTGAGGTGGAAAGAAAGGGAACGCTGACATAAAGTGAATCCTAACAGAGATTTTTTTTTTTTTTTTTTGATGAGGCTGACCGAAAATAGTATGCAGCGCTGAGCTGACCTGTGCATATTTGGTCTAATGCCAACTTATGTCGTGATGGAATAAATTTAAAGGGACACTTTTGGAATGATGTTTTAATCATGACTTGGGATGTTTCTACACCCTTGGTGTGTTGAATTTTGTAGCTATGGTTGGTCTTCATATTAATATATTTTTATCATTGATGTGTTCCATGCTCAAAAGAAAAGTATATTCTTCATTTATTTGTCAAAAAGAAAATTATAAGGCATCTTTTTCATGACCTTGTCAAAAGAAAAATTTGAATTTTGAATATTTGTTTTGGCTCCACAAGAAGTGCAAGTTGGCCATCTAGTAATCAAATCGGCTCAGCCCTCAATGGCACCCATTCAGACTATTGGATCTTGTTAATTTTAGGGCTATATTGTTCTCTACTATAGATAATTGCATCTTCAAACTTTTTGACATCATCATATAACATTCACCCCATAGCATCATTTCATCATTAGCAATTATGTAGAGAGAACAATAACATCAGTAATGCAGTGGAACAAAGAACAATAGAAGAAAAATATGCACAATAGAAACTCCAGGATTTAGGTTAGAGACAGGCAAAACCCCACAGGGGGGTAAACCCAACCAAATTCCTCTTCTTAGATATTCATCAATTGCTCAGTTGAAATACAAAGTACAATAAGAATGAGATTCATCAATCACATCAGGCCTCCTAGGGCCAACCCAAGTCAGTTCACAACTATGTTTGTGAACTGAACGATCTGATCTCTAGAGAGCTGCTGCCATATCATTGTCACAAGAAGTAACATCCATGTCATAGGGATAAGAGCTATCACTATCAGAGGTCATCACTTTCATTATCACTATGACAAATCAGTATTGTCAAATGCATATCAAATGTATATTAGTATATCACTGGCAAACCTCTGGCAAGTACTGATTCAAAAATTAGTGCTAGTCTATATTGCACTTGAATTTTCAACATGATGGCTACATTTTATACCTTGAAAAGTGGATATCAGCTTTGTCCATCAAAGTGTCTGTAATTTTCTGAAGGAACTTGTTTTGTTTTGCATTGAAGTCCTTTCCCACAATTGAAATTCTCATTTGCATGGACAAGAGGGGTTTTTATGACCATGGATGTGTACCTCTGAAGCCCTTGTCTAAGTTAGAAGACAGATTAGTTGATGACATAGAAATGTGAGAGCCCATAGATCCACTTGGAAGGAGGTACCAGTTGTCTTAATTGGCACATGTTGGGAAGTTTATGGACATAATGCACTTTGGAAACCTTTGTAAGGGTCTTTGGAAGCTGGATGGTGCACCAAAAGCCCCTCCTTTTCCTCCTTTTTTGGAGATGGGTCATATTATCCCTTTTTCAATAGGGGTACCCCAAAATTTTGACAAAGGACCACACCATTTGTAAGCCTAAATCATTTGGTCCTGTAGGCCATGCGAGATGAAATGTGAAAGTGTAGCCTAGTTCCTCTTAGCTGGATGGTTATGATCCGTGTTTTTAGCTTTATCTTCACGGTGCTTGGTTTTATGGCTTTGCTAGACATCCCCAGGTGGGTGGTAACCCCCCACCATGATGGACATGCTTATGTCTTTGGTTGGTATTCAGGTATCATGAAGGTGGATCTATTAGCACACATGGCTTAAAGGAACACTTTTTGTGTTAGCCTTGTAATGGTGATCACACTGTCTAAGGGTGGAAATGCCCATCTCATTATTGTCTTAGCACACCTACCTTTTATTTCCTGCATAGATTATATTTTTTTCAATGTATGCAGACCTATTTTGCCATGGCCATTAGTCTTTTTGGTAGTCTCATAATTCATGATGATCTTGCGCTCCACATAGTAATGTTTGACGTTGTCCAAGGCAAGGAAAGAGGTCTATTGCACTCTCAAGGGCAAGCTAAGTCATCTTCAAGTCAAAGAACCTGAACATCATCTTCAAATTGCCTTTTCAAGTATATATATATATATATATATATTACAAAGGAAGCTACAACTTTAGGTTTACCAACTATAACTGGAAGGGCTACAACCCAAAGATGTACCATCTCCCACTAGAAGGAGACAACAACCTCCTGAAAGAAGCTACAACTTCCCTCCCTAGCACCACTTTGCCACCCTATAGAATAACAGATAAAATAAGATTTTCTTGGGCTTCTGTACTAGGGACAATGACTCGATTACAACACTATCCATGCCCTTAGATCATTAAAAAACTTTCATTCTATCTTTAACTCAACAACTTACTCCAAGATTTTTATAAGGGCTCCAAAGATCTGCTCTAGGAACACGCATCAATGGTCTGGTACAAGTGTCAAAGTCTACTTGTGAAAAAACAACTTCAAGAAATGTTCCAAATGAAGTTTGCTAGAAATTCATATTAAAGTTTGTTGCAGAAGAAGTCTACTACAAAGTCTCCTATGATTTAAGATCTGCTTCAAGGAGGTCTTCAAGTCTACTCCAAAATGGTATGCTTCAAGCATCTTCAAGTCTTCGTAAGGGTGTCTTCAAGTCAGCTTCAAAATGGTCTGCTCCAAGGATCTTCAAGTTTGCATAAAGGCTTTAGATTCAAAGCTCTGCAAGTCTTGTTTAAGGTTTGATCTAAAAGCCGATCTAAAGATTGTTCAAAATCTACTCAAGGTTTGATACAAAAACTTGATACTAAGCTTGCTAGTGTTTGCCCAAAATCAAGTCCAGGTCATGGTCAAAGCATAGGACAAATACCTCTCTTTACCTCTAGTATGAGATTTGCTATAAGAGGCCGAAACTCTTGCCTTAGGGATGAACCACCATAGTAAAAAAATCTTTACCTTAGGTACAAATTTCGCTCGCCGCAGAGGGGCCTGAATTTCCTTGGGCTTTATGCAAAAGCATAGGTCTGTAATAGGCCGAAATTCTTGCCTCAAGGTCTAGCTACAGAGGGGTTAGAACTTTCTTCCCAGGGCCAAAGTTTTGAGGCGACAGAGGGTCGAATCTTAGGATAATATAGAACGAGATCAACTACAAAAAGGGCCAAATTTGGAGTTGCTTAGAAGGCTGAATTTGGTTGTCATGAGATAAGTGAAGTATGCTCTAGAAGTTGACAAAATTTCCTCATTGAATTGATCAACAATAGCTAGTAACTATAACCCAAAAATCATAAAAACCAAAATTAAATGCCAAGCCAAACATTTGAGTCTTTGATCTGTCTTTCTTCAGATTAGCGTTTATGCACAAGGCCTCAATTGTTTTTATCTCGGATTGCTCCTTTTTAACTTGTTGTCACACAAAATGTCTAGGCATCGCGACAACGGATTAGATCGAGGGCTGTCACCTTGATCCCCAATCTCTCTGTTAAGCTGTCTCACAACAACAGACTAAGGGGAGTATACCTTACGGAAATGGATGGAAGAAAGACTAGTTGGGAATCAACCAATCCGGGAGACACAGTTGAGCGGCCAAGTACTTGTTATAGATCTAGCAAGACTTTAAGGAGTCGATTAGATTTAGATGTTTGAAACCAGTGCCTTATGGAGTCAATTCTCTTGCTTAGTAAATTTAGGACCAAGTACAGGATGGGAAACTGCTGCTTTAATGATTAACTATCCTATATGAAAATGCAATTTCTATGACTCAAGTGAAATGCAAGAATCTTGGTTGATTTTATTTAAATGCCTATTCTAAAAATGTCCTTTGATCTTTGTCTGTATTGAGCCTAAACTTAATAGCGAATGGTCGAGAGAAGACAAGGTGAAACACACGAGGGTGTGATTAACGATCCCTCTCCTTGAAATCTAACGTATCCGGTGCCTTCAATGCTGCAGTGGCTGTGGCTTTGACGACTGCAAGGTCACCACTTTAAACACTAAAAAGATTAGACTTATCAAGAAAAGACACATAGGTGTTCCTATCTTTGTTTCAACCAAACTTATGCTTGAAGGTTGATTATTAAATTTAAGATTAACCTAGAATGCATAATGCAAGGAGGATTTTAGAAGATGTTTTAGTGAAGGGAGATGTTAAAGACTCAAAGCACTTAGATTACGATTTATTCTGAGTTAAATGTTAAGTACTTAAGCGAAAATTTGATGAAAAACCCCAAATAAGCAGATGCTCAAAATACTCAATTTCAAGCACTGAAAGATATATAATTTTCCACAAGTCCACGATAGAGTATTCAATAAAAATGCTGATCACAATTTCTTGAAAATTCTCAAAACTATTTATTCAAGAAATATCTAATAACTCAAGTAAATAGATCCAAACTTAGGGTTAATTTCCTTCTTAGACAATGAGCAATCTCAATAATTATCAAGCATTAAAACCAATGATCACAAAATTTAGTTGAAGCATGCAAATAATAGTTGAAGCATGCAAATAATGAAAGCCTAAGCACTTAAATTTCAACGATTTAATATTTAGGATAACTATGAAATTTAGATACTAATTAATGGCAATTCACTGAACAAACACCTCTTCAAAAAATTCTGGAACTTATTGATTTTTCTAATGTCTCGAATCCATAAAAATATATTTTCTTGTATAATCAAACTCAAAGATATTTAAAAAATTATATTGCCTTAACTATATAAAAATTTTAAAATTTTCCCCACAAAAATTTCAAAGATTAAAGGCCCAAAAAACCATTATCACAAAAACTCAAAAAAGAACTTTAGTTTAAAATTTGTGTCACGCTTCTATGTTGGGAGGTCGAATTTACACCAGCATGAGGGAATAAATGATGTATGTAGGTCAAGGAACATTGGAAGAGGTAGCAACGAGTAGAAAGGAGATGAGAATGCAGAGGGAGCTGCACAAAGAAGGGAAAGGAGCTCATGCGAAGGGGTAAGGAATGTGACACAAAGAGAGGATGAGGGACGCAATGCAGAGAGAGGATGAGGGATACGACACAGAGAGAGGATGAGGGATATAGGCCAGGAGAGATAAGGGACACGAGGCAAAGGAATGGGAGCTGCGAGTAGCAGGAGAAGGGTTGCCAAGAGGCAGTGAGCAGTTGGATGGAACTAGGATTAGGCAGTGAATAGGGAAGAGTGAGGAACGCAGAGGAGATAGACACACAGGGCTGAGGGAATGCGACAGAGGGAATGACTGCGTGCAGAGAGAGCAACGAGCTGGGAGGCTAGGGATGTCAGGGGCTCATGCAGAGAGGATATGGGAGTTAGGGAGATGAGGGTGCGAAAGGCTGAGGATAAATCACAAAGGAGAAAGGCGAGCAGAGAGTTGAGGGAATGTTTAACACAGGTAGAGAGGGAGGCTGCAGAGAAAAAGCTTGAGGAAGCCAAGGGCTAGCCCAAAAAATTTAAAATTTTATTCAAAATTTAAAATTTTTGCCCAAAATCGAATTCCGAAAGTGATATAACTCTACTTTAAATTGCTGTCAGAATTCACTATAAAAAAGGAAACTCAGATCTGAATCTTCAAATGAATGATTTTTTTGTTTTTTATCTCTGCAAGCAAAAAAATTGAGGCTAGATCTTGCCCTCCAGGGCCTAGATCTGCCTCAAAACCCCAAATTTTCCTTGACAATTTTCAGATCTGAACCTACACAAGACAAAAATAAAACCCTAGACCCCACATATATACAAAAATTAAATTGAAAACCCAGATCCCAAGTTAGAAAATAAAATTTGAAATTTCTAAGGATTTATACAATTAAATTTACATATCTATCAGATCTGAGGAGTATGAGTCGAACTCTGCTCTTAGATCTGAAGATTTATGCTCTTTTTAGCTAGATCTAACTATTTAGCACAAATTATTGAAGATAAATGTTTTTTTTATTTATTAATTTTTAATTTTTAATTTAATTTTTATTTTTTTTGTTCTTTTAATTTAGGTATTAGCCTAGAAAATCCGTGCAACAAAAAAATCATTAGATAATCTTATGATTGTAATCAGGAAAGCTCTCCAGATCTTATATCTCAGGAGTCGGCTAGTTCAATTGAGGACTTCCCCAAACACCCAATTTCTGCACACTTAGAATTTAAGCTATTAAATGAATAGATATATAAAATAATGATTAATTTTTCAAAGATTAGAGATACTTGCTAATCAAATTAAATTATAATGCTACTTTAAACCCAATAATTTAAGTAAGTTATCCATGCAATAGATTACTCTACGAAAGCTACTAACCAACAACTTATCAAATAAAATCAACTGAATATTAAGAACAATATTACCTTAAAATACCAGAGAGGAACACTGCCATCAATAAAACCCCAAAGACTTTGCGTTGTTATTATTCCAGAAATAAGATTACAAGAGGGCTTCAAAAGCTAGTACACGATCTAAAAGATCAGATATTTTGATGTGACAAATGACCTCTAATTTATAGATTAATTTTCCAACGGCTAGTTGGCTTGATTCCTGTCAAAGTAATTTCGACGTTGAAAAATGTTTGATTATCTTTTAATCTCCTCCATCAATTTTTTTATTATTATTTAGAAAATTCGAATTTTTCATTTAATTGAATTTTAATCATCTGAAAATTAATTATTTTGAGTTGATTTCCTCTAAAATTGACTTTGACTTAACTATCGAGGCCCAAGGGTTTAAAATCTCTTGAAATTTTCAATATTCCCTTGGCTAGGGACCTCCAAAAATTAATTCTTCTAGAACCCACGATTTTTTAAATTTGGAGAATTAATGTTTCCTGGGACTTAAAATTAATTAAAATTTTGGCTTAGGATTTTAATTTATTTTTGCCAGGAAATTTAAATAATTGACTCATGAGGGATTAATAATTTTTCTAACTCTCAAATATGTTAGCCATCGTGTCTAATTTTGAGGGACCATGCACTAAAATACTTTTTACATCATGATATTACAATTTAATACATGAAGGGGGGACACCTGTTTGTTATAGACCCTCATTATTTTACCCAATTCTGCGACTCAAATTTGATCTAGTAGACCAAGTGATTTGTAATAAAATAATTTAGCCAGTTAGCTAAAATTATTCCCAAATCACTTTACAAAAGATTCGACTAGAATGCTATGAATTACCTAATATTTTGATGACAAAATCCACTCTAACTTTGGGGTGATGTCGGAGGGAAAAACTTTGTCGATCATCTGTGTTTAGAAACACACATGAATCGGTGAGACAAAAAACCTCTTAGGATAGAAATTCACCAAAAAAGTAGGATTACCTAGGTTGTTACATGCTTAGATGATCTTACTATGATCATTTACATTATAAACTTGCAGAATGAGTTTACAACTTCTGCAAAATGATGACTGATGATGATGATGAAATCTAGATGATCTCACTAGTTAATCATGATGGAGCTTTCTTGTGAAAATGTACATTGCTATAGGGTAGTTGACACAGAGTGGTCAACATCTGACTCTACTTCGGGACACATTGCTTCACCGAATTAGTGTGAGAATCTAGAATCTGCACCCAAGCAACACTGAAAATTACATAAGTAGCGTCCATTCAAATAAAAATCCAAAAATCATCATATAACATTAAGTGCATTAAATAGAAGCTCTATTACCAAATATAAATCTAATCTAAAGGCAGAAATGAAACACTTAAATGACAAGGTGTAGGGTTAGAAATACAATACAAAGGATGCCCCATGGCATCATATGTGTTCAATGAAATCCTTCTTAATCATTTGCTTGCTTTTTGGCAGATCCATAGGTTGTTTCTCTGATGTGCCATGTGCAATCTTAATCATTTTAGGATTCTGATTCATGGCAGTATTATATTGCTCTCGGCCATCCAATGCATCAAATCACTTCCTTCTTCTTTTCTGTTTTTTGCTCTTCTTTTGGGTGGGTTGTGATGTCAATAATGAGACCATTACAAATTCCCTGTCATGATCCTGAAGATGTTCAGACGAAAGATCTGAAGAATCTGAAGTATGCCCAATCTTATTCTGAATATACTTTGTCAATGGTGACACATAAGCTTGTTCTTTCTTAACTTCCTTTGTAACAATAGTCAATTTGTCCTTAATGGGAAAAGTGACCTCCTTGCGATGAGATGGGAATTGCTTCAGTGGACTAGGAGGCTTATGATCTGTTGATGACTCTTTATTATATGACTTAAGTTGGAACTTTTGTATATGTGATCTTTCCATTTTGTCAACTTATTTTGAATAGTAGTCATTTGATCAGAATGCTTGACTTCTATTGCACTGATTTCCCTTGCATGACTTGATTCCATAACTTTTATTAATTGTACTTGTTTTTCCTCCATGGCCAACAATTTGTTCTGAAGAGATATCTGATAAGCTTCCATGCCCTTTATCATTGTGTTATGATTTACTTGAATAACACTCATTTCTTTCTCATGATTTGCTTCCATTGTAATCAAATGATTCTGCGTGGTGGCTGTTTGATTAGAGTGATTAAATTCCATGATCGTCATTTCCTCAACATGTTTTTCTTTTATAGCCAACAACCTGTTCTGCATCAAACCCGTATCCCTGACGTGATCAACTGTTAATCTAGCTTCTACGGAACTCATTTTGTTCTTATGATTGACTATTAATTTTGCTTGATTAAGTTCCATATTCTTGATGAGTTGAGCCTGGTTAACCTCCATACTCTCAAGTTTCTGCGCTTGATTCAGTTGCATATCCTTAACCATTTGAGTTAATTCCTTGATAAGATCATTTTCAGTTTCTTTAGTTTCCTTTACTTCAACCTTCGCTTTGACCTTTCTCTTATCTCCATATTTATTTTCAAAGGCATCTATGATTGATTGAAGAGAATCAAAAGTGTTATCGGGGAACTTAGTGAACCAATCCAAAGCATCATCACCTAAGGTGAGAATGAAAAGTTGCATCTTCACATCTTCATAGTCGGTATATGGGCGACACTTGCTTATGCAAAGATTGACATTCTGAATGTGAGTCTTGACAATAATAGCTTTGTTACCTCTAAAAGGGGGCACCTCATTGATGGCCTTGCCGACTAAAGGCGAGAAATCGTGTGGAGCTCCCTGAAAGTTAGTAAAATCACAAGGAGCAAACAAGTCCATGATGACTTGCTTAAAGGGAAAAGGAGGGGCCAAATGGATGCTAGAGAGAGAGATCCTTGCTCAAGAAAATCAATAGATCCACAAGAAGCGAGCTTCTAGCAAAAATTCTTGTAAGAAATGAAAGAAGTGGAGTCGCCACTTGAACATGAATCTAGCTCCAAGATCCAAAAGGAAAAAAACCGAAATGTTAGTCGGAGAGAAGCAGATGGATATTAGGGAGGGTTTCTTGTCTGAGAAATAATGGATGAAGAAGTGGATGTTGGTAATACTGAGAGGGGGGGTGAATCAATATTTCTTTTCAATTGTTATTTTTATCAGTTAAGATCACTTATAATTAGAACACAAAGTGAACAATATCGAATAAAGGATTTTATTAATCAGATATAACGAGGACTTCAATCCTATTTTTTTTTACAATGAATCAAGTACAATAATAGTTTAGGGCTCCAACCCTAGATGAAGACACCAATATCAATAACCAGGTTCCGTCCTGTACTTTGCCAAGCACAGACTTGGACTTCACGAGGCTCCAACCTCTAGGGCTCCAGCCCTATCTTCCCAAAGCTCCAACCTTATCTCTATGAGGCACCAACCTTTAGGGCTCCAACCCTTTCACTGGTACAGGCTCCAACCTGATCTTCTTGAGGACTCCTATCATCTAGGGCTCCAACCCTCGACTTCAATTCTTCAAGATAAGGTCAATAGTACTTCAAGGCTTCCAATGTCTTCTGCAGTAAGCCCTAACAATATCTTCAAGTTCGTCTTTTATAATGTCGTCACTTAATCTCCAAAGCACTTAGCTTATCAATGGCAACTTTGTCTTCTTAGAAGGTGTCTCCACAACTCTTCATGTTACCCAAACAAAAATCTCGAAGGTCACATCATGAGGGTCTTCAACAATGCATCATGATTTTCAAGGATGCCTCCAAGATCAGCGTCTACAAGTCTTCCAAATGTCTTCAAGAATACCTCCAAGTTGTCTTCAATAAGTTATCCCAAGAATTCTCCAAGACAATGAAGGCTTCTCCAAGAACGCTTCACAAGTCAACAAGCCTTTACTAGTCTTCACAGGTCAACAAGTCTTCACAAATCTTCACAAGCCAACAAGTCTTCACAACATCTGCATACTAGACTTCAAGGGATCTTCAACAATACTAGAGATGCTCCAAACTTCTTAAGTCATCAATGCTCCTTCAACAAGACTTAACGAAGGCCTTAAAAAAAGGGTATACAAAGTTTTCAATCACTGCTCCAAATATGATGCCCAAAACCACTGTTATAATTCTGTCCTCCAAATAGGTATAAAGAATGTGTTACTTCTAGATGCTACAAATGAGAACACTGTAATCTGAGCTCCCACAGATGACTGCTCTTATTGGTGACTGTCACACGCAGGTCCAAACCTTATTAATAAACTGAGTTGCCACAGGAAGACTGTCCACAAGTTCGAGATATGTAACTCTTCCACAGGTTAATTCACCACAGGTCCGAGCTTCTTTTTCACTAATTCAGATCTAGCTTCAAGATACTGACAAGTCTGTTCAAGATGTAGTCCGGATTGCAAAGAGTAAAGTCACAAGTCCGAAGATCTTATCCTCAGAACAACCCTTCAATGCTAAGACTACAGGTCCGAGCTCTAAATGAGCTTCCACAGGTGACTGTCTTTAGATTGAAGTTATCACAGGTTTAGAGCATCCACAAATGACCATCCACAGGTTTGTGCTGTAGTCTGAGCTCCACAGACTTGGAAATCTGAGTCATCACAGACTTATAGCTCCGATCCTCACAGTTCAATTCCGATCCTTTCACTAGTCAATAACTGAGCCTTCACAAGTTGATAATCTGAGCCTTTCACTGGTTTATGAATCCGAGCTTCTAAGCTACAAATCTGGACAGAGATATACCCAATCACAATTTAGAATGCTTCCACCAAATTTCATCCTATTAGCCCTTCTAGTTCACAAGATGTGAACTAGTAATCTTCTTTTCCGTTCTGTAGTAATCTTCTTTTCCGCTCTGTGGTAATCTTCTTTTCTGCTCTGTGGTTATCTTCTTCACCGAGTTGACCTCGATGCCAGGTTCACACTGTTCCAAAAAAATTAGAAACATTGTCTCGATCCCAGGTTTCAATATGTATTATCCTCACTCTTCTTTTATATTACTCTTGCAATTGATGATCTCTAATGAGTGTCAATTGAAACACACAGACACACACACACATATATATACAATGATTAATACGGATTTGGAAAGACATGACTGTAAGAAGAGGCCAACATAACCAAATTCGAGTCAACTTGCATTTTTAAGACCTGTGGTTTTGACTGACGGCGAGGTAAAATGGGAGAGCTAACTCCTAATGCACGTTGACAAATCCACTCCCCTTTTTGATCGTTGATCTCCAGATCGAGACATGGGACTGAATCTGCTAACTGTCGAAGTTGTGGGGATGCAGGAATGTTGTGTTGTTGCTAAGGTGTAGTGGACCATTGAGGGAGAGGACTGTTGTAGAGAGCAATGTTAACATGGATAGGTAGGGACCACCAAGAGATAAACGAGAGAACCAATGAGGGGTATGCTTGCCAAGATAAAAAGAAACATATATTTCCAATATATATATGTCTAATAAATATAAATTCCAATATATAGTACAGCATTGGCTTATATATATGTCATATATATATATATATACACACACATATGTATAGAGATTTTTTCTAATACCAATTTTTTCTTCCAAGAATATATTTTATGACAACCCTTAGGGTCTTATAGACAAGT
This sequence comes from Pinus tabuliformis, assembly GCA_031772625.1. Taxonomy (NCBI): domain Eukaryota; kingdom Viridiplantae; phylum Streptophyta; class Pinopsida; order Pinales; family Pinaceae; genus Pinus; species Pinus tabuliformis. The sequence goes on along the minus strand of CM062813.1, from coordinate 525,877,122 downwards.
TAGGCATATGCATTTAGGGTTTTTCAACACATGTAGGGTTTAACCATGCTAGAGCTAGGGTTTGTCAAGCTAGACTTGCTTCAACAAGATCAAGGGTTTGTCATGTACCGAGGGCATGTACTTAGGGTTTATTCATAGGTCAAGGCTAGGTTTTTTAATCACTTAGTGTTAGGACATTATTAGTGTTTTAGTCATCTTCAACAATGCCATATTGACATCAACGACAACTTTGACCAACAATGGAGTCACGACCTAAACAGGAAACCAACCGAAATGTCTGGGTGCTAAATGTGCAGATAGAGAAGATGAAAGGAATAGTGAGAGGAAAAAGATAAGGTGATGAAAAGATGGAGTGATACGATGGCGCCATAAAATGTGGCGTTGATGGGATAAGAAATGATGAAAGATGAGAAATGAGAAGATGAAGATGATTAAGACAAATGTCGCAAAGCCAAGGTCCAATAAATTAGTCCTCGACAATGACGCTAAAAAATGTTGTCGCATAGAATGTTTAGGCACTATGACAATGGCTCAGATTGGGGGCTGTCACCCTGATCCCCAATCTCTTTGTTTAATCTGTCTCCCAACAATAGACTAAAGGGAGTAGACCCTACGGAAATGGATGGAAGAAAGACTAGTTGGGAACCAACCAATTCGGGAGACATAGTTGAGCGGCCAAGTACTTTTTGTAGATCTAGCAAGACTTTAAGGATTCGATTAGATTTAGATGTTTGAAACCAGCGCCTTATGGAGTCAACTCTCTTGCTTAGTAAATTTAGGACCAAATACAGGATTGGCAACTACTGCTTTAATGATTAACTATTTTATTTGAAAATGCAATTCCTATGACTTAAGTGAAATGCAAGAATCTTGGTTGATTTTATTTAAATGCCTATTCCAAAAATGTCCTTTGATCTTTGTCTGTATTGAGCCTAAACTTGATAGCAAATGGCAGAGAGAAGTCAAGGTGAAGCATAGGAGGGTGTGACTAACGATCCCTCACCTTGAAATCTAACATACCCGGTGCTTTTGGCGCTGTGGAGAAGACACTAAAATGACTAGAATTCTCAAGAGAAGACACAAAGGTGTTCTTATCTTTCTTTCAACCAAACTTATGCTTGGAGGTTGATTATTAAATGCAAGATTAACCTAGAATGCAGAATGCAAGGAGGAATTTAGAAGATGTTTTAGTGAAGTGAGATGTTAAAGACTCAAAGCACTTAGATTATGATTTATTCTGAGTTAAATGCTAAGTACTTAAGCAAAAATTTAATGAAAAATCCCAATTATGCAGATGCTCAAAATACTCAATTTCAAGAACTGAAAGATATACAATTTTCCACAAGTCCACGATAGAGTATTCAATAAAAATGCTGATCACAATTACTTGAAAATTCTCAAAACTAATTATTCAAGAAATATCCAATAACTCAAGTAAATAGATCCAAACTTAGAGTTAATTTCCTTCTTAGACAATGAGCGATCTCAATAATTATCAAGCATTAAAACCAATGATCACAAAACTTAGTTGAAGCATGCAAATAATGAAAGCCTAAGCACTTAAATTTCAACGATTTAATATTTAGGATAACAATGAAATTTAGATGCTAATTAATGCCAATTTACTGAACAAACACCTCTTCAAATAATTATGGAACTTATTAATTTTTCTAATGTCTCAAATCCAAAAAAATATTTTCTTGTATAGTCAAACTCATAGATATTTAAAAAATCATATTGTCTTAACTATATAAAATTTTTAAAATTTTCCCCACAAATTTCAAAGATTAAAGGCCGAAAAAACCCTTCTGAAAAAAACTCATAAAAGAACTTTAGTTTAAAATTTGTGTCATGCTTCTATTAAATTTAATGTGATAATGTTTATAAAGATTTTTTTTGAAGGGCCAATGTGATAAACAGTTTTTAATGTGGTAAATGTTTGTGAAAAATTTAATTTAATTTTTTTGAAGGGCCAATGGCCACTTTAAAAAAAATTAAATTGAAATATGATATGTTGGGAGGTCGACTTTACACCAGCGTGAGGGAATAAACTATGTATGTAGGTCGAGGAAGTAGGAAGGAGATGAGAATGCAGAGGGAGATGCGTAGAGAAGGGAAAGGAGCTCACACGAAGGGGTAAGGGACACGACCCGAAGTAGAGAGAGGATGAGGGATACCGACTAGGAGAGATAAGGGACACGAGGCAAGGGAATGGTAGCCACGAGCAGCAGGAGGAGGGCTGCCAAGTGGTAGCGAATAAGGAAGAGTGAGGAACGCAGAGGAGATAGACACGTGGGGCTGAGGGAATGACTGCATGTAGAGAGAGTAGCGAGCTGGGAGGATAGGGATGCGAGGGGCTCACGCAGAGGGGAGATGTGAGTTGGGGAGATGAGGGTGCGAAAGGTTGCGGATAAATCGCAGAGAAGAAAGGCGAGCAGAGAGCTGCGAAGATGTTTAACGCAGGCAGAGAGGGAGAATGCAGAGAAAAAGTATGAGGAAGCCAAAGGATATCCCAAAAAAATTAAAATTTTTGCCCAAAATCGAATTTTGAAACTGATATAACTCTGCTTTAAATTGCTCTCAGGTTTCACTATAAAAAAAAACTCAGATCTGAATCTTCAAATGAATGATTTCGTTGTTTGTTTTCCCTGCAAGCAAAAGAATTGAGGCTACATCTTGCCCTCCAGGGCCTAGATCTGCCTCAAAACCCCAAATTTTCCTTGACAATCTTCAAATCTGAACCTGCACAAAACAAAAATAAAACCCCAGGTCCCACATATACACAAAAATTAAATTGAAAACCCAGATCCCACATATATACAAAAATTAAATTGAAAACCCAGATGCCAAGTTAGAAAATAAAATTTGAAATTTCTAAAGATTTATACAATTAAATTTACAGATCTAATCTATCAGATCTGAGGAGTATGAGTCCAAATCTGCTCCCAGATATGAAGATTTATGCTCTTTTTAGCTAGATCTAACTATTTAGCACAAATTATTGAAGATAAATGATTTTTTTTTTAAATAGTTTTTTTTTTTTTAATTTTTTTCAGGTACTAGCCCAAAAAATTCTTGCAAGGAAAAATTCTTTAGATAATCTTAGGATTGGTCCTTCCTTCCTTGGACTTGTGGAAGAGATGATGTTTTCCCTTCTCTTTTCACCTACGCTTGGATTGGTCCTTTCTTCCTAGAAACTCTATTCTCAAAGAATGACAATTTTATGCACTAGACTTCTGTAATTCAATCTTAACCGCCGTAATAGGTGACTTAGTTTCTTCGCACATGTGAAAAGTTGTGGCCCAAAAAGCATTCAATGGGTGCTTGACGTATAAAACAAATAACCTTGAGTATGAAACCCATGCCTCAAGAATAACAATAACAATTTTATTTTTCTCTTTACATCAAATACATAAAATCATGAATACATATGTTATTATGAAGGCCGAACCTAGTTACATATTTCAACAAACAAGGGCTATCACCTGAGGAGGTCCTTGTAACCAAATTCATTGAAATGTGCATGCAAATCGTCAAGCAAGTACTAGCCCATTTACCCTTTGACATCATTGTCAAATTCTTCCAACATGTGGCACACTTTATGAGGAATGCAAGTGTGACGTCAAGTGAAGAACACTCCTATGAAGCAAGATCAAAGGAAACACAAATAAGTCAAGCTTTAACTCATCAAAACAAGCAAGATAAAGCGCACGTGAAGCGAACAAAGTTCGTTCTTCAAGTTAAATACTGCAGAAGGTTTGGAATATAAAGATCTTCATTGAGATACAAATATATATATATTAAAATGTATGAATAAGAATGATCATACAAAGGAGAGTGAGAGGCTTGTTTATATACTAGGCAGCTGCCGCTTCATGGAGAGTCATGTCTCATTCAAACGTGCCTCTTCAACTTAATTACTAATTAATTAATCATTATTTATGATTATTATCATTTACATTATTTCCTATATATTTTATTCATAACATTGCCTTCCTCCTCAAAAAAGCTTTGTCCTCAAAGCTTGTTGATGCAAAAGGCTTGATCTCTTTTTCGATTTTCGAATGTCTTCTCGTCTCGGTATTGTCATCTTCGTTGATATAAGTTGATATGATCTTCTAAGTGATAAACAAAAATGTGGCATTGAGAAGGGATCAGACCATCCTAGATTAATCTTTTGTGGAATCTTGTGGTTATTGGATACTTCGTGTGAATTGTTATCACAAGACTGAATTGTACTGACATTAGTAGTCTTTGGAACATAAGTTTGTCCTTTATGTTTTGATTGATACAGATCCGTAGATTGATTGTGGTGTCTATCAACGTGATTCAGATGTAGATAAGGGGTTCTTTTGGTTTGGTTTTCCCTTATCATGCGTCTGGAATTTTCTTGATTTACTTCAGAAACTGATGTTGTTAATTTAATTACAGATTCTTCACTTGAAATTTCATCGTCTAAACTGCAACATCTGAATATGTTTTCCCTTCAACTGGGTTGTCATCTTCTTGAGTTCTGATATTCACTGAATCAGTATTCATTCCTCTTTCTTCAACTTGGTCAGCTACATCTGAAGACTTCGATATGTTTTCCTTGTTGAGTTCTTCTAGTTTTCTTTTCAATATTTTTTTGTCATTTTTAAGTTTCTTAATTTGCATCAATAATTTCTCACTGTGGTCTTTGAGGCGAGTCACTTCATTTTTGCCAGTGGCGATTTTGTCAATTTCCCTTTGCATATTTTGTATTACTTTTTTACTTTCTTGAGAAATGACTTTTGCGATATCTTGCATATCTTCTGGTGTTATGGAATCTGGCTTCACTGTAACATCCTGTAATGTTATTTTTTTCTTTTTGTATGAAAATGTCAAAAACTTCTTCATATTTAGGATAACAGATCCTAGTGATTCAATCCAGGGTGAACCCAAAATTATATCACTATTGTCGCAAAATAAGGTTTTAATGGTGAATTGCGATACAAAAGTATAGTCTCCAATACTTAGTTGTAGATTGCTTATGTCGTATTGTTTGTCACTTGTGTCAACAAAACTCGTTTTGATTATATTTGATTCAAGAATCACTAATTGGTTAGCACATTTAGTACTAACATAATTATTATTTTGAGTAGGATCAATAGAGATGATAACATCATTTCCCGCAAGTGATCCTTTGATTTTAAATAGCACACCGACACATATACTAAAAGTTTTAGGAAATCTTCCCTCCAATTCCAAATTTGGCTCCATTTTGTCTTCGACCTTAAGGTTTTAAAGGTACCCTTTTTAAATAAAACTTCAAGCCTCTTTTATGCCTTTTGGTTAAATATATATACACATATATTTTTAATCATTATTATTATAATATATTATAATAATAATATATATTAACTTTAATTTGTTTTTATTTTTATTTTTTAATTAATATAACTTAAGATAATTAATAGGGACACGACTTTTCTTCAAACGATGACTAGGATTTTTGGCACGACGCTCTGATTGGCGCAGGTAGATGGGCAGACATGGCATAAAAATGGCGACAAGTTGATTGGGAGGGTGATAAGGAAGCAACAATGTGGGTGGCTAGTTCAACAGGCAGCAAAACAACAACTGCGGATGAGAATATTTGGGCCGCGGTGTAGTCGAGTGGAGGTTGGTTGCAGTTGGATGCAGGGAATATGGTGGCTGTAGTCGCGCACAAGGGAGTCTGCTATGGTGGTGGTACTGTGGCTAAATGATGCAGAGGTGGCAACAATTATGGGATATGTCGATGACTTGAATGCTGTGGAGAAGATTGGACGACACATACAACAAGGTTATTGTTTGTGCGGTCTGGTGTGGCTGCAAGTGATGGCGGAAAGGTGGATTGTTGAAGATGTCGCGGCAGCCAGGGGGAGCTTGACAGTGTAGGCAGTTGGTTAGAGAGGGACGACCGCGGTTTATGAGGATTGACGGCTTGGCATTTGTGGGCTGGCTAGGTAAGTCTATTTTTAGTATTATTTTTTTTCTAATAAACCTTTTTATTTTATTTTATAATTTTTTTCTAATATATATATATATATATATATATATATATTTTAAATTTTGTTTTGAATTTTATTTTTTTATTTTTTTTGTAATAATTTATTTATTTATTTTTTAATATTGACTTTTTATTTATAATTGTTGTTGTTGTTTTTTTTTAATTTATATATATATTTATTTTATTTATGATATCTATCTATATATATATATATATATATATATATTTGAAATGGTCAAGGGCTTATTAGCAGAACATGGAGAAAGTCCAACTTGTGTAGCGAATGCTTTCGTCACAACAACAACAAGGTTGACGATTTTTATGGCCAAGGACCCGGTTCAGAGAACGCGCTCTGTGCAGTTGTGAAGCGACCAGAGGATCGAACTGCTCTGATACAAATGAAGCGAACAAAGTTCGTTCTTCAAGTTAAATACTCGAGAAGACTTGGAATATAAAGATCTTCATTGAGAAATATAATGTTAAAATGTATGAATAAGAATGATCTTACAAATGAGAAGTGAGAGAACTGTTTATGTACTAGGCAGGTGCCTCTTCATGGAGAGTCATGTCTCATTCAGACATGCCTCTTCAACCTAATTACTAATTACCTAATCATTATTTATAAGTATTATCATTTACATTATTTCCTATATATTTTATTCATAACAACACGTTATGGAGTTGTCCACCTTCAAGTGGATGGTCAAATCAGGTGAACATTGGGCCTAACGAATGGAATGTTGGATCTCTTCCTCACTTGGAAAGCATCTAAAATTTATTTCAAGTCGCTTCAAGCCAATTTAAAGAGAAATGTTGCACACTCAAGCCAAATCATCCCACCTATATTTGACGTCACTTTGCTTTTTGGAGGTATTGTAACAAATTATAGCACTTGGAAATTCATTCCCATGTTTTATGGAAGTACCTTGACTTGTGGTACGAGCATGGGCCTTCATTTTAGGCATATTTTGAAGGATAATAAGCATTATTTGAGGTTTTATTAGAGTTGTTTGAAGATGGTTCCCTCTTTATAGTATTTTATTACCTCTCTTATGAGGGTTTCAAGTGATGTAAAGCTAACTTTTGTAATGACTTACTCTACAAGCTTTTTATGGATGAAAAGTCAACGTTTCTTTAAGTTTCTTAGACATTTTCTAAGGAGCAAAAAGGGGAGAGATGCTGAGAGCCTTTTGTATAAGTTGAGGGCTCACTCTCATCCCAAGTGCTTGTGGATTATTAAGATCATTATGCCATAAAGTAATATTTTCGTGAAGCTTTGTTGTCAACTATTGAAGTTTCTCTTTCTTGATTATTCTACATATTTTGTTCTAATGGATCATTGTGTAAATTCAAGACTAATACAAAGCTATCAAGATAGATCCATTTGAAGGGAAACTTTGTCACTTGGAGGGAGATGTTTGGAGTAAATCTCTCACTTCTCCTTTGTTGGTGTGGGGTAAGGATTAACTCTCTTTATTGGGCCATATCCTAAGTTTTCGCAACTAGTGCTTTGATTTTATTTCATTTCATAGTTGATCTTATTATTGAAAGCTTTCTCCTTGGAGGAATCCCATGTAGTTCTAGTAGGGCTTGTTTCATAACTTGTCTTGTTTAGATGAAGAGGTAGTTTAACTTCTAGGGTTCTACCTCTTTACCCTAATCCACAAGCATTGAATAACCAACTGAAAAGGGACATTCATCTTGACTCCAATAGTCCTATTAGAGATAAGGCTCTTAAGCCCTAATCCAACAACCAACCATTTTATTTACAAAATTTAAACTCTCGTGTTTTATTTAATTATATTATTGAAAACTCCCTAAAAATACAAAAATAAATAAATATAAAAATCTAACTATCAAAAGTAAGAGGTAAGCAGTTGAAAATCTTTTATTTATTGTCTAGAAGAGAGCTTGGATTATGTTATTGACCTAAACAATATTCTTCAGATTTTTGCCATATTGGTAATCTAGAGGCCCAAGGAAAAACAAGCGTCTTGTTTGATGCTTTCAAAGTTTATCTAACATCATGTTGAGGGTTTTGAAGTTGTGTTCAAAATTCTGAAATTTGGTGACAACATTTTCTCAAGGATTGGGAAACCTCTTTGCCTAGGGTTTTGTGAGAAAGGTTATTTCAAACCACTTTAAAGCTCTAGCTTCATTTCTGAAGTATTTTCATTACATATTGTGAATATTTTGAAATGTTTTAGCTACTTTAAATGTTTCCATATTGATAATCTAGATGCCCAAGGAAAAATGACCCTTGGGTTTGATGCTTTGAAAATTTATCTATCAGCTTGAGGGTTTTGAAGTTGTTCTTCACAATTCTGAAATTTGGTTACAACAATATCTTCTCAAGGGTTGGTAAGGAAATTTGCCTAGGGTTTTGTGAGAAAGGTTGTTTCAAACCCATTTAAACTTTAAAGCCCTATTTTCATTTCTGAGGTATTTTAAGTGTAAGTGATCAATATTTGGAAATGTTTAATTTTCTCTAAGTGTTGCAAAAGGTTTTATCTTGATTAGGGGATTTTCCAATTTCGACCCTAGGGGGGAGTGGACCCCCTCTTCATTCAAAGTTTGGATCGGATTGCTATAACTTACCATTCGCTTGCATTTGTACTATTTTTGGGATGTATTTTCACTCTTATTTTAGTGCTCAAGCTCAAACACGCAAGGATCTATCATGTTAGTGTGTTTCCACACTTCCGTGTTGGTTCAAACACTTCAAATCCGACATTTCCGTGTTTTTTGGTTATTTTTACAGATTTCGAAGTGTAGGACAACATCAAGCTTTTCCAAATCAGGTTACATATCAAGTGGCAACTAAATATAAATCATCTCACTTGATGTATGTGCCCTTTCCTCACTCTTGAGCATTAAGTCTGACCATCTATTGTGTATTTTGAGTGAGTTTTGCATGTTGGCTGGTATTTTTTGTAGTTATTATTCATATCACACCTAACATTTTGTTTCAATAAATTCCCACCCTCCATCATGCTTAGTGTTTCTAGTGCTGGTCTTTTAGGCTTGTCGCTGAGGTGTGTGTAGATTGGGAAAGACCTTGGGGCATTGTAGGAGTTGGCCTAAATTGAGAGGAGGTTGTGTTAAGGTGATAATGGGTGCATCTCTTGTGTGCTTACCGCTTAGTCCCTTGATTGGACCTTGTAGAGGATGCTAATTCATGTAGTAACTTATCACTTTTTAGAGGTTTTTTTCCCCTTTATTTTTTAATATGTAGCAATAAAAAAGTTAATTTTTTTGTAATTTGGATTATTGAATTGAAAAAGGGCTTTTTTTTCCCTCCACAAGCTAATTCATGGATTTAGGTTGAGAGAAATAATATTTTATTTAAAGGAAGTTGGGCACCTCTTATATAAATGGTGGTGCACTTCCCCTCATTTTGTCATGGTTCGATTTGGGGGAAAAATCTCTTAGCAGGTATGAAATTTGTGAGATTTTCTTTCTTATAACTTGGCTATGAATGGATAAGATGAGTTACTTTCTTGTTTGGAATTGTGCTGAGATGTGTGAAGAAATTTCAACCCCCACTCCAGTTATCAGTTTTCCTCATCACTCTATGCATTTAGTTTTAAATCCAAGCGTGATAAAAATTCTAAAATCTGGAAATGACAATATTTTTTTGAAAACACAAATTTAGAGATTTCACAACCGCTGAAATTGCAGAAATAAAACACAGTGAAATTATGACAGCCACACACAAAAAATAACACAGTGATTTTTGGTCAATGTGACCCTGGAAAAACCCCCTACAATCTTGGGGAAAACCAGTTTGAGATCTCTTCATTATTTTTGAAAATGCTTTTACCAAGAAACTGTAATACACAGTAAAAATTCTAGCAACCACAAATTACAACTTATCTCGATTTCCGTTCTTGAACTCCACCTCGAAAAGCATGCCAATCAGCGAATAGCCAAAACAAAATTTTTATAGCAATAAAACAACATTAAATGTTGCACGGCCAGCATCGAAAAACATGCCCAGAACTTGTTGTATGGACTATACGGACCGTACGGATTTCAATAGTACGACTGCCTTGAAATTCGTGCCCAAACTGTTGTCCCTCTTCCTCGATATTTGTGCCTTTCTCCTGTTGTATGGTTTTGCCTTGGGATGCGTGCCAATAAACGCTGTTGCCCAAATTCGCTGAAATGTCTTCTTGCTGCTCTCCTTCACTTCCTCACTACTTGGAAAATTTCTCCTTGCTCTCTTTTCTCTCTCTCAAATGCTCATGAAATAATGAATTGATCTTTTCCTCTTCTCTTCTCTTTTTATTCTCTAAATGACCTTTTGGGTTACCCTAAGATCTAATGGCTAAGATTCATTTAGATCTAGAGATGAGAATAAATGTGCATTTAATTCTCACTTTCTATTTTTTAACTCACCCACATAAATAAAGACTCACTTAGCCTTTTATTTTCAGTCATTTTTTCACTTTCTAATTCTTCATTGACTTTAATAAAGTCACCTTTAAATTAGAATGTAACTTTAGCACTTATAAAGTCAATTTTAAATTATGTAACTTTACCACTTATAAAGTCACTTTTATATTAAATTGACTTTACCACTTATAAAGTCACTTTTAAATTAGAATGTAACTTTACCACTTATAGATTCACTTTTAAATTAAATTGACTTTACCACTTATAAAGTTGCTTTAGGAGAAAAGTAAAAAATAAATTTGGTCACTTTTCCCTAGGCCAAAATCAAAGCCTTAGGGAACCACTTGTCCTCTAGTACCCAAATTTTAACACTCCCTCTTACCGAGGGAAGTGTTCCTCACCACTCCCATCTTGTCTCTGAAGTAGACATGCTTGCCTCATGGTAAGGCTTTGGTGAAAATGTCCGCTACCTGTTCATTTGTGGAAATGTACTCAAGCTTGGCAACTCCCTTTTGGACATAGTCTCTAATGAAGTGATACTTGATTTCAATATGCTTTGACCTGTCATGAAAATCTGGATTCTCCGTGAGTTTTATGCAACTTTGATTATCACACTAAATTACTGAAGGTCTCAATGCCTAACCAAATGGACCAAACAAGATCTTGCAAAGCCATATGGCCTCACAACTAGCCAAACCAACAGCGATATACTCTGCCTTAGCTGAGCGCAATGCAACTGACTGTTGTTTATGGCTGATCCATGACACAACTGCCGAACCCAACCCAAAACAACACCCAAAAGTACTCTTCCTATCTGAAGCACAACCTGCCCAATCTGAATCTGTGTACCCTGCCAGTCTCACTCCATCACCCTGTCTATAATCTAGACCAAAATCCACAGTCCCCTGCAAGTAACGAAGAATGTGTTTTGCAGCCACCTAGTGCACTCACCTGGGCTCACACATGAATTGACTCATAGTGTTAACTGCAAAACATATATCTGGTTGATTGTTGACCAAATACATCAAACAACCAATCAATTGTCTATATAGAGTAGGATCCACCAACTCGGAATTAGAAGCGTGAAGCTTCTTCCAGTTAGTGATCATAGGTGTAGACATGGGTTTGCAGTCCTCCATGTGAAATCTGCTAAGAATATCCACAATGTACTTCCCTTGTCCCAGGAAGAAATGCCCCTCCTGCTACACCTCCAATCCGAGAAAATAATGCATCAAGTCGGTATCTTTCATCTCAAACTCTAAAGCAAGATCTCTCTTGCAGCACTTAATGAGTCTCTTTGCACCAGTGATGATCAAGTCATCAACATACAACACCAGAATGAGAGGCTCCTCACCCACCACAATGAAGTATAGGTTCGGATCAGCCTCACTCTTTGTGAAACCCAACTGCTGCAAGTATGTATCAATCCTCAAGTACCAAGCTCTGGGAGCTTGCTTTAGGCCATAGAGTGCCTTTTTCAATCTGCATACATGGGACTCCTTCCCATGCACCTCAAAGCCCTGCGACTGCTCAATATAAACCTCCTCCTGAATGAAGCCATTGAGAAATGCGGTCTTCACATCCATCTGGTGGATCTTCCAACCCATCACTACTGCAATCGATATGATGGAGCAAATAGATGTATACCTAGCTACGGGAGCAAAGGTCTCCTCATAGTCAACTCCCTCTTCCTGTGAGAACCCTCTCGCCACAAATAGAGCCTTGAACTTCTCGATGCTGCCATCTGCAGCATGCTTTATCTTGTAGAGCCATCTAGAAGTAACAACTGATTTACCTTCAGGCCTCGGCACTACCTCCCAAACATCGTTCTTCATAATAGAAGAATACTCCTCCATCATGGCCTCTCTCCAGACTTGCTGGCTCGCTTCCTCCTCATAACTAGAAGGCTGAGAGTCAACAATGCTTGTTACCAATGCCATGTAACTACAAAACCGCTGAAGTGGTTTACACTCTCTAACCTGTCTCTTTGGCCCAGCAACTGATGGCCTCGTGCAAGGTATCTTGAAGCCACTTGGGCTTCCTCTTCCTTGAGCATACTTCTCCCATTGGAGTGAAAGAATCCTCATCATCATCAGAAGCCTGAACTCCTGAAGGCCTGCCAACTGACCTCATGCCTGAATCTGTGCCTGTAGATGCTGAAGTACCGTGTGAACTATCCATTAGTGGACTACCCTGTGAACTGCTTTGCGGACTGCCCTGCATGCTGCCTGAAGAACCACCCACCTGACTCTGAGAGCCACTGCTCACTGATGGACTTGACACTGTAATCGATGTACCTCCTGATCCTTGACCACTGGATCCCTGTGACTGACTCAACTGCTCCTGAGGGTCTGGTGACTTTGGATACTCTAACTCTCGTGACCTCCTGAAAGCTCTCTCCTCCTCGAACTTCACATCCCGCCTGACAACCACTTTCCTCTGTGCAAGAATATAAATCCGATAAGCTTTCGAGGTCTCGCTATAACCCACAAAGATGCCCTTGTTTGTAGTGGGCTCTAGCTTGGTCCTGTTCTCCTTGGGGACATAGGAATATGTAAGGCACCCAAAGATACGAAAGTGCCCAACATCAGGCTTCTTCCCAGAAAAAGCCTCCTCCGGAGTCACATTCCCCAAGGCACGATGTGGACTCCTGTTCTGCAAGTACACAACAGTGTTGCAAGCCTCTGCCCACAAAAATAAAGGTAACCCCTGATCATGAAGCATGGCTTTGGTAGCCCCTACAATGGATCTGTTCTTCCTCTCTGCAACCCCATTCTGCTGGGGGTAGTAAGGAACTGTGAACTCCCTCCTAATGCCCGCCTCAGCACAAAAATCAACAAACTCACCAAGGGTATACTCCCCTCCATTGTTCGACCTGAGGACCTTGATCTTCCTACCTGTCTGGGTCTCCACAAGAGCTTTGAACTCTTGAAACCACTTGAAGACCTCACTCTTGGTCTTCAAGAAATAAATCCAGGTCTTCCTGGAGTGGTCATCAATGAATAAAACATAGTAGTTGTTGACCACTACGTGTCAACTACCCATAACAGTACATCTCCTTTTTTCGCAAAAGGGATAGTGCCTAATCGACGTGTTCCTGCCATCCAGCTATCATCATCAGCCTGATGATCATCTTATATTGTAAACCCTTTCTGCATGTGTAAGCTGTAAATAATCTTAGCAGATCTGTGTTGTGTATGTAATTGCCTAGATAAACCTAATTTTCTGGTGACGATCTACATTTCGGAAGGTTTTTTGTCTCACCGACTCATGGTCGGCAAAGTTTTCCTTCAGCCTTACCCCAAAGCTGGAATGTATTTTATCACTAGAATGTTAGGGGAGTCCTAGTGTGCTAGATCGATTCTATGTAAAAGTAATTGGGGAATAATCCTAACTATTTGGTTAGGTTATTTTATTACAAATTGCTTGATCTGCTAGATTATATTTGTGTCGCAGGACTGGGTAGTCTGTGAGGGTCTTGTTCAAATGGGTTTTCCCCCTTGAGATGTAAAAATGTAAAATTCATGATGTAAAATGTCTTGAGGGTTAGAAAAATAATTTATCCCCTCATAGATTCTAGGTCCTAGGTAAATTTAAATTTTCTAGAGGTAAAATTCGTGGATCTTTAAAAAAAATTAAATCTTAACTAGTCCAGGGACTAAGGTTAGTTGATTATTTTGCTAAATTTTATGTTTTGGGTCCTTGGGGTTAAGTCAAAGTCAAAGTTTTGAGGAAACAAATGCAAAATTTTAATTTTTGAATTTATTAAAATACATTTAATTGAAAAATTTGAAATTTCCTCAATATTTAAAATTTCGATGGATGAGTCTAAAAGAAATTTTGATTCTCATCAACGGCCGAGATCACTTTGACAAGAATCACTCAAAACTAGCCATTGGGAAATTTATCTTTAAATAGGAGGTCATTTTGTCAGTTAGAATCATCCAATCTTTTGATCATGTACTAAGTGAAAAGCTCTCTTATAATCTTTTTTTTGAGCAATAAAGAAAGACTTTGGGGTTAACTTTTGCTGGTGTTATTCTTCATGGAAATGTTGTAAGATGTATTATTTTTATGCATATATTTCTTTTTGGCTATTGATATAGCTTTCTGAAAAGCGATCTGAGTACATGTATCTTGCTTAGTCGCTGGGGTTTGAATGGTAATTTAAGTTTTGAATATAATAGCAGGTATCTCTATTAGATCTAAATTTTATTATCGTTTTCTCGCTCTATGTTGATGGCTAAATTGAGTTTTGCAGGAAAATCCTTGATTATTAGATCATCGGGCATTTGGGGAAGTTCTCGGCTGAACCAGCCAACTCCCGATCCGTGTTTTCTGAAGAGCCCAGTTTGAATTTGATCCCAGGCTTATCATAAGATATTATTTTTATGGGTGATGCGTAAAGGGTTTCGAGTTTAGTACCTCCAAAATTCAAAAAAATTTAATTTTTATGTGCTAAATTGTCAGATTTGGCTGGTGGGAGCCGCAGATAATCAGATTTGGGAGCGGAGTCGGATTCACACTCCCTAGATCTGATAGATCTACCATTTTTGTACATAGATCTGTAACTAACTTTGGTTTAAGGCTTTTGTTTTTTTTTGTTTTTTGTTTTTTGTTTGTTTGTTTGTTTGTTTTTTTTTTAATTTCTGGCCATTGTGTATCTTTTGGGTGTTTTTTTGTTGTACTGCAGCTGCAGATTTGAAGCTGAAAACTGTGCAGAGTTCAGATCTAGGCCCTAAGGGTAAGATCTAGATCTCTGGAGGTCCATCAACATCATTCTTTCAGGGAATTAATTTAGTTTTCAGATCTGGAATTTAAATCTGGAATTTCAGTGAGGGTTTTAGGGTCAAATCTGAAGCAGATGGATTTAATATTTTATTCAAATCTGGAAAATTTTCAAGGAGTTCACTGATAAATCTGGAACAGAAATGCAGCATTTTGATCAAGGTTTTATGGAAATTTCTGCGTTTTTCTGGGTATCATCTGTGTAAGTTTGTTGTTTTGTTGGTTGGGTTTTTATTTGGTTGCGAATTTCCAAATTTTTTTTACAAAACCCTCGCTGGCAGCTTGAAGCTTAAGAATATCTCTTTAATCACAAATTTCCGAGAAATTTTTAAGGGTTTACCAACTTTTGGCTGCATTTTTCTTCCTCTGGAAAAATTTTGAAATATTTTTGTTTACTGTTTGGGGCTTTTTCTGCTGCAAATTTCGGATTCTGTTGCCAAAAAACCTCGCATCCATCCCTCAGCCATCTCCACGCTACCTTCACGCAGCTTCTTCATCATCTGCGTGTTTCAAATCCGAAACCTCTCCACCTGCGTCAGTCCAGCTCCCTACGCAGCTCATTTCCTCTTCACGTTGCAAAACCTCCCCTCGCTGTTGTGGTATATGCACCCTCAAAAACCTGCACGCTGTCTGTTAGCCCCTCTCCTCCATACGCAAGCTTCACAAACCCTCGTTGCCTATCCTCGATGTATGTTGGCCATTCTCTGCTCTCTGTGTTGTTTCAATCCCTTATTCTGCAAGCATAAGCTTCCACCTTCACGTAGGCCTCCCTTCCCTTCGCGTTCTGCCGGCTCCATCCATTGTTTCTCTCCACGCTTACCGTAGCTCCCATGGCCTTCAACGCTCCACCTGCAAATCCTCATGTCCATCCCTCAGCCCATACGCTAGCTGCAAAGGCTACGTATTTCCTTCAAAAACCTCACGTAGCGTGCTACCCATCCGCTCCCTTTTTCGCTGTCCGCATGGGTTTCTCCCTTATCGAACCCTCTCCAGCTGCCGTTGACCAAACCTGCACACAACAAACGAACAAAACAATTCGATTTTTTTATTTCTTTTATTTTTCTTTACGGGTTAGGGTTTTTTATTGTGATACGTATGTTGGTTTAGTTTTAGGCTAGGTTATGAGGTTTCATTTGATTTATATTTTCTTTTGACTTCTTTTTATTAGTTTAATTCTCTTATTTGTGCGATTTAGTTTCATTTCATTTTTGTAATTTATTTTTGATTTAAAATCATAAAAGTTAAAAAGAAATCTAAACATTAAAAAATTAAAAAATTAAAAAAAAATCTCTACAAAATCCTAAAAAAATTTAAAATTTTAAAAAATCTAAAAACATTTAAAAAATCATAATTTTTTTTTAAAACTTTGGTGACTAAGGATTTTGAAATAAAATAAAAAGGGTTTGTGCTTTAACGTTAAGAAAATTTAAATGTGGCCTATGGCCCATTAATTTTATTTTATTATAGGCCCTTTTCATTTTTTCGTCGTATTAAAAGATTTTAAATTTTTCAGTTACCATTAAACATTATTGCTTAAAGAATAAATAAAAATTTAAATTTAATGCTCCTTAGTGTTATTAAATGCATTTCTCATGATTTTTCTATGCTCAAGGTGCGGTAAATCATATTCGCTGTTCTAGATCTTGTCATCAATAGTAATCATTTTTAAATCTAGAATATTTTGCGTGATACAGTGTTGGGCATTTATATGGATTATCGTCGCTTTTCGTCACATATTGAAAATCATTCTGGGTAACCTGTTTTATTTAGTTGATGATTAATTCAAATATCGAAGGCACTAGTCTATAATCGTTTCTTTCTTGTGGTCGTGTCTTGTTTACATTGGTGGTTAATCTATTATCATTCATCTAGTTATCCATCATTAAAATCTCCTAGAGTCTGTTTTTCATAGGCTATCCTCATCTATTCACTTAGGGACTACCGCCCTTGACTTGTCTAGGAGAAAGTCTAAACGGAGTGAGTAAGGATTTAAGAGTGACAACCCTTACTCTGAGCGTTGTCGCGCTACCTAGACACTCTGTGCGACAACAGTACTCATAGCCACTCAAGGATACATGAGACGTCCGACCACTCACATCGGTATGAATCAAGTCAAGGATCCCAGTCGCTCTGCTGTCATTGCTGGGAAAAGGGGATCTGGCAAACTTCCCCATAATGCATCCTCTGCATACATCAAGCCTTCAAGGTGATCAGAACTAAAATCTGGCACACCAGTGGTGATCTCCTGCAATGTACTCAAGGCCCCATGATACATGTGCCCCATCCTGCGGTGCCAAATCTCACACAACTTTGAACTGCTATATCTGTTGTTGGTCCTGTCTCGGGTGCTGCTACTCAATGCCATCAGGGGCTGGAATGAGAACTTGTACACCTTGGCATGGCGTACACCAATCTCTCTAGTTGAAGAAGTTGGAGTTCCCCTAGGATATATAAGCACTCGCCCTCTCCTGAACAACACATCATACCCCCTGTCCTCAAGTGCTGAGACAGATATCAGGTTCTTCATTCCTGGCACATATAGAACATCTGACACTTTCAAGGGATCTGCTCTAACAATGTTGTCATCACCAAGTACTACCTCCATATCAGTATCACCCTCTGAAAGCTCTGAGAAGTACTCTCTGACTCCTGTCATGTGGCGGGAAGCGCCACTGTCAACATACCAAATGATAGAAGATGCTCTGCTAGTAGCGGGGAATGCACACTCCCTCTGAACCTGTATCGTAGGTGATCTTGCACTAGTGGCTTCACAAGCTATGAACCCAAACTCTTGATCAAAGCTCTCTATCTCTGCAGAAGTTACCATGGGTTTGCCTTTCCCTTTCTTGTTCTTCTTTTCCGAACACACAACAGCATAGTGTCCCAACTTTTGACAATTCCAACATTTGACTTTGGAAAAGTCCTTCTTGTTCTGCTGCTTGCCTTTACCTTTGCCTTTGCCTCCACTATTGGAGGCTTTCTTCTTTGCTCTGCCCTTCTTGCCTCTCGCTAACGATGCCACATTGTCATTGCCCTCCACTTGTTTGGCTGCCCCAAGATGGTTCTTTTTGATCTCATTTTGAATGCAATCATTCCATAACCTCTCCCAATCGGGAAGGTTTCCCTGTGCAACAATGCCATCCACAAAATTCTCCCAAGTCTTGGGAATACCATTCAAAGCAAACCTCACCAACTCAGTGGGTGCAATGATCTCACCTACGACTGCCAATTCATCTCTCACTGAAGTGATCTTTATGAGGTATGTTGTAACACTGACAATCTTAACCATTTTAATGGCCTTTAGTTTCTCCTTTAAGAACATTTTTCTGTTTTCATTTGAGCTCTGGTAAAGACTGGTCAAGGTTGTCCACATCTCATGTGCATAAGTCTTTCATCTCACATGAGGAATGCCATGATATTTGATTTCTTTCAGAATCAATCTTTTTGCCTTAGCATTCTTTTTGTTAAACTCTGCCAACTATACAGGGTCAACAAGTACTACTACTAGATTTTGTGTGGTATTTACCATAATGCCTCGGACTTCTGCTTCCTGAAAGATGCTCTGGATTCTCTCTTTCCATGCACTGTAGTTGTTCTGCTCATCCAATCTGTCTTCAACTCTCAAACTCAAAGACATGTTTCACTGTCCTACCAAACTGAAATTTTCAAATCTGTGGTTTTTGTTTTCTGTGTAAAAATCAGCTTGCTGTAATTTTCACTTTGCTGTCCCAAACTGCACTTTTCAGCCAACCAAGCTCCGGTACCATGAAGAAATTTCAACCCCCACTCCGGTTATCAGTTTTCCTTATCACTCCGTGCATTTAGTTTTAAATCCTAGCATGATAAAAATTCTAAAATCTAGAAATGACAATATTTTTCTGAAAACACAAATTTAGAGATTTCACAACTGCTGAAATTGCAGAAATAAAACACAGCGAAATTATGACAACCACACACAAAAATTAACACGGTGATTTTTGGTCAATGTGACCCTGGAAAAACCCTCTACAACTCTTGGGGAAAACCAATTTGAGAGCTCTTCTTTATTTATGAAAATGCTTTTACAGAGAAATTGAAATACACAGTAAAAATTCCAACAACCACAAATTACAATTTATCTCGATTTCCATGCTTGAACTCCACTTCAAAAATCGTGCCAATAAGCAAATAACCAAAACAAAAATTTTTACAACACTAAAACAACATTAAATGCTGCACAATCAACGTCGAAAAATGTGCCCAGAACTTGCTGTATGGACTGTATAGACCATACGGATTTCAGTAGTATGATTGCCTTGAAATTCATGCCCAAATTGCTGTCCCTCTTCCTCGATATCTGTGGCTTTCTCTTGCTGTACGGTTTTTCCTTGGGATGCGTGCCAATAAACACTGCTGCCCAGATTCGCTGAAATGCCTTCTTGCTGCTCTCCTTCACTTCCTCACTGCTCATAAAATTTGTCCTTGCTCTCTCTTCTCTTTCTCTCAAATGCTCATGAAAGAATGAATTGATCTTTTTCTCTTCTCTTCTTTTATTCTCTAAATGACCTTTTGGGTTACCCTAAGATCTAATGGCTGAGATTTACTTAGATCTAGGGATGAGAATAAATATGCATTTAATTCTCACTTTCTAGTTTTTAACTCACCCACTTAAATAAAAACCCACTTAGCCTTTTATTTCCATAGTCACATTTTTACTTTCTAATTCTTCATTGACTTTTATAAAGTCATCTTTAATTTAGAATGTAACTTTACCACTTATAAAATTACTTTTAAATTAAATTGACTTTACCACTTATAAAGACACTTTTAAATTAGAATGTAACTTTACCACTTATAAAGTCACTTTTAAATTAAATTGACTTTACCACTTATAAAGTCACTTTAGGAGAAAAGTTAAAAATAAATTTGGACACTTTTCCTTAGGCCAAAGATCAAAACCTTAGGGAACCACTTGTCCTCTGATACCCAAATTTTAACAATATGGCCTTTTTTCATGGATTCTTTTGGTGGATCTTGGATGATGCATGGTGAATTAAGTTTATTTATTTTATCTTGGTATTATGTTCAAGGGGATAAATGTTCATGTCTAAGTTGCACGAAACGTGTTTCCGAAATGGGTACGTTTAGAAACGTCTCCTCCCAAAAATGGAAATGTCGGCTGAAATGTCATATATATATATATATATTTATATATAAGTACATAACACATTATCTCGCAAGAAAAAAGGGAATAAGATCCATAGATGACAATTTAGAAGGAAAAACAGGTCTATATTAACTCTATTCCGTGATTACATGATGGTCGAGTTTCGGCCTCTAGACTTCTTCTCCCAAATCTTTGTTGAACCATTGCTACTTGTGCTTCCCTAGCTTCAACTTACTGAATCACTGCAGCTAGGTAGGCAAATTTCTCTCACAAAACTGTGTCTCAACTGTGCCTTCTCCAACCCCATCGTCCTTGCTCTTATAATCTTCTTTTGTGGAACAAATGACCATGATCACATCTCAATCGATGGTTGTGATCATCTTGACTCCGTCAATTAACTTTTCCGAAAGTCTCTAGGGAAAATTTGACTTCCCTCAATTAATCTGATTTAATTAACCACTTTTCCTAAGTTAGACTTAGGAGAATATTTGATTATGGCTAATTATTCTAATCGAGGTGTCTCTAAGGCCTTTTTGACAAAACCTTTTCTGGGTTTTTGAGATGTCCTGTTCCTTAGCCTCTTAGACACCATAGAGACTAGAATACCTGTCTACTTATATCCAAAAACTAACACATGATGGTACTCCTATGGTTATCTGTTGAGGAATCTTCAGCGCCCCATAATGAAAGTGTCCCATGCACTGTGCTAAAGTTCACCAAAATCTCTACTCTGCTCACCACCTGTCTTGCTGCTCAAGGCTGTGCATGTCTCAATCTGCAACCTGTAAAGGTTCTTCATCCTCGCAGCTATCTGCTTCCTTGACCCAAAAGCTAAGTGTTTGAGGTATGCCTTACCTTTGCTGATGATGACATCATATCCCTTATCCTCAGGGGTAGAACTAAAACGAGGTTCTTCTTGAAGCCTGGAACATAGAAGACATTAGTGAGATGGAGAGGGCCCCTAGACTCCCTCTCAAAGCTGACAATACCAACTCACCTAGCTGCATACTTTCGATCATCTCCTAGCTCAATCTGAAACTGAATGTCCTTCTCCTTCAGCTGGCTAGAATACTCCTTGTTCCTGGTCATATAGAAGGACGCTCTGGAATCAATATACCATGTGATACTCCCTAGTGAGCTTTCCATTCAAGCTATCAATGAGAAATATTTCTCAAAATGAGAAGCAAACCCATCTACCTCAGCTGATGCAACCACATGATCCTTGCTCGGTCTCTTCTTCTTGTTAGGCTATAATGCAGGAAACACTTGCTAGGAGGGAGTTTCAGTCCGAAAACGGAAACGAAACGCTGAAATGTGTTTGGTACGGGCCCGAAAGGCGTTTCAGTCTGTATGAGCGAGTTTCATGACACTGAAATGTGGCCCGTATGACCTGAAACGCGTTTCAATCCTGTATGACCGTGTTTCTGTCAGAAAAACTTGCTTTTTTCCCTTTTTCCTTTTAACTTTTATATTTGATAATAAAAATGATGTGTGGATATTTCTAGATGTCTTTCGCATGTTATAATTCGACTCTCACCCATCATCTTCTTTTGCTCCACCATTCGCTGTTGAACATGCTTGTTCTTCTATTTTTGAAGAGGATTATGATGATGGTGATGAAGATTGAAGACTATTAGTCTTTATTGTTTACAAGATTGAGCTCATGTTTTATTTCTATATGTGTTCATTGTCCATAATTTGATACTTGTTGATGTAGCATTGTACTTCTAGCCTCATATATATAAATGCTGATTTTGGATGTATATTTATGATAAACCTTGTGTATTAAGGCTATTTTTGAAAATTATTACTTTCATTATGTGATCATTCATGAGTAAATGTGATGTTAGTATGTTTCATCATCATGTATGTTTGATAGACTTATAGTTTATGTAATGACATTGGAAAATGTAATCATAATGCAATAATTTATCATGTATGATTATGATTGCACATAACATTTCTTAAATGTCCTAACATATATATATACATATATAGCATTTTCCCATTTCCAAAATTTGTGGGGCTCACATTTCGTACTCGTACGGATTTCTCCGTGTTGTGCAACTTAGCTGTTAAGACATGTAATAGCAATGTGCCCAAACTCGTGGCAATGGAAGCACTTGATCATACTTAGATCCTTCTTCTTTTTCTTCTCGTCCTTTTGATTGGACTTGGCCTTTCCTTTGCCTTTCTTGCCCTTGGCTTTGCCTACTAGAGGAAGGTTCTCTTTGTCCTCGGTATTTGCTAATCTATTATCTCTAACCCTTCTCCGGATCTCTTCTTGAACGCAGTTAGTCCATAATCTTTCCCAACTAGGAAAATTTTTCGACCACTGACAATGTTTTGGAAACTATACTAAGTCTTATGAAGTCGTAGTAGAGCAAAACTCACAAGGTTAGTGTTTGGTACAATGACACCCACACCACCTAGCTCATGTCAAATTTGAGTGAGCTTCGAAAGATATGAGGAGATGGGCTCTGCCTCTCCTTGTCTTATCCAGATACTTCTTGCCTTCTCTATACGAGTAATCTCCTTGGCATCACTGATAGCCTGAAATAGGTGTAAGATGGCTTGAAGCATCTCATATGCTGTCTTCTTCTCATAGAGATGGGAAATGACATGATCTTTGACCCCCTCTAGAATGATCCTCTTTGCCTTGATATCATTCTTAGTATGTTGGGCCAATTGTTGGGGATCTTGTGGTGGCGTTATAACATTCTTGACAAATTCTCACATCCCATTATCTTCGAACACTAATGTGATCCTCTCCTTCCATGAGGAAAAGTTAGAAGCTCCCTCTAAACAATGATCTGCTTAGTCTTGTTGTCACTCAGATTGTACAGGCATGGTGCGACAACGACTCAAGGCGGGGGCTGTCACTCTTATCCCTGTCCACTTCATTCTAGCTGTCTCCCAACAACAGGTTATGTGGGGTAGTTCCTATGGAAGATAGAAATGAAAGACATGTTGGCAGCCAATGAGTTCCAGGAGACACGATTGAATGGCTTAGCTACTTGGTTGATTCAACAAGCTTTTAGAGATTAGATTTAATTATCAATGAGACCAGTGCCTTATGGAGTCAACTTACTTGCTTTATATCAATTAAGGACCAAATGACCGGATGAACATCCACTGCTTGAAAGCTTAACTAACCTATATGCTATGCAAATCCTAAGACTTGGGTGAATTGCAAGAATCTTGGTTACTTTTAATTATATGCCTGTTCTAGATGGTTCCTTTCTATTAACTATTTTGAAACTAGTCTCTAGAGTAGGTTGTGGGATAGAAGTCAACAGGAAGCAAGCTGAGGCTTGATTAACAATAACTCCCCCTGTGTTCTAACCACCCAATGCCTCCGGTGCTGCAGATACTGTGGCTCTGATGACTGCAAGGTCACTGTGTTAACCACTAAGGAGGTGCTAGGCTTCTCAAGCTAGGTGATAAAGGTTGTCCTAAATGCCTATCAACCAAACTTATGTTTGGAGGTAAATTATTAGATGCAAGAATATTTCTAGAATGATATGCAAGGATTATGAGTGAGTCTTGAGTTAAGATTGTTGATGTGATTCAAGTACTTGACGTTGAATATCTTATAAGAAAAATAGTTAACAGTATATTTAAAGACAATCTTAAACAAGATCAAGTGCTCAATGATACAAGTGCCAACAACCAACAAGGGATCTTCTTACAATAATTCCACAAAGATATTGACCAACAAGTGATAACAATGATAGCAATTTAGGAAACTTAGAGCACTTATCTAATTAGCCAATGATTTCCAATACAAAATACCAATGATCAAAATTAAACCCAAATCAATTCAACCATAAATGCTTATGTATTGTAAAATTTCTTTACCCAATTTTAGAGACTTAAATGTAATTTATTATCACTGCAACCTTGTATTCAAAGGTTTGCAATTTTATATCAGCAGTCAAGAAGTGATGCGAGATGTCAAAGATAAGCTAGAAAATCAATGCATTTAACTTCCGATGATATTCACTTGATCGAAGGACTGCTTAGACACTATAGATCAGATTTATTATGCTCAGATCAGACCTCAAAATGATGTATATCAGATCTGTAATAACTCAGAAAATCAGTGATTTAGTCTTTAATAAACCAACAAGGTGCCTAAATATTAATGCCAAATAAGCTCCAATGGTTAGCTAATCAATTTGAGTGATTTTTAGATGATCTTCAGTCGATTTTGATGATTCTTATTTAGTTTATATGACTGCATAAATGGATGTAGCAAATATATCAGATCTGGAAATTGACCAACAGTCCTAAAAAATAACTTATATGCAATCAATTTAACCACAAGATTAATGTTCAATGTCTTAAGTGACTTGTTAATGAATTTAGACTTATTTTATGTGTGTTTATGCCCTGAATACACAGCTGTAACAATTATAGCGGACTTGAAACTTTCAGATCAGATATCTGCAATTTCAAATCAAACCTTTGCAATTTCAAATCAGACCTTGAAAATTATATGACAATTAACATAAAACAACAAAATTGATAGATCAAACCCTCGTAATTTATTTTGATGCTTTGTATGAGTTATTAGCTTAATGTGTGAGTTCTTTAGGCTTGGATTATGGTGATTATGCCACTATTTTATCAATATATCAAATCTGATATAAATTATGCAATCAATTAAAATGAGAGATAAAGGCAATAGAAGCAAACCCAAAGGCCTAATGGCCTATGCCAAGTTTGGAGATGTGAGACAAATCACTCTTCAACATCTGCACTCACAAAATGTTAGCTCAAAACCAAAAGATCAAATCTTTACGACTGTTGCAATCACAAATTATTAGAGTTAAAATGCTAATCCTTTGAAGAAGCTCTTGTTTGCAATGAGATCTAGCCCTTGTAGGGCTTATGACCTTCTTAATGCTTGCAAAATAGGTCCCAAACACCAACCTTTTAGGTTGGGTAAGGGTTAGGGCCTTCAAAAATTGGGTTTCTTCCCGAATTTGAAAATAAGCAACTTGCAAAAATGGGCTCAAAAACCCTAGACGTCTAGGGTTTTTAAATGTTGAAAACTTCAAAAGTTTACTCCTTTCTTTGATCCCTTGAGAGATTTCACTGATAAAAATAGAAATAAATTTTCCCAAAAAACCCAATATATACAAAAATAAAATAAAAACCGAAAACCTGAGTTGCTGCAAAACAAGGGTTTGAAAAAATTATTTACAAAATATATTTTACAAATTATATAAAAATATATAAGTTTGAGAATTTTTTTGAAAAATAGAATTTCTGTAGATCTTGACAGTGGCTAGACGTATTTCAAAAGATAAATGTCGAACCACAGCCTTAGCGAAGTTAGAAAATCACACAAAATATTCAGAATCCAAACATAGTCGGCCTGTGCCCACAGTTTGTGAACTTGGAGCCCAAGGACTGGGGAACTTGCAAACTCTATATATTTTCTCAAGAAGAAACCATTAGAACATACAATGAATCAGATCACATAAAATAAGCCCAAAACTTACTAATAGAATGTTCCTATCATCTACAAATGAAATAACGATTCAATTAATATTTGAAACACAATATAGGAATGCTCGTACCCTGCACATACCACAAATCAACGAGACAAAGACACCATGAATCGCACCCCAAAGTCTTTTGTTATGATGATCAAAATGTTCTCAACAAGACAATGGCTTTACACCAACTTTTATAAAGTTACATTAGAGCAAAGCTCAAGATCAAGATGAAAGTAGAAGCAAACAACCTTCTATTTATAGAAAAATTCCTCCAAGTGAAAAACAACGGGTAGTTGGCTTGATTCTCGTCAAAATTATTTTGACTGTCGATAAATCTTTGTTGATATTTTAATCTCTGTCGTTGAAATAGTTATTTTTAAGGAATTTTCAAATTTCTCATTAAAACCATTTTTTATTAGCTGAAAATTAATTATTTTGAGGTAGTTTCCTAAAAAAAATTGACTTTGACTTAACCACCAAGGTCCAAGGGTCCACATTCTCTTGAAATTTCTAATATTCCCTTGGTGGGGGACGTCCATAAATTAGTTTCTTTTAAGACCCATGAATTTTTCCACTCGGAGAATTTAATTTCTCTAACATTTTTAATTTTTGACTTTAATTAATTAATTTTCTGGTTTAGGATTTAATTATATTTTTGCCAGAAAAAGTAATTAATTGACACTTGAGGGTATTAATTATTTTTCCACCGTCAAATATTTTAGCCATGGTGTCTAATTATGAGGGACCATGCACTAAAATATTTTTTACATAAGATTTTACAATAATTCAACCTTCACAGGGGGGATACCCATTTATTATAGACCGTCAAATAACTTACCCAATTACGCGACACAATATGATCTAGTAGACCAAGTGACTTGTAATAAAATAATCTAGCCAATAAGCTTAAATTATTCCCAAATCACTTTTACAAAAGATTCGATTAAAACAATAAGACTCACCTAAGACTTCGAAGATAAATCCCACCCTAGCTTTGGGGTGACGCTGGAGGGAGAAACTCTGCCGATCATCCGTGTTTAGAAACACACATAATCAATGAAATGAAAAACCTCCTAGGATGAAATTCTTCGTCAAAATCATAGGCTTACCTATTAGAATATATCTCTATTTAGTAATGCTCAGTCTTTTAGCTGTTGCTATTTTTATTCTTTTAGCAGTTTCTTAGATGAAACTGTTTGTTCTATATTCTACATAGAAACCTGATGTTTCTATTATTGTAAATATCTTTGTATTATCATTGAGCTGTTTGCTCCAGGTTAATTCAATTGATTCGATATTCTTTTACATGCGTGTGTCGCACTGTTTTATGGTATCAGAGCACAGGTTTCTTTCGGAATAATTTTTCACTGTTTGAAAAATTCTGTTTCATTTCGAAATTGCTCTTTAGGGGTCTGGATTTTTGGTCATCGTGGCCACATTCGAAATTTAAGGGTGGTATTTTCGGGTTTCCTTAGTGGTATATTCCCTCGACATTGTGTCCACAGCGTTTGGTAGCTCCTTGCCTTTGTTTTTCCTGTTATCGATATCGCTGGTGGATTCGGTGGGTTTTGTTGGCAGAGTTAAAGCAACTGCAGGTAATCATCAATCAATTCCAGTCAGAAGATTACGTCACCTCTGCAATCGGTGAAGACCGCTCTCTGCCGCCGCGTCCAATCCTGGATCTGCACCACGAGACTGCCAACATTTCGTGTGGAGTAAATTTTTTTTGCATATGTCTCGACGCCAAATTTTCTTTGTATGCTAGCTACACCACGACAGCGGGAGGCACAACAGTGTTTTAAGAAGGAATTTCCGCAGACCCTTTCGTTTTCATCCGCATCGTAAGCGTGTCGGTTCTGTTTTTGCCGCAGTCATTCCGCAGTCATTGACTCAGCGGCAGTCATTCCGCTTGGACTTAGCCGCAGTCATTCCACAACTATCGGCTTATTTATTTTCTGATCTCAGCGGCACCCGCTTCGCTGATTCGGGTCTTCATCTCGATCCACGGGCTTTGAACAAACCCTGCAGGTGCTGTCTTTCTAGAGGGACTGTTTTTCAGGCCGAAATCTCTGGCACAGTCGGCTCTCGATTTATTAAAAATTATTGACAAAGTTCTTTCGGGTACTCGTCGGCAAATACGAATCTTCTGCAGAGCTTCGGCAATCATTTGTGGTTCGTATTGGCGTGGAAATAACATATCTCTGCGGTGTTTCGTATCTAATTTGTCCGGTGCTCGGTGGTGCTTGTATCTGCTTTCTCCGGTGGTTTCAGAATTCCAGATCTACGGCAGTATATCAGTGGCAGTATATCAGCGGCAATATATCGTGGTCATTCGACACAACATGGGCTTATGTGCTACCTAACCTCGTTTTTTCCTGCTGTGTGAGAAAGTTCAGTACGACGGCTTACGTATTGATCATTATATTATTTTTTTTGTTGCCTGAATTAAGACAATTGGAGTTTTGTCTTATTTCTGTGGAGGTTTATTTGCTGGGTAAATATATATATATATATATATATATATATATTTTTTTTTCTCTCGCAGAACAAATTCTGTGTTGATCTGCACCAGGATAAGCAGGCAGCCACATTAAAATTTGTATTGTCTTTGAGAAAATGGCCAAGCTCACCAATCTGATGTTAGAAGGAAATCAAGCCTTTTATGCCTTTATGGCTAAAAGGTCTTCAGATCATGTTCCTTCTTCTGCATGGTACATTAATTCTGGTGCATCACGCCATTTCTCTCACAGGCGTGACTGGTTTATTGACTTCTCACCTTTCAGCGATTCCGTGGTATTTGGCGGAGGTGAAAAGTACACAGTAGCTGGCAGAGGTACAGTTCAAATTCAGTCTGGTGGGCGCACACTCATATTTCTGAATGTATACTATGTTCCTGGTATGGAAATTAATCTGCTATCTGTCAGCCAGATTATGAGGAATTCTCCTCAGCTTGATGTTGTGTTCAGTGCACACAAGTGCTCCATTATTGACAGAGAGACTAGTTTAACCGTTGCTGTTGGCCTAGAGGACCATGGTCTATACAGGCTACTTGACACCGGTGACTCTCCTGAAGTGGCTCTAGCAGCACGTGTCTCTCCCATCAGTACTCTTTGGCATCGGCGATATGGGCATCTAAATATGCAGTATCTCTCTCAGCTCTCCCGGGAGGGACTTGTGTCAGGATTACCTGATATTCAGACTCAGCAGTTGGGGGTATGCGGCGCCTGTCAAGCAGGAAAGCAACATCGGTCTTCATTCAAGAATGGAGAATCTTGGCGCGCATCTAAGGTACTTCAGTTACTTCATGCTGATATTTGTGGTCCTATGAATACAGCTTCTATCACTGCTTGCAAATACTTTTTACTTATTGTAGATGATTTCAGTAGAAAGATGTGGGTGTATTTTCTAAAAAACAAATCTGATGCACTTAGTACCTTTTAGAAGTTTAAAACCTTAGTTGAAAAAGAGTCTGGCTGTAACATCATGACTCTTAGGACCGACAATGGGGGGGAATTTTGTTCTTCAACTTTTGCCAATTTCTGTGATATTCATGGCATCAAACGTCAGTTAACCACACCCTACACTCCTCAGCAGAATAGTGTTGTCGAGCGGCGCAACCGCACGGTTGTTGAAATGGCTCGTTCCATGTTACAACATAGGAGTGTTCCAAACAGATTCTGGGCTGAAGCAGTATTTACTGCTGTTTACCTTCTTAACCGATCACCCACTCAGGCTGTGACAGGGAAGACTCCTGAAGAGGTTTGGTCCGGCCGTAAGCCTAAGATCAGTCACCTCAAAGTGTTTGGCTCTGTTGCATATGTTTGGATTCCAGCTGCTAAGCGCTCTAAGTTGGATTCCAAAAGCCAGAAACTCATGATGACAGGGTACAGTGATCATCACAAGGCCTATAGGCTGATAGATATAGCCACTGGTCGTCTTAGCTTCAGTCGGGATGTAGTTTTTGATGAGGACAGAGGATTCTTTCAGTCTTCTTCTTCTAAGCAGTGTTCTGAGGATCAGCCTCACAGTGTTCTTCTTCCGGTCGGTCCACCTGATGGGAGGGATGATGTAGCATCAGTATTTGATAATACTCTATCTGAGCTTCCTCCAGAAAATAACCCTCCTCTTGCGGCCCCTATTGCTCTTGAGTCTTCTCCACCTCCTCCTGATATTGGTTCCGCTACTCCTGATATTGGCTCTTCTACTCTTCGGCCAAAATGGTGGGCTAAAACCATTGGTGATCTCCGGGATGATGAGCTTCTTGAAGGTAGAACTTCTAGACATAAGAACAAACAACAGTCTACAGTCAATTTTGCTCTTATGGCTAACCTACACAGTATTTTTGAGCCTCAAACCTATTCAGAGGCTAAGGGTACATCTGAGTGGGAACAGGCTATGGAAGCCGAATTCCAGAGTCTTCAGAAGAATCATACATGGACACTTTCTGATCTTCCTGCAGAGAAAAAACCCATAGGCTGCAAATGGGTGTATAAAGTGAAATACAAAGCTGATGGAACCATAGACAAGTACAAAGCTCGTCTTGTGGCTCGAGGGTTCTCACAGAAGGAAGGCATCGACTATGAAGAGACTTTTGCTCCTACAGCCAAGATGAGTACCATAAGGCTTGTGCTTGCCTTAGCAGCTCAGTTCAATTGGAAAGTTCATCAGATGGATGTAAAGAGTGCTTTCCTAAATGGTGATCTCCAAGAAGAAGTCTACATGACGCAGCCTCCAGGATTCAAGGTTGCTGGTCAAGAACAGAAAGTGTGTCGGTTAGCTAAAGCAATCTATGGATTGAAACAAGCTCCTCGGGCTTGGTACATGAAAATTGATCAGTACCTGACAGATCAGGGTTTTCAGCGGAGTCCATCTGATGCAAACCTGTATATCAAGCATACTGGTGATGATATCTTGTTTGTAGTTGTCTATGTGGATGATCTTATCATTACTGGCAGCTCTGCACATTTGATCCATGGGATCAAACAAGATCTATGCAGAACTTTTGAGATGACAGACTTGGGACTTCTTCATTACTGTCTGGGGGTTGAAGTGTGGCAGACTGAAAATCAGATCTTTCTCTCTCAGTCCAAGTATGCCAAAAATCTTGTGGAAAGGTTCAGAATGCAGGATTGCAAACCGGCCACGACTCCTATGGAACCAGGGCTCAAACTTTCAGCACAGTCATCCTCTCCCCTTGTGGATGAAACTTTATTTAGGCAATTAGTGGGCAGTCTCATCTATCTTACTGCTACTAGACCTGACATCAGTTTTGCAGTAAGCTACATTTCTCGCTTTATGTTAGCTCCTAAAGCTGATCATTGGATAGCAGCAAAGCGGGTGCTACGATATGTGCGTGGTACTTCTGATTATGGCCTCTTATATACTCGCAGCTCCAATCCTATTCTCAGTGGCTACACTGACTCTGACTGGGCCGGTTCGGTTGATGACCGTAAATCTACAGCTGGGTATGTGTTTAGTCTAGGATCTGGTGCTGTTACTTGGACTAGTAAGAAGCAACAGGCAGTGGCTCTCTCCTCAACAGAAGCAGAGTATCGGGGAGCAGTTAAGGCAGCCTGTGAGGCAGTTTGGCTTCGTCGTATGCTTGCAGATATGCATGTTTTCCAGACAGGGCCTACTTCTTTGTTTTGTGATAATCAGGGAGTGCTCAAACTTGCCAAGAATCCAGTCTTTCATGAACGAACAAAGCATGTGGAAACTCACTGCCACTACATTCGACAGCTGGTTGAAGACGGCTCAGTTCAGTTGCACTATGTTCCCACAACAGAGCAGCCCGCCGACATTTTCACCAAGCCTCTTGGTCCTGATAAATTTGTAAAATTCCGCGGGTCTATTGGTGTTGTAAATAGATTGAGCATTAAGGGAGGGTATTAGAATATATTTCTATTTAGTAATGCTCAGTCTTTTAGCTGTTGCTATTTTTATTCTTTTAGCAGTTTCTTAGATGAAACTGTTTGTTCTATATTCTACATAGAAACCTGATGTTTCTATTATTGTAAATATCTTTGTATTATCATTGAGCTGTTTGCTCCAGGTTAATTCAATTGATTCGATATTCTTTTACATGCGTGTGTCGCACTGTTTTATTACCTAGGTTGTTACATAACTAATAACCGTACTAATATCATTTACATTACAAATTTGCAGAATGGGTTTACAATGACATAATAATCTATTGGCTAATGGTCCTGATCTTTGAAGAAAATTGGAATTTACAACTGCTTCTTTGGAACTTTGACAAAATGTGTGCAACAAGTCTTTTGTGCACCATCCTCCTTGTCCAAAGAATTGCTCTTCACAAATTGATCTTGTTATTCACACATTGATCTTGCTCTTCACAAATCTGATCTTCTTGGTGCTGATATTTATGCTGTTCTATGCTCTGCAACTGCTATGGTGAACAATCTGAAACTAGTTTGTTTCTTTTCAACAAGACACATAATTTCTTCACAATAGATAAGCATCGGAATAAAACACAGAGATAAAGAATAGAGTCACACAATTAGCAGAATAATTTTTCTTGGGAAATCCAACTGGGAATACCCACTTCTTGCTGTAGAATTTATTGTTAAACTTGAGCAATTAGATCTCTTACAAGGCAGTCTGTTTCAATAGAAAATACACTCGTTCTCACTGCTTACACTTAGCTTGTGCAGTCTCTGCCCCTATTTCTTAGCGCATGAAATCTAATATTTCCTAGTGCAGATTGGGTTCCTATTATTTAGGAATTTCCTCCTAAATCCTAGTGCCTTAGTTGCACGAAGCACCGAAATGGTTCGGAATTTTTGAAATGGGTACATTTGGAAACATCACCTCTTAAAAATGGAAACGTTGACTGAAACATCAGCCGAAACATCATATATGTTTATATATATAAAAAGAAGTTTATAAATAAATGAATAACACATTACTTTGCAAGAAAAAAGGGCATAAGACCCATAGATGACAATTTAGAAGGAAAACCAAGTCTATATTAACTTTCATAGATGATTACATGATGTTCAAGTTTCAGTCAAGTGTCGGCTGAGCTTCGTAGTTTCGGGTACAGGTACGTCCTGAAATGTCAAGTTCCTAGAAGTTTCGTGCAACATAGCCTAGCGCAAACCTGCAACAAGAAAGACTCTCTATCTCAGCGTATTGGCTCCTCCAAGATACGCTCTCTCAACAAGAATCTCTCCTCACACAAACTCGTGCAACAATAATGATACAAACTTGTGCCTTCGTCCTCTTTTTAAATTATGCCATCCATGATATATCTGGCAATTATGAATTTAGAACACAAGTTGAGTTTGACTTGTTAACCAAGTCGAACTGCTAGTTAAACTTGTCCTTGCTTCAATCAATATTAAGCTCCTAAACTTGTTATCTTCTAAATTCAAACTGGCACTTGGAGATTGAGTTAGCTAACACTACAATCTCTGCGCTTGAATTTCTTGTCTCTACGAACTCATCCATCTACCAGAACTCATCCATGCTCAAAGAAAGACTAATCGTGGTCTCTCTGGCTAAGGCATAAGGCACATAAGACCTTCTCTCGCTACTATTTTCAACAAATGGGAGAATTTCATAGCTCATCAACATCAAAATCAACATCAATACCACCACTGCTATC
Organism: Pinus tabuliformis; assembly: GCA_031772625.1. Taxonomy (NCBI): domain Eukaryota; kingdom Viridiplantae; phylum Streptophyta; class Pinopsida; order Pinales; family Pinaceae; genus Pinus; species Pinus tabuliformis. The sequence goes on along the minus strand of CM062813.1, from coordinate 525,843,637 downwards.
TCCTTGTATGTATCTACCATTCCAGTGTTATGAATTGTTTTGGATTAGATTTCTGTCTTTGAAACCTACTATTTTATATCTATATAATATCAGGAACTTCATTCAGTTGGCTATTTAAGAGTATCCTTCAGGCACCATATTAAATACAACCCACAAAACAACGAAGCCAGTTTGCTGATTAGAAATATTCAAATTTAAAATAGGATTTCTCTGCGTAAATATGGATTATTTTTGTCTTCAAAGACACTTGTGTTGCACGGTTGGCTGTCATTTACTGCTTTCATGATTTATTTGTAAACAGTATTTCGCTGTAGTAGCCATTCTGTAGTAGCATTGGTCAGCTTTATCTGGTTGATCAAGTGCTGATTTCCTTCACCAAATTGGCACACTTTAGCAGACTGCCAAATCTACTTGCATTTCGAATCTCTAAAATTTGTTTCTCTCCCTTGCTTGCTGTCCAAATGCTCCCACAGCTCCAAGGCGGTGAATGAGTGGAAAAAATTCCCAAAAGCAATCCATAAAGTGTGTGGATGGATTTTTTTGAGGGACAGGTATCTCGAAATCAGGATATGAAATTGGCACATGTTTGACATGAGTTTGATTTGTGTTGTGCTCCCAGGGCATGAGTCAAACTCGTGTTAGGCATGTGTTGTAGTGTGTTGTGCCCAACATGAAGGATTCGTGAGATGGTGGTACTGGTGGGAGGGGGGGTCAGGGGTCGTTTCATGTTTTATATATATATGTTTGTGTGTGTATGTGTATGTATGTATGAAATTAATAATACAAATTTATTAACATTAATATTAATATTAATATTAACCTTCTCAATGTGTTCTAATGGATTTTGTAATCCTCAAAGGTGTTTTCATATGTAATTGTACTGAATTCTAACTTTGAACTTTCTCAATCTGTAGAGAGATGTTTTCATGATATTTGCTTAATGGAAATGGTGAGGGGTACATTAACAAGGATCTAATTGAATAATATGTGTAGCAATAAATGTTTACAATTATCATGTGATGCATTGCCATTTTTTGAGTTGCTTTATGTTTCAGGCACTGTTGAAGTACTGTCATATCCTTCTCTTCAAGTTCTTCATACACTTGTTGCTCACACTGCGGGTTGCTATTGCATTGCCATTGATCCTATAGGAAGGTAACTTGATTACATATTGTTGACTATTTTAAGGATACATTGTTTCCATTTATTGCCTTCAGTAGCTTTTATGTGATGTTTTTTATGGTTGTCATTGTGTCATGTTGTTAATAGCTACATGTTTTCTTTGATAGGTCAAAAGGAAAGCATGACCACCAAAATTCGAATACTATTTCTAAATCAGTCTTTCCTTTTGTTGGAGTAAATAATTTTAGTTTGTGATATCTTCCTATCTTATTATTGTTTTCCATTTATGTTGCATACAGTGTTGAACATGATGTTCACCAAGCACTTAAAGGAGACCGTCCTGTGAAATGGTTGAAGCATTTAGCTTTTGAAATCAAGAAACTGATGTTACAATGCAAGAAGGATATTTCTTGTAGTTCTTGTAAGAGCTCCTATATAAGGACATCAATGTTTGAAAGTCTCTAAAATCCTTGAGAAAGTATTTAGATGTTCATGCCCTTGGAAATTATGATTGTTGAATTGAAGACTCGATCAAAACGGTTTGAAGTGAGGGTATCAATCGCTTTGAAATACCCAATACACTGCTGGATGATATCTCCTGGGGACTGACTGGAGCTGTTAAGGGTCTGGCCGTATGACCTTGTGGGAAGCACAACCATGAGGAACCTAGACTCTCCTAGCACCCAAGACTGCTTGTGAAAAAGCTGGATGGAATTCTGGTTACTCTGCTGGAGTTATGTGGGAGTTTTATAATTCTCTGTCTAGGAGTTTCGTTAAGAATTCAGTAACTTCACTTCTCAGTAGATATTTCTTGGATCTAATCCTTCAATGCTTTGAGTGTTTAGGGCTGATCTGAAATATTTAATTACAGTAGTGAACACTTCATTCCACTCCAAATCACTAGGCTACTTTAATATTCGAACAAGTGTACTTCAATGTCAACAAGTTACAACACTTAGGGCACTCTTTTTCACGATAATTAGAGATTTGAAATAAGTTTATTACAACATATTTTATGCAATGTTCCAAACTAGGGAAAATAGTGCCATGCAAAGTGGACAATAAAAATAACATCATAAAATTAAATCAGACCATCAGACCACAAAATTGGCAACCAAACTGTGCTGTCTACTCATTTTATTAAATGGGAAGAGGTGTACGACAATGTGCTGGAATGTGTGCACCTAAGCTTGCTCTATGCAAGCTAGCAAAAGCCCAAAATGAACAATGGAACACCCTCCTCAAATCTGTTGGTAATCCTGCCCAAGCACTGCGCTGTTACTGCCAAAAAAGGTGTTGCTGCCTGAAATGATTTGCTGTTAGAGCCTTCTCTGTTGCTTAGAAAATTCCGGGAAATTAATCCCAACATCTATGCAAGAAACCTAGAATAACCCACGAAGAAATTGGCCAAATGTTGACCTCGGAATTTTGGCCCAATTTCCCCTTAGCTCCTTTAGCTGCTGGCTGAGTTGGGACCCTTGTTTAAACCCTGAGATCTGCCCAGAAAATTTTATAAAATTAGGAGTGTGATGCTTGCCCAAAACTCAGAAAAACCCAGAAAGGGTTTCCCTTGGTTTCAACCTTCAGAAAATGACCCTTCACAGCTTAGCCCTCCAATTTCGAATTCTGTTGTTGTGACTGATCCTGTCAATCTCCACTCTCCCAACTCCAACAATCTTCCTCAAATGGCCCTCCAAATGATCTCCCAACACTCCAGCTCCAAACTCCCTTGGATGGTGCTACCCCAAAGAGTCTCACTCCAATGATTGCGCAGTCATGGAGGAGATGATGCAGTCCTGCGTGTGATGAAATGAGAGTTGCGTGTAGGATGGCCCTCTTGTCTGTAGTTGCCCTCTATACTCCTGAAAATGATGAAAGGATGCTCCTGTCTCCCCAACTTCCTGGAGTGTCTCACGCTATGACTGCACAATCCCCGTGCTGCTGTAAATCTCCCTGCTACTGGTACTCGAGTTACAACTGCTGTAACTCGTCTCCCTGCTGCTACTACAAACTGAGATGAAGAAGAACTCCCTCCTAAGGTTGGCACTCAAAGTCCACCGAAGCAAGGGTTGAGATCTCCGCTCGGAGACACTCGTGTGCTAAACAACACAGTAACTTGACTAAGTAGCTCGAGCAACTAAGATTGAGTTCAATATGTTAAAAAATAAGACGCTGAAATGAGGAGAGTTGCCTTCCTTATATAGATTTCATGAGTTGCCTTCCTTATATAGATTTCATGGAGCACTTTTCCCTCCATTTTCCCTCCATCGTGGGTCCCTTACTTAACCATCGATTTACCCTCCATGCAAATCGAACTAGGGAATGCGTATTCTCCTATTGTGGGTGGCCCCCACGTACAAATTAACCATATTGAAATAACTTCTACTAAGTCTAGCCCCCTAATAAAATCAAATGGGCCCCATCACCTCCAAAATCGGCCCCCAAAATGTAGAAATTAATCCTGTTCCAAAATCATTTAGGAAGGGATATTACATTTTACAACAGTAAGTCTGCCTTGTTATCTTGAAGATATATGTTAAATTTCTTAACAATTTCATCCCTTTGTTATGTTGAATTGGTATTAATAGCAAGTGCCGAAGTTTACCCAGTCAAGAGACAATAGACGCTGAAAATCAAATTTGCAAGTACACAATAATAGGACAGTTGAAACATTTCATTAATATATAAGAGTTGAAGTTCATATACATAGTTATAGTTTATAACAAGTTGGTGCAATCTCAGGTTTTTCAAACCCTAGCTAGGGAAAACATAGAGAACCCTAGCCACCAACTCCTAGTATTGAACGGGGAATCATTACTACGCAAAGCTAGCTTCTCTACCAAAAAACACCTTGTCACTTACACTTGCATCCCACAAGTGTACAAGGCGTTTCCTTCAGTCTTCTCTACAACAAGCATTCATTGGTAACATTAGGACTTCTAGCTATGGTGCAAGAAACTTCTAGTATAGGGTCATACTAGGCTCGTTTCTATGCAAAAGTATGGAAATGTGTGTGGTAGGCCTAGAAATATGTTTTTGGCCATATGAATATGTCCTCTGTATGGAAACATGTTTTGTATAGATAGAAACATGTTTTCGGGCTTTGCCAATGACATATGATGCATTTTGAACGTTAAATCTCCCTATTTTGACTTGGTTTGACTTGTTTTTGACTATTTTGGAAAAATATGTTGGCAATTAATGGTAATGTTAAATTCTTAATGTAGAAATTGACATTTCCTTTATCTTCCCTCTTTATCCTTTTACTTAAAATTTTCACATTACCATTAATTATTTCAGGATGTTCGAGAGTAGTTCCAACCTCATCGAACTTCATATTGAGGAAGTAGAATTTCATATCCCATTTGAAATTCAGCAGATTAAATTGTTTTTAGAATTGCAATATTTTCATTGGATTCATCATGTTGAATGAAGAAGTTGCCAAATTATCTAGGTCTCCAACTCTCCAAGGACAAACGAAAAACAAGCATCTATACAAGGCAAGGTTGCACGAAACGGGGAAACGGGTACGAGTTTCCGAACCGGGAACGGGTACGAAACGTGACCCCCCCAAATTTGAGGAGGTACAGTTAGCTAACTGTACCTCCTCAAATTTTGTGGCAGAGAACTGCTGAAATCTCCCTCAATTTTCATGCTTCATGTAGCAGGCAGAATCCCAAATTTCGGGCAAAAACAACATAGTCCCCTCCTCAAAATTCATGCCCTGACTTCCTCAAACTTCATGCTGATAAATTGCTGCTATCCTCCTCCAAAATCGTGCCTGCTTCTCCTTGAAATTCGTGCTACAGTACGGTCCTCCCCTTGAGATTTGAGCCCCTCTTTTATTGTTGCAATTTCTCCTCCGCTCCTTGAAGTTTTCTCCTCTATTCCCTTGTCCTAATGCTCTCTCATGTTTGAAGTAAAGAATGAACTTCCCTTTTCCTCTTTTGTCTCCTTGGAAAAGATTGAATCCCTAAACCTAGGATCCAATGGCTGAGATTTCATCCTCAAATCTCAAGATGTGTGGTTGAGATCATTTCTCCCAAATGACCCCCCTCATACATTGGCCCCATCACTTAAAAGTCTCCTAGTACTTTTTTTAAGTTGTGTACCTTTTTAATTTCTCTCATAAAGTGATTTTTCTCCTCACTTTAATATTAGAAAAGTACACTTAGTACTTTTAGACATAAAGTCACTTTATAAAGTACAAGTGACTTTAATATTAGAAAAAGTACATGGTACAACACTTCTAAGTACCTTTTCCCACCATGACATTAATATAACTCATAAATGTAATCAAGACAAAAGCCATTAATGTGCTCACTGTTGTAGATCCTAGACACTGCCCCTGGGTTGAGGAGATACCAATGCCTAGGACATCTTAAAGAGTGTTTGTAAGATCTGCTGCAATTGTTCACTTACACTCAACATTGAACATATTTTTAATAGAATTGATTCAAAATCTCTTTCAAGAGGGTAGATTACCATTTATATCAAAGTAGACTCATAGAAGACTTAAATATCAAGCTTTGGTGGCTAACTTACAGAAGCATATAGTTCATTGGTCATTGTAGCAAGTGTGAAAGAAGAATATGTAGAAGAGAAGTCAAATACATAGGGCTAAACATAGAATCCCATGCATGAGACTTCAGTAAGAAATGAAGGAATGAACATTTGAATGATATTTCAGATTACATGGAGTGCATATTAAGGACGTCAGATCTCATTAGTCACAGGCATCTCAGTTCAATATTAGACATAGATGAATCCATGATTTCATAAAACTACATCCAACAACTACTATTACATGTCATCTAAGAAGAAAACACAGATGAATGGGATAAACATAGAAGAGAATACATACTACAACCTTATGCAAGCAGAATCACCAAAACTGTTTATTAATCTTTAGATAGAGCATACAATTTCCATTTCTCCATTAATAGTTCCGAAGCCCCCTTTGAAACAAAATTCAAAACCCTTCAAAATGTGTCATAAACAATCTTTTATAGCATGATACCCCTTACAAAATATTCCTTCTTGATTTACCAATGATTCATCAAAACATAATGATATGAGCGTGCTACTTGCACCACTGTACTGACAAAACCCTAACTAACTTGAGTTCATTTCTTGAAATAAAATATTTACAGAAAACATAAAACAATAAGGTGTCATGATTGACACGATAAAAAATATCTTCATCTCCACTGGCGAGGTTCTGGAGGAAGAGTTGCTGGGTTGATGATCTGGAGTTGAGGAGGGTTGACAAACTGGTCACATTTCTGCCACAGTGCTGGACTTGGTAGAGGAGAGCGAAAGAAGTTTTGATAAGCGATCTTAAGACTTGTGAGCCCTGCATAATTTGGCCTGGAGCGAAACAAGGTCCTCACCAGCCCTAGCAGTTGGAAATCTCTCGTTAGATAGTTCACCACTGTCTTGCCCTTTAAGGAGGAGGTCTTGTGGGAGGAATCGACTCTACTCTTAGCCTCTATTGGCATTTGACTGTACTGCTCCCATGGGATTAATCCTCCTACGAGGTCCCAACAGCTGGGTAGTCCTGCTTGGTTCCTCTGCTCAAATTCTGAGTTAAAAGCAGTTACATCCTTCAACTCCTTCTCTAGACATTCTTCATCCTTATTTGTAGTAGCTTCCTTCTAGATGATTTTGGAGACCTCCATGATTGTAGTCACCCGATCTACCAAATCTATGGTCCTCAACTCACTTAGTGGTTTTTCATTTACATATTGAATGAATCTTTTAGCTGTCTCAACATTCTTTTCATTCTCCTCCTTGGCAGATAAGATGAAGAACTCATAGTCCTTGATTGCAACTTTTTGCTCTGCCATCAGATTCATATACTCCCAGTTATTCTTCATCTCTGTTATCACTTCATCCCATATTAGCTATTTGGCTTAGAGGAGAGACATATTTCCTTTTAGCTTGTCTTTAAGCTCAATGATTTCTTGATTTGCTGCCTATAGATTTTTGCTAATCAGTTCTGCATTTGTCTTGGCAGTCTCCAATTGTTTCTCCTTTTGTGCAAGGGCACGCTTGGCATTGTCTAAATCCACCTATACCTTCTTAAGTTATCCTTCTGAGAGTTGCAACTTAGTGAGAGTTTTAGTGAGTTGCTCAATGGGATTCTGAGGATTCTTTGGCATGAGCATTGCACAAATATGTGAGTCGATTTTCTGTTGGAGCTCTGCTACCTATTGTTTGAGGGCCACCACTTCGTTATTCTGGTCTATTAGCTCCTTGGCTAGAATCTCTTTTTCTTCCTCCACTTGTGCTAGTTCTTTGGACTGCACATGTTCATTGGCAGACATCTTTAAATTATGCTTTAGATCTTGAAACTCAACTCGTGAACTCTGGATAAGAGTTTCTAGAGCAACTTTGTCTTCTGGGTTTACTCCCAATGTTACAATTAGTTCCTTGAAGCTCTCATTTTGCGTATGTAGAGATCTAGAGTTAGCTCTCTCTTGCTTTAGCTTTGTTGCATCCTTCTTCAACAACTTTTCAACTTTGCTAATGGCAATAGCATTCTTGCTTAGTTTACTATACAACATTTCTCCCACTTGCCTATGAAAGTTGATTTTGTTAGGCAGAGGGACACTTGTTAGGTCCAAAGATACATCCAAAGCCCTAAACTGTGAGCCTGATGGGAGGGACTATGCCGAGGGGTGGTGCAATGAAAGCTTCATTTGGTTCCTCTCCAGGTCCATGGCAGCCAGGAGTCTGGTCTGGTAGGGGACAAAATGCGATGCCAGTTGCTGTTACATCTCTTCTCTAACCTCTTTGTTGCTTTCCTTTATCGCCTTCTATGTAGGCCAACTGGATTCTGTCATTGTTGAACTCCCTGCAGAACTCAAAAGGGCTATCTTTGTAGATGAGGATGCAGAAGCTTGCAATGGGTCTTCTAATGTCACCTGGAAGCTTGGTTGATTTGGTTTTGTCTCGGTCAACCTAGTTTCAATCTCTTCCTCCACTGCTTCTTGGGTTTTGGCCCTTTTGCTAGTGTGAACATCTTCCATTTGCACATCTCCAGTCTCATCCACACTCCTTTTATGTGCCTTGTCCTTTGCTGCTAGAGTCTCAATCTTCCATTTCTATATTAATAGGCCAGGAATCAAATATAGCTTTCCACTCAACTTCTGACCTGTATTCATGATCATAGGTTGAAGCATTAATTCTTTTTCTTTTCTTTGTGATGACACCATGGGGTTCATAATGCCAATATCACCCTTTTCAAAATTCATTTCTTTTGGTAAATACTCAATTGGTTGAAGGGCTTGCCTGGTAATGACAATGAAAGGACCTATAGGCTAACCCAATTTGAACATATAGCCTTTCTTAGCAGGAACAAGTGGATTTGATCCACATGTAGGCTCTATTTAATGAACTCTAAGGAAAATATTCTCATTGGCATAAAAATAGGTAAACAAAAGGGAGGGAGCTCACACCCATAGACCCTAATTTCAGTGTAATTCTCAAGAAAATACCAATCACCCACCCTAGTGTCCTTACTCAGTTGGAGGATCTCTTTTTGCTGAGGCAAGATTCTTGGGGGGGAGACATTATGGATGATTTTGTATGCAATAGCCATATAAGAGGATATGAATTGGGAGTAGCCCTCATTGTTGGGTTTCTGCCTGACGCCAACATCCCAATCAAACACAAAATTTCTGTTTGTTTGAATTCACTAGACTGAGACCTAGGCATATAAATTCATCTACATGGGTATATAGGAACAAATAAAACATTATGAAGTAATATTGGAAAAACGATGTGATGGAAAAGTGGCACAGTTGGAATTTGATGGACACAGCCAGGAAGGAAGGTATATCAAACAAATGGCTTATCTGCATCATCTCTCTCAGAAACCCTATGGTGGCTTTGGTGGCAATATTGGCTTCATCCTCCCCAAACAACTGGGCAATTACAGTGAGGATACACTGCACTACCTCTGTAAAGGTAGGTATTGGGGAAGTGTCGACAATAGGCAAGGATTAGTTGCCAGGGGCCAAACCATTTGTGAAAAGGACTGCTGTTCCCTAGCTAAGAGGGCGTTGTAATTGTAGAAAAAGGTGGTTTCAGTGAATTTTTGTGGCTAAGGAGAAATTGGGTATACTAAAGCCTTATGAATCAGCTCTGGGGTCACCTCCAAGATTTTGACTCTGGTAGAAGATATAAAACAATTCTTATTCTCAACGTAAGACATAGCAAGCCATGAAATGAACTCAGGAAAATGATAGGCAGAGGGTGCAATTTGGTAATATAGCCCTGATTCAACTACTCTAAAAGGGTCCTCTATGAAAATTCTTTAAACTGGAACCCCTACTGCAACAACTTATGATATTTCTCCTACTTGTTAGATTTACATGAAGAAGTTATTCGCAGTTTCCTACAACAAACACTGAAATATATACACTGCAGCCTACACCATTTAAAATAATATGCCGAAACAAGAAACTGAACAAGAGAAAGATACAACACAAATGGCATAGTTGTTTTTGGGCAAATGTCCCTGGAAAAACCCAATGCGGGAAAACTGGTGCAACAGATTTGAGGGTTTTTATTATTAAGCAGAAGCTATTTCTGAATACAACCTCTGGATGCCTTGCTGGCAATCCAATACATAGAATATCACTTGGCAAAAGAAGTTAGTGAGATTACCTCAATCTACACTGCAAGTCTTGGCTGATCCCGGAGCCAATGAGTCCCCGGATACTTTTGCTTTGCCCCTGCTTGGGCATGCGTCAGCCACTAAGGCACTGCGTCACCTCTGCTGGGAATCGATTTGCTCTTAGGTGCTGACTCTAGCCCTCCTGGCTCAGAACGTCAGCCTCGCCAACAAATTCTGGACCTCTGCATGGAAGGCTTCTGCATTGCTCTGTGTGGGTCCTGCATGAGCCCTTACTAGCTCTTCATCGCCCGCTCTGCCAACTGCGCTGCCTCCTCTGTGTGTCTCTCTGCTGAGTATTGTTGGCTCCGGAGAAGATCCTCCAGCCAAAAGTCTCTCTGTCCCTCTTTGCGTGATCACTACGAAATCACTGCGTTGCCTCTAGCTTCAACAATTCGATCTGACTAATCAACTCCGTGTGTGTTCGAAATGACCCTCAAGCCTTCTTAAATAATCTTCTTGTTGATATTCAACGACCCAGATTAGTGGCTAATATCATTTCTTCTTGATCCTCGTCTTCTTCTAGAAGTTACACCCACAGTTAGATTAATACCCATTAATTATTTTAATTTCCTAAGTTTAGACTTAAGGACCCATTAAAAATAATGAATTATTTTAATAAAACTGTCTCTGGGTGGAGTTTCCCAAAACACTTTCTGGGTTCTTTGGAATAAATGTGCCCAAGCCTCCTTGCAAAATTCGAGACTTAGAGCACATCTGATGCTACCAGAAATCAACATCCTCTCCTTTGACGTGGCGACCATACATGTCGAATTGGAGGCCCTATATGCGTTAGGGATAGGACAGGTCAAAGATTTGTGCCTTTGTGTTCATCAGTGGCTTAGCGTAGGATGAGTGTTTGGGCGAGTGGAAGGCGGAATCAAGTCGAGACCCCCCAGAGTTAATCTAGGCCGTCGATCGGTTGATCTCGCCCTGTAGACTTTTCAACTCCGAGGGGTGGCACCGACTTATCGGTCGCACTAGTACCCCCCCGTGAAATTCCTCTGTGAGTTGGTCGAGAGATGATGAACGATGATTCGCCCATTAGCTACTCGGTCTTTAAGCAAGGGCCTGCCTTAATTTTCCTTCATCCTTTCGACTTTCGTCTTTTGAGATTTCGGCTTTCTAATTTTGCTTTCCATTTGGCTTTCGACCAAAGGAAATATTTGTCGGATATTTAACAACACTCAGTGGGCTAAAAGTGATAAAAGCCTAGTAACACCTCTCCTTGGTGCTATTTTCATCATAAGAATTTGTGTCAAGTCAGTCCATTGATGTTCAGATTTGTTGTTTATTGCCGATGACAAAGTATAGGCTCAAAAATGTTGTTTAAATTGGCAGAATGATATAATATCCGAAGTTGTATTTGTGGATGTTTATTATTGATTGCTTCTTGTTGATTCATTTTAGTAGTACTGTTGTTAGTAGGTTGTATGAATGCTCTGGACAAACCAATCTGTTGTTGATCTAGATGAATGACAACGTACACAAACACACATATATGAGATATTTGTTGAAAGTTCTTGTTTGAATCTTAATCTCCTCGAGCCAAGCATTTGGGGTAATCCTTGCTTGGATCTCCATCTCCTTGGCACATAGCAACTAAGAACCCATGGTGGGACTCTCGAAGGCTCATCATAAGAACATCTATGAAGGGGGTTTTCTTGCCTCATTCTTGTAGGATATGATTTAGAGGCTTATCTTTGGGGTTTCACTGCCTAGTTTTGGGCCTGATCCCTTTATATATATATATATTTTAAGGCAATCACAGGCCTAATAAGCCTTGTTTGCTCTCTATATAACCTTGATTCAATTTTCATTCATTTGCAGAGGTTAACAAAATTTTCGCAAGGTTTTTAGGGTGTGCTCCTAACTTGTTTGATTTAAGAACTAACATTTTGTTGAAGAAAGTGTAACTAGGTTCGGTCTTCATAATGACACGATCTTTGTATTTAATGTAATAAAATGAAATAATTTATTTTTGTAATCTTGCTACATCAAGTCTTCCAAGTTGTGTAACAACCCTCCAAGACCAAGATTAATGCCTCAAAACAAGCCTTCCAAAGTCTGTAAACAAAGCGATAAGGGAATAATCATGTCGGCTCCAAACAAATGAATTAAATATATAAATATGTCATGTCGGCTTGAAACAAATAGTCACGTCAGTTCATGAACATATGTCGGCTCAATTATATGTGGCTCATTACTATAAATACCCAGGAGGGGTCAATGAAAATGACACAACAAATTTCGGATGCCTTTGATGAGCCGCAGTAAGGAAGCCACAGTCATGAAGAGAAGGGAGCCGCAGTCATGGGTAAGAGGAGCCACAGTCAATGAGGTAAGGAAACCACAGTCAAGGAGCAGGTGTTTGGGTGGAGAAACCGCAGACAAGTGTTTTTGTTTTAGGGCTTGACTGCTCCTCGATTGGGGATTGGGAGTAGTCAAGCAATACCTCAGATGCATGAAGAACCACACATTAACTTAAGGCTAGTGTTATCTCTTATCTCGATCTCAGATGGACAGGACTGCGTATTGATTACAGTCTTGGTTTTGTGGAAATCACACTTGATCCTAAAGATGCTGGACATTCTTGGCATACCTATGATAACTTGATCTCACATTATGGCATTTGTTGATAAAATAACTAATATATAAGATGTGTAATATCATTTCTAGTGCTACATCACACATAACAGTGAATCATGTCATGAATAGTAAGTCTTGACTCCTGAGTCCCAACTCAACCTCAAAATATCAACAAAAAATATAATAATGTATCTCATATCATGAGCCATAATGTCATATACAATGAAATGAACCAAATAACTAAAGTCTAATACTATTGATTTCCTTTGCCCCTCTTGCGAGAAAATGCAATAGCTTTCCCTTTCCCTCTAGATGTAGATGCCGGTGGAGTTGGTAGTGGACTCTGTTGTGCTCTAGAACCTGAAGAAGTAGGAGCTAGAGGAGGTAGACCACGTCCTCTACTGGTGGCAGGGGTAGCCTGGGTAGGTGGTGTCACCTCCTCCTCCTCCCCCTCTACGCTTTCCACTACCTCTTGCTCTAACTAATCATCGACAGACTCCATGAGAGGCATCTCGGCCTCGGCCCTCAACCCTCCATGCAACCTCAACCCTTCATGCAGTAGTGGTGTCAATCCCATCCAATGAGATGGCTTCCGTATCAGGTATCCTCTTAAGTTGCCTCACCCACAATCGAAGATTTGAGTAGACGTAGACCATGTCTTTAAGTCGCTGGGACTCCAACCTGTACAAGGATCATAAAATAATAATTATAAAAAAAATATTGTTTAATGAATTCAAAAAATTAATTGGAAATTTGCAATATTTTAAGTTTTAAGTTTAACCTGTTGCGTTTCTTGTTGTGTATTTTTTCAAATACACTCCAGTTGCACTCACATCCTGAGGAGCTACATGTTTGGCTAAGGATTCAAATGGAAAGCTTTTGCAGATGGGGTACTTTGGCACCATAGATTTTCCACCATGCATCTACAAAATTACAAATAAAATAAACATAAGAAAAAAATGAAATTTGAAATTTGAAGCAAAGTATGAAGTTATGAACTTGAAGAGACAATGAAATTTGAAACAAACTAAAAAATACCTGGCATTTTAGTCGTCCTATCAGTCACAGTCATCTCAAAGCCAAATGTGCCACCTGCCATCCTCTATATCTCCATTTCTTTGGAGATTTCTGCACGTTCTACTGGAGATCGGACCATCCACTGAACATAAGTTAAGAATCCATCCATGATTTCAGCATCAAATATGAACCCACATGGGTAAGAAAATGCGGGGTTTAGGTAGATCCCTGCAGCATGAATGGGACGATGGAGTGTGTTGTTCCATCGTTCATCAATCACTTCCCATAGGAGGAATTGTTTTTGAAACCCCTTATCTCCCTTATCATAGTAGGCCCGAATGGATTCTTTGGCCCTGTCCATGGCTTCATAGAAATAGCTCATTGCGGGCTTATCACCATCATCTAATCGAAGAACCTTTACCAAAGGTTCAGTAACAGTGCACACCTCCTGCACTCCTGCCCAGAAGTCTTCCTGGTATGAAACTAATTTGCATACGACCTCTCCCTCTGGTTTGCGGCTCACTGTCAAAGCACGCCACTGATCTGAAAGAAACATTCTCTTCACATCCCACATAGAATTCAATAGGGATTGAAAAGATATGAAACTGGTGGCAAACTGTGTAATGGCGGGGCTTACCAACTCTTTCTTGTTGGTGAATTTTCTCATCAAGCTAAGCACAAATGCATGATTATATATAAATTTTGTAATGCTTTTTGATGAGTCAACAATATCTTTGACAAAGGAAAATTTTCCTATGTCCTCCAACATCAAATCAATACAATGTGCAGCACAAGGTGTCCAAAATAAAGTAGGATGCATCTCCATTGCATCCTGCCAGCATCAACATAATTTGCAGCGTTGTTCATTATGACTTGAACAACATGTTCTGCACCCACCTCCAAAGTAAACACATCTAGCAAATATCTTTGATATGTGAAGATGCATCAACAAATTTCATAAACATTGTCCCTTTGGGACAACTAACCAAGAAGTTTATAAGGGTTCTCCCCTTTTGGTCGGTCCAACCATCTGACATCACAGTGCATCCTATTTGTGCCCATGATGCCCTAAACTCCTCCAATCTTTTGGTGCAGTCAACCTTTTCATTTTGAAGAATGCGGCCTCTAAAGTCATCATAAGAAGGGATTTTGTACCCTGGGCCAACAATTGCAATAACATCAACAACAGGCTGGAAAAATGGATTATTCCTTGCAACGCTGAAAGGAATATCACTCCAAAGGAGAAACTTGCCCAACAACTTGTCAGCTTGTTCTTTCTCATTTTTTTTTAAGCATTGAAGCAATGTGGAAAAAGTCGAAGTTGGGATTAAATCGGCAAGGGTCCAAAAGTTGAAAAAGTCGTTAAAGTCGGGAGTTTTTTGAAAAAGTCGGCAAAATTAAAAAATACAAAAATATTAATTTTTAAAAAAATCCGGACTTTTTCAATAAAATCCCGATTTTTTCAAGAAAAAAAATTGTTAAAGAAACTATCTCATTCACGATTTTTTGGAAAAAGTCCCGATTTAATCCTGACTTTTTCGATTTAATCCCGATTTTTTCAATTGGGAAAAAATCGGCCGATTTAATCGGCCATCGAAAAAAATCGCGTTTTGGGGATTTAATCCCGTTTTTTTCCCGAAATTTTCCACACTGCATTGAAGTGATAGATGGTTGTGAACCAGGCGTGGTTCTAGGAACAAAAAATGATGAGGTAGCTACAGGGTTGGTTGTAGACATTGATGCTAAAGTAGAACCAATGCCACTTCCATATTCACCTGAGCCTAACACCCTCCCTGCTAGTTGCTTCTTCATTTATGCTTTGGCCACTATCTTTTACTCTAATTCTTCCAATGATCTCATGGCTTTTCGGATGATTTCCGCATTTGTATTGTCGCAAGGCCCTACATCATGTCCAGGAACTTGTGCAAGGTGATACTTCAATCTATAAAGCCCCC
This sequence comes from Pinus tabuliformis, assembly GCA_031772625.1. NCBI lineage: Eukaryota > Viridiplantae > Streptophyta > Pinopsida > Pinales > Pinaceae > Pinus > Pinus tabuliformis. Next base: position 525,828,271 of record CM062813.1, on the reverse strand, counting down.
CAACATATGTTGCCCACACAACTTGCAAGACAAGTTCAATCTATCAAACCCTCCATTAGGTTCACCAAATTCCCACAGAGGGTCCAATTTCCTTGGCATGTTTGTAACTTGGTTGAACTCTTGAGTTTTAATGTAAGATGAAGTTTGAACTTTGAAGTTGAACCTATGGCACAATAAGAATTGCAAGTTACAAAAATAAAAAAAAATTACATACATGACACAACACATTGAATTTTTGACAATTTAACAAACAAAAAAACCTCAACTCAATCCAAAATGAACTCTCTCTACTCTATGCAACAAAAATGGAAAAAAAAACACCATCAAATCCACTAAAAAATCTTTGATAAACAATGGGTTTTAGAAACCCAAGCAAAAAAAAGAAAAAAATCAAAACAAGATGGCCAAATTTGGTGCCCATACCTGGAAACCACGGTTTGCTGGAGAAATTTGATCCAAAGACGAAGTTCTCTTGCTTGGGATGCTAAAATCTCCAAGCTTCCTCTTCCTCTGCCCTAGTAGACGCCTTTCAGGGTTCCTCTCCTCCTCAGCTCTCAATCCACGCTGCTGTTTGTTCAAAATGACAAAAAAAATCATGTTTTCCCTTATAAAATCGCGCTGTCCGCCACCCCCACGATAACTTCCCATCGAATCGCAATAACTTCGAAATTATCACGATTTTTTGAAGTTAGAGTGATTTTTTCACCGATTTTTGGGGAAAAAACCGCGTAGTAATCGGACGAGTTTATCGAGATTTTGAAAAACTTGCGATTTTTTAATGTTATTGCGATAATATCACGTTTTTTGCAACACTGCTTCGCAGGCATATTCTTTGCTGAAGTAACACTTCCCCTTGCAACAAAGATTCATCACATTGGTGATCCATTTCATTGAAGGAAGTTTAGACTTTTAGGCTCCTAGGCCATGACCCTCAAGTGCGCTGTTAAATTTTCTTTGAATTTATCTCTGAAGTGAATGAACAAGGAATTTTATGATTTTGCCATCAGTACACTTTGTGGATGATTGTGCCTCCTCTCATAGTGGTTTTGCAGGCATTTACCATGAGAGTTTTAATTTTGCAGCTCATTTAAATCTCTGAAGCATATACTGTATGGAGTCTGGACTGACACCTCATATCTTAGTAGGCCTGTCTTCACTGTGATAGTAAGTTGCATCTCTTTTCTTTGTAAGTGTAGATCTTTTCACTGTCATTGAAGAAGCTTCTGAGGTCATCTCAAGAAGAGTTTTATCCTTATGGTGATCTATTGGTTTGTAAAAGCCATCAGAGTTCATTATCATTGTAAGACTCCTTGAAAGAAGAGCCGTTCTCCTCTGTCTAGAGGGCATCTTCCATTTGTAAGCCTAATCAATAAAATCATCTTTTTCTCTTGAGGGAGCTTGGAATTTCGTTCCAAGGCATCCTTGCTCCTTATTTAAAAAGGGAGAAACAACTTGATAACTAACTAACCTAGATTCAGTCATCAATTTGCATTTTCATTTTTAATCTAGTTGCATTGCATCCTAACTGCATTTCTAACTTGCATGTCTTTTCCTTGCTACTTGATCAATTTACATTTGGAGACTTTCTTGTCTTGTTTTGATCACTGATCTAAGTAGTGTTTCTCTTCCTCGTTTCCTATTAGCAATCTCATTTGCCATCTATTGGTTTTGTTTTACTAAAAATCTTTGTTTATCTCAACTGTCTAAATAAGTAAAGAACACTCTTAAGAACACCATTGTAACAGGCATATTGGGATCTTGCTCCAACATTCTTGCTAATCTTACTTTTGTTTCATTGAGTTATTATTGTTTCATTTGTGCAAGCTAATCATTGCTCTAAGTGATCATTAATATCTTGTGGATTGGAATCTTTTTACTGAAGCATTATCTCTCATTGAAGCATCTCATTTCACATTCTAGAATCAAACTTGCATCCTAAATTTATCTCCAAGCATAAGCTTGGTTAATAGAAAGTTAGGAACCCGTTCTACACCCAATTTGCAACGCTTGACACTTGCTCAACGATTAAAACAAGTGACCTTGCAATTCTCCTATGGGCAATCCCGTATAGGAACAAAAGCACTTGGGTCGTTAAACCTCCAGGGTAGGTATCATTAATGAGGCCTTAGCCTTCTTCGCCTAGACTTCTTTTTACAACCTTGTGTGAGACTTGCTTCAAAACAATTGAGGAGAAGGATTGTGAATTTCTAGTAGCATCGGATGTGCTCTAAGTCTCAAATTTTGCAGGGAGGCTTAGACACATGCATTCTCCAATACCTAGAAATCGTTTTGGGAAATTCCATTCAGAGACAATTTTATTAAAATAATTAATTATTTTTAATGGAATCCTAAGTCTAACTTAGGAAATTAAAACAATTAATGGGTATTAATATAAACCGTGGGTGAAACTTCTAGTAGAAGGCGGAGATCAAGTCAATATGATCCTAGCCATTGATTAGGATCTAATCTGGGCGGTTGATTAATCAACGAGAGGATTATAAGAGGAGGCTTGATGGGCACTTGGAGAACACACCAGAGGTAGATACTCAGTTGCCCAAGTAAGATCAATTTTTCTCACTGGTCGAAGTTCGGCAAGAGAAAATCGAATCTCAGAGGGAGAGTTTTAGGTGGAAAAGAGAGTGAGGGTAATCAACATCAGACGAGAGTGCAAGGGAAGGAAGACGTAGAGTAGAGGGAGGACAAGGCAGAAGCTGTGACGCAAGGAGAGACAACGCAGGGGCAATTTGATGCTGGGACTGCGTGGGGCAGTTTTGACGTTGGGACAATGTGGGAAAGTTGATGCGGGACATAGTGAGACACAGAGGGAGGACTGTGACGTAGGGAGAGACAACGCAGGGGCAGTTTGATGTTGGGACTGCGTGGGGCAGTTTTAACGCTGGGACAACGTGGAAAAGTTGACGCGGGACACAGTGAGATGCAGAGGGAAGAGGAGCACTTTGTTGAAGTTTCGAAGTCTAACAGTTAGAAACCCTCCATGCACTTTACTGATTTAATCCTACCTACTTGTTCTGTTAATTAACAAGTTATTTACCATGTAAACACTGAAAATAAATACAAGTGCATGCTCAACACATTACAGATCATCAATTGAAGGAAACATAAACAAGCACACAAATGACACCGTTATTTTTGGATTAATGTCCCTGGAAAAACCCAATGCGGGAAAAACGATGTAGCTATCTGAGGGTTTTGTTATTAAGCAACTCTTTTCTGAGTACACTGGGTGCCAAATTGCCTAACCCGACAGAGTTAAAAAATCTGGCAGCAATACTTCTCCTCGGAAACAGTTATTCGGAAAGCCTGCTTCACGAAATCCCTCTCTAGCACAATTTGAAGCCTAGCGTCAGCCCTTTGGCCTCTGCGTCAGCCTGAAACCCTTTGCGTCAGCCTATTGAGGCTCTGCACAGCCTCTCTGGCTCTCTGCGTCACTCCTGCAGCCTCTGCGTGGATGACGCAAGCCCTTTTTGGCTCTGCGCAGTCTCTGCTGCCTCTGCGTGGCTCCCTCTGGCTCTGCGTCTGCCTCTCTTTGCTTTTGCGCTGGTCTCTCGGGACTGTTCCTGCCTCTCTGCCTCGTACTCACTGCCCCTCGGTGCAACTGATCACTGATTCTATCTCTCTTAGCAAGCCTTGCTCTAGAGAATAGAATGACTGATCACTCTGGTGTATTCTCCAAGTGATCCTCAAGCCTCCTCTTATACTTTTCTTGTTGACAAATCAACGACCGAGATTAAGTCACTTCGCCTAGACTTCTTTCTACAACCTTGTGTGAGACTTGCTTCAAGACAATTGAGGAGAAGGATTGTAAATTTCTGGTAGCATTGGATGTGCTACAAGTCTCAAATTTTGCAGGGAGGCTTAGACACATGCATTATCCAATACCTAGAAATCGTTTTGGGAAATTCCATTCAGAGACAATTTTATTAAAATAATTAATTATTTTTAATGGGATCCTAAGTCTAAACTTAGGAAATTAAAACAATTAATGGGTATTAATATAAACCGTGGGTGAAACTTCTAGTAGAAGGCGGAGATCAAGTCAATATGATCCTAGCCATTGATTAGGATCTAATCTGGGCCGTTGATTGATCAACGAGAGGATTATAAGAGGAGGCTTGATGGGCACTTGGAGAACACACCAGAGGCAGATACTCAGTTGCCCAAGTAAGATCAATTTTTCTCACTGGTCGAAGTTCGGCAAGAGAAAATCGAATCAGAGGGAGAGTTGTAGGTGGAAAAGAGAGTGAGGGTAATCAACATCAGTCGAGAGTGCAAGGGAAGGAAGACGTAGAGTAGAGGGAGGACAACGCAGAAGCTGTGACGCAGGGAGAGACAGCGCAGGGGCAATTTGATGCTGGGACTGCGTGGGGCAGTTTTGACGTTGGGACAATGTGGGAAAGTTGATGCGGGACACAGTGAGACACAGAGGGAGGACTGTGACGTAGGGAGAGACAGCGCAGGGGCAGTTTGATGCTGGGACTGCGTGGGGCAGTTTTGACGCTGGGACAACGTGGGAAAGTTGACGTGGGACACAGTGAGATGCAGAGGGAAGAGGAACACTTTGTTGAAGTTTCGAAGTCTAACAGTTAGAAACCCTCCATGCACTTTACTGATTTAATCCTACCTACTTGTTCTGTTAATTAACAAGTTATTTACCATGTAAACACTAAAAATAAATACAAGTGCATGCTCAACACATTACAGATCATCAATTGAAGGAAACAGAAACAAGCACACAAATGACACCGTTATTTTTGGACTAATGTCCCTGGAAAAACCCAATGCGGGAAAACCGATGTAGCTATCTGAGGGTTTTGTTATTAAACAACTCTTTTCTGAGTACACTGGGTGCCAAATTGCCTAACCCGACAGAGTTAAAAAATCTGGCAGCAATACCTCTCTTCGGAAACAGGTATTCTAAAAGCCTGCTTCATGAAATCCCTCTCTAGCACAATTTGAAGCCTAGCGTCAGCCCTGTTGGCCTCTGCGTCAGCCTGAAACCCTTTGCGTCAGCCTATTGAGGCTCTGCACAGCCTCTCTGGCTCTCTGCGTCACTCCTGCAGCCTCTGCGTGGATGACGCAAGCCCTTTTTGGCTCTGCACAGTCTCTGCTGCCTCTGCGTGGCTCCCTCTGGCTCTGCGTCTGCTTCTCTCTGCTTTTGCGCTGGTCTCTCGGGACTGTCCCTGCCTCTCTGCCTCGTACTCACTGCCCCTCGGTGCCACTGATCACTGATTCTATCTCTCTTAGCAAGCCTTGCTCTAGAGAATAGAATGACTGATCACTCTGGTGTATTCTCCAAGTGACCCTCAATCCTCCTCTTATACTTTTCTTGTTGACAAATCAACGACCGAGATTAAGTCCCTAATCGACGGCTAAGATTAGATCTGGCTTGATCCATGTCTTTGGACCATTCTAACACAGATTTATATTAATTCACATTAATATTTTAATTTCCCTAAGTTTAGACTTAGGGACTCCATTAAAAGTATTAATTATTTTAATATCTCCCAAACACCCTTTCTAGATATCTATGTAATTTCGGATTTCTAAGGTCTGAAATTTCGTCCTATGGTATCCCTCCGAGTCCTCTTTCCCTACTACATTGTGTTTTCGCTTTGACATTCTCGATTTGAAGTCATAGGCTTGTAATTAACTGATCCACTTTTGTTGTCTCTCACTCAACTCTTTCTGCTCCATGCGAAATCTCAGGCTGTTATGGTTTGTTTTTACCTTGAAGTTGTTCCCCACTAGATACTTGTTGATTTGGGGTAGCATTGGATGTACTCTAGCCACGAAAATTGGTGGAGAGGCTAAGGCACATGAAATTTTCAATATCCAGAAAGGGTTTGGGCAGATTCTAAACAGTTTGGGAGATATTAAAATAATTAATATTTTTAATGGAGTCCCTAAGTCTAAACTTAGGGAAAATAAAATATTAATGTGAATTAATGTAAAACTGTGTTAGAATGGTCCAAAAGTGATGGATCAAGCCAGATCTAATCTTAGTTGTTGATTAGGGATTTAATCTCGGCCGTTGATTTGTCAACGAGAAAAGTATAAGAGAAGGCTTGAGGGTCACTTGGAGAACATACCAAGAGATCAAGATTTCGACTTTTGGGGGTTGGGTTTGTTAAGAAAGTTGAGAGAGTGATCAGAGTTGCAGTTGAGGGGTAGTGAATACAAAAACAGAGACGCAGAGATAGCATCGGGAGGATCAATGCAGTAGTTGGAGAGAGGGACGCAGAAGCAGCGAAGGCTTCACGCAGAGCCAGCCGGGGCTCACGGAGGCAACCGGGAGCTGTGCAGTGCCTCAGAGGGCCAGCGTGGGTGACGCAAAGGGCCAGAGGACTGACGCAGTGCCTCTAGAGGCTGACGCATGCCAAGTCAGAGTGACACTAGGCTAACACTGGGCCAGAGAAAGGCTGACATTGGAGTTTCGTGGGGCAGATTGGAGCTGTGGAGCTGCCAGAGGGTTTATTCGAGGTTTCAGCCGAAATATCTACTTCCGAGTAGAGAGGTGCTACTACCGAGTTTTTTCTCTATTGGGTGAGCCGGATTTGGCACCCAGATTGTATTCTGAAACTGCTTAATAAATCAAACCCTCAAATAGCTGCACCGATTTCTTGCATTGGGTTTTTCCGGGGACATTAGTCCAAAAACAACAGTGTCACTTGTGTGCTTGTTTCTATTTCCTTCAATTCATGATCTGTAATGTGTTGAGAATGCACTTGTATTTATTTCCAGTGTTTACATGGTAAATAAGTTGTTAATTAATGGAACAAGTAGATAGGAATAAATCAGAAAGTACATGAAGGGTTTCTATTGGGTTAGACTTAGAAATTCCAACATGGTATCAGAGCGAGGTTGCAGATCACAGGGGAACTGAGAACATCAGCCGAGCAGAGCAACAACAACAAAAAACAGCTGTCCCGAGTGATAGAAGCTGTTCCTAGCAGAGTAGCAGCAAGGAAGGGGTGACGCAGTGCCCACGTCATCAAGATTGAGCCAGGAAGAGGCAACACAGAGGTTGAGGGAGGCAAAGACAGGCTCATATAGAGCCACGCAGAGGCCAGGAGGGCTGATGCAGTTGGATGAGGAAGCTGATTTGCCGGTGCCGGGATCGCGCAGAACCTAGGAGCTCTAACCTTCAAGTTGCTGGTGTTTATGAGGCTGTGGGTAAGTTGCAGAGTGGAGCTGGTGGGGTACTGTAGTCAGAACAATACCTAATAGGGCAAGGCCAAGGTGGAGGGAGGTGCTACCGAGGATTTCTAGCAGAGAAATCCGGATCAGTGGTGCAACTGCACTAGCGGTCAGAGTGGGGGCATCTTGACATTGGCAGAAGGGTTTCCAGGAGGGAAGTTGAGGCTCAGAGGGAGTCACATTGAGAAATTCCAGGAGGGAAGTAGAGGAGCAACGAGATGGCAGTGAACGAGTAAGAGACCAGGACAGACTAGATGGAGCCTCAAACTTCGTAGTCTGGAAGGCCAAAATCTTATCTGTTCTAGATAGGGATCATGTCAAGCACTTCGCCTTGAGGACAATAGCTATCCTAGTTGACCCAGCTGATAATGGCAAGTACGAGGAGGCAATGGCGAGGGCTAAGAGCATCATTTTTGATGGGGTCAAGGACCATGTGGTACCACATATTGCCGAAAAGGACACAACAAATGAGATGTGGGAGGCCCTAAAGAAATTGTACCAACATACTTCTGTGCAGAGAAGGATGTTACTAGAAAATCAGCGGCGATCATACCAGATGCAGAAAGGAGAATAGATCGACCCCTTCTTCGGTCGATTGAAGGAGATCCGGGATCAACTGACTTCCATAGGAGCCACATCGGAGCAAGAATTGATGGTGAGAACAACCCTGAACGCAGTCTCAAAAGACTAGAAGGTGTTTGTCCAGAGCATATTGGGCAGGACAACCGTTCCAGATTGGGAGGAAATGTGGGCGGCTCTTTGCCAAGAAGAGATCAGAAGGCTGAGCAAGGCGGGAAGAAGCGACAAGGGGATCAAAATCAAGAAGGAGGAGGAGGTGGATGCTGCCCTAGCATCTGAGGGAAAGCAGGAGAAACGGAAGAAGAAGGACCTCTCTAAGGTCAAATGCTTCCACTGTGAGCAGATGGGTCATTATGCGACCCAATGTCCAAGGAAGAAGAGCAAGGGAGAGGCCTTTGAGAAAAAGGCTGCGCCAACAAGGGCAGAGAAGGAAGTGGAGATAGAAGATGACTGTGCCATGAGTGCACACACACCACTTGAGCGGAAGTGGGGAGACATCGAGTTGTAGTCAAACGGAATACGGGCGATGAGGGGCAGGATCCTTGAGGTACCCAACCTCTCGGATTAGACCTTGCTATGGGAGCCCCGAAGAGGAGTAGCAGGATTGCTGAATGTTGGTAGAGATGGATGTAGATGGAGCGAGAGAGGGATCTACAGTGCTGGATTCCTAGGATAGCGTGAGGCAGCAGTGCGAGAAGCAGAGAAGTGTCCCACCAGTGCAGGATGGCACAGAGAGGTGTGCAATGGTGCGAGATGCATGGAGTAGTTGCAGTAGCACAGAGGTCAGAGAGGGAGCACTTGTTAGTGACAGAGGGAGCTTCAGCATCGGGAGTGTTTCTAGCCTGACGAAGATGTCAGAGTTGGGGAGATCAATTACTTACTTCTTAGTAACTGAGTTGCAGTGCAACAGTTAGCAGTGGCAATGCTATGGGCAACAGGATGCAGCATGATGAGAGGGGTTGCAGTGTAGATGCAGTTGTGGTAGTGGTAGGGCCATGGGCAGCAGCATGGATATAGAGGGAGTTGCTGTATGGATGCAGCAGTGGCAGTGGCAGTGGCAGGGCCATGGGTAGTTATAAGATGCAACAGTGCAGATGATGGGCAACAGGGCTAGCATCAACACAGGGACCGATGCCGGATGATTAGTAAGGAGTATTACTAGAGCACAGTCCTCGCTAAGCGGGAGTGTTGATTTGGGGTAGCATCGGATGTGCTCTAGCCGCGAAAATTGGTGGAGGCACATGAGATCTCTAATACCCAGAAAGGGTTTGGGCAGATTTTAAACAGTTTGGGAAATATTAAAATAATTAATATTTTTAATGGAGTCCCTAAGTGTAAACTTAGGGAAAATAAAATATTAATGTGAATTAATATAAAACTGTGTTAGAATGGTCCAAAAGTCATGGATCAAGCTAGATCTAATCTTAGCTGTTGATTAGGGACTTAATCTCGGCCGTTGATTTGTCAACGAAAAAAGTATAAGAGGAGGCTTGAGGGTCACTTGGAGAACATACCAAGAGATCAAGATTTCGACTTTCTGTGGCTGGGTTTGCAGAGAAAGTTGAGAGAGTGATCAGAGTTGCAGCTGAGGGGCAGTGAATACAGAAGCAGAGAGGCAAAGATAGCACCGGGAGGATCAACACAGTAGCCAGAGAGAGGGATGCAGAAGCAGCCAAGGGTTCACGCAGAGGCAACCAGGAGCTGTGCAATGCCTCAGAGGTCCAGCATGGTTGATGCTGAGGGCTAGGGGATTGACGCAGTGCCTCCAAAGGCTGACGCAAGCCAAGTCAGAGTGATGCTGGGCTAATGCTGGGCTAGAGAGAGGCTGTCGCAGTCCCTAGAGGCCGACGCTGGGGTTTCGTGGGGCAGATTGGAGTTGTGGAGCTGCCAGAGTGTTTATTCGGGGTTTCAGCCGAAATATCTGCTTTCGAGTAGAGAGGTACTACTGTCGAGATTTTTCTCTGTTGGGTGAGTTGGATTTGGCACCCAGATTGTATTCTGAAACTGCTTAATAAATCAAACCCTCAGATAGTTGCACCGGTTTTCCCGCATTGGGTTTTTCCGAGGACATTAGTCCAAAAACAACGGTGTCACTTGTGTGCTTGTTTTTAACTTTTTGTTTCCTTTAGTTGATGATCTGTAATGTGTTGAGCATGCACTTGTATTTATTTCTAGTATTTACATGGTAGATAACTTGTTAATAAATGAAACAAGTAGGTAGGAATAAATCAGAAAGTACATGAAGGGTTTCTAACGGGTTAGACTTAGAAATTCCAACAATACTGTCAGAATTTGGCCAAGACATGCATGATGGCCAACATCTCCTTGTCGTAAATTGAGTAATGTTGCTCATAATCTTTGAGTTTGTGGCTCTCTAATGTTATGGGGTGGTAATCCTGCATAAAAAATGCTCCTATCTTAGTCCTTCAAGCATCACCCTCTAGCACTGAAGGCTGGGTGAAATCTGGTAATGCGAGCACAAGAGACGAACTCATCACCTGCTTCATCTTCTCAAATGTTTCTTGTGCCTTCTCAGTCCAACTGAAAGCCCCCTTTTTGGTAAGGTCTGTAAGAGGCGCTGTTAATTGTGAGAACCCCTTGACAAATTTTCTATAGTGCGTGCAAAGGCCAAGGAAGCTTTTTAGTTCTGTTATATTTTTTGGGGTAGGTTATTTAATGATTGCCCAAATTTTCTCCTGATGGACTTGAACCCCATCATTTGCAATCACATGCCCCAAATAGAGCATCTTTGTCATGCCAAACTCACACTTGGACTCCTTTGCATATAGTTCTTGCTCCTCCAGAATCCCCAACACCTCGTCCAAGTGCATCAGATGGTCTTCCTAGGTCTTGCTGTAGACCAATATATCATCAAAGAAAACTAACAAGTATTTCCGCAACTGTTTATTAAACACATGGTTCATGCATGACTGGAAAGTTGCGGGGGTGTTGGTTAGCCCAAATGGCATAACCAAGAACTCGTAGTGCCCATAGTGGCACCTGAAGGCTATCTTTGGGATGTCCTTCTCCCAAACTCGAATCTAATGGTAGCTTGAGCGAAGGTCAATCTTCAAAAAATATTTGGCTCCCCTTAGTTCATCCATCAACTCATCTATCCTGAGGATTGGCTACTGGTTTTGGATTGTTCTTTTGTTAAGGGCCCGATAATCAATACACATCCACAAGGTATTGTCTTTCTTCTTTTGCCATGACCACTAAAGAAGTGAAAGGACTGGAGCTAGGCCGATTGTGACCCTAGTTCAACAACTCCTTGATGGCCTTCTCAATTTCATCTTTGTAAACCTTGGGATGTCGGTAGGGGTTGGTAATGACCGCTTGTACACCCTCCTCCAATTCTATGACATGCTCAAAACCCCTGTTTGGTGGTCTACCTAGACGAATGTCAGAAAAAACTTTTTGGTGTTTACGAAGCAATACCTGAATGTTGTTGGAATGTTGTCCTAGTTGGTCCGACTGTCTGCTATCTGTAATAAGGCACTCAACTGCCCATTCAATATCGCCCTACCTCAATATCACTTCCATGCTGTTGGATGATACTAGTCTTGATTGGTACCGATGCATGGCCATCATAACTACCCTTCTGCCATGTACTGGATCTTTGAATTCCATCTCCATGTTTCGCTTATCCATAGTATTCTTCCCAATGTAGTAGAGCCACTGACAACCCAACACCACATTGGTGTCTGATACATCCACCACAAAGCAATCCTCAGTCACTATGTAGTTCCCCATAGTTAGCTGCAGCTTGTGGATGTATCTATTGCAGTTCATCTGATGGTTACTTTCACCAATGTCTTTTGCAGCTCATTATTCTGCCTCAAGGATTTCTGAAATGTTTTGGGCTTGCTCTTGAATTGAAGGTGGCAGAAATCAGTGACACTCATGACAGCTTGGAACTCCCGTCCCAATGCTCTGTATTCCTCCAGATAATTTGCATAGGGAATCCCTTGACTAAACTGCTCTATTTGGTCCCCTGCTGTCTCATGTAAGAATTGAAGCATGTTTGGAACTTTGGTTTGGGTGTTTTGCTAAATGAACGTGAATGGCTCTGTGTAGTAGTATATCCGTGATTGCCCTCTGCACTATTAGACCCTTCTCCATTCATTGGTTCCTTTCCAGTGGAAGCCCCTTTGTTTGTCATCCCTCTCAATAGGTCTACCATGTCCTTTTGGCCTTTAGCCAAGTCATTTATTGCCATGAGCAAACCGTTAAAGGCTTGGTCATCTTTCTCACCCATGTCTAGCTCTTCATTTTTCAGGTGTTTCTTGTACCCTGTTTCCTTTCTCTGGTGTTTCTTCACTCTCACTATCTGGAATATCTTCTTTTCTAATAGGAGTGGGTTCCCTATGTGAGTACTCCCTCCTGTAAGTTATCCCTCTGAAAGGAATTTCCTCTGTGATGTCATCACTAACAAACTGTCCCTAGACCCCACCGTTGTCCAAGAACATGCTCTGATACCACTGTAAAATACACTTCTAGCAATACCCCAAATTTCTCAATAGATGATTGAGCTTCTAGTGTAATTTTTCAGTGGAATTTTTTGTCAAACACATTGTTGGCGCACTGTTGTAGGTGAAATTTTTTGTTTTTTCAACTTATATGTCAGCATATACAGATAGGAATGTATATTTATGAACACTTCAACACAGAGATGTAACTTTCACACTCACCCAACAAATATACACCTCATAAATGACTATAAAGACAACTGATAAATTTTCTTTATCTTTCCAGTGAATGGCAAACTCAGAAATTTCATAATGGTTCATCACTAACAAATTTGATATTTCTTGAAAAGGACAAAACATCCAAAGAAATGGAACATAATATATTTATGTGTTGTTCAAGACAAGACAATACACAATAATCTTCTGCAAGGAGGTTCCTCATGGCCAGAATGAACTACAAGATCTCAATCCTTTTCTAGTGCATGCTCAACTAGAGATTCAACCCCAAACTTGGCCTCACTTATACTCAGTCAATAAGTGTTGATTCAGCTTCCTGTTAAGCTTGAGTTTCAGCCACTGCAAATGCTTGACTCAACCAGCATATGAAAGGAAACTCGGCCCCTGAAGTGTTGATGATATGATCCCTTGAAGCAACAAAGAAACATGACCAACAAGACTAGAAACTTGGCCACTGGAAAGTAAAGAAGATCAACCCAGGTAAGCCCAGAATACGTCCTTCTGTGATGCCAACTCAACCCATGCTAGGAGCAGCCAACACACTCTTCTAGATCGATATATGCAGCCTCTTCTGTTAAGAACTTCAGCCCAATGAGTGACAAACGCAGCCAACAGTTAAATTGAGAGGATCGCGTCCTTCTCGACAGAGGAATCAACCCACCAAAAGATTGAATTTGCAGACCTCGAACAACCTTGGAATGGATGCTTTGGCCCTCAGAAATGTAACTCATTTTTGACCTTTCTCCTTTAGTAAATGCTCTCTGCAATTAGGTTTATAGAAAAAAAGTATTAGCAAATAAAATCAATTGATATGACTTCTTTACCTCAATATATTCTAAAATCTTTTTGTCCATGAAAGCATCGTGGTGAAATCTGTGTGATCCCACTCCTTGAAACAACTAAGGTGTATAATTTCAACAGTAAAACTAGTGATAGCGGCTAGGGTTTCCCCAAACCCTAGGCTTCTCTCCAAAAACTCTTCAAGAGCTCATTTTCTCAAAAACCGAAGTGAATGAATAAGGAGAGTCTCCTCACTATTTCTCTTTTATAAACTTGTGGCCACTTTTGCCGCCATTTTACTCTTTTAACCATTGAGTTTGTTGTCAATTGATGTCAAAGGGGGTGCAGGTGTAGGTAGGTGCAGGATGTAGGGTGAGTGCAACTATCATCATTGATGTCGAGTTTAGTTGGAGGTCTGACGATGTCCATAGGATAATGCAACTTGATGTTCAAGATGATATAGCCAAATGATCCAGTGATGAAACCCTTGCTCTAGGGTTTGGTTTTCTTGGAGGAAATTCGTTGGAGTTTTTGTAGCACCAAATCAATGAGTTTACCTCAGAGACCCCTGTCATTAGATTCTCCTTGTCATGTTGATTTTGTTGATATGTGGAGTGCCTCGTGGACCTTCACAATTTGAGAGATATGTTGGTCTAAAGTTGAAGGACCCATCTTTGGGCAAAAACCCCAAAAGATGTGATGATGTGGCAGTTTCTTGTTAGCTAAAACAAAGTCTAAAATCATAAGAACCTTTGTTTGTTGAAGGGGTCACATTTGGAATTATTAATTCATGGAGGTCCAACAAATAATCATGATCCAAAATCTTGAAGTAAAGTCAATATCTAAAATGGCCCAAACTAAAAAAAAAATGGCTCTAAAAATTCGAAATTAGTTTTCTCTTCAAAGGTACCATGTTTGCCTAAAATAAAATTTGAAAATTTCCCTTCTTGATTCTCTAGTTGGCCTCTCTAGAAATGTTCTTCCAAATCTATATAAAGACAACCTCTCCCTCAAATGATTATCAAGGTCTGAGTTGAGGAACTTGCTGGTTTCAAAAGTAGTGGGCTATGATATTACTTTTGGATTCATTTGGTAGTGATATCTTTGGCATAGTATTCAAAACCGGCCTAGCTAATCGGTTACTGGTCTAACCGGCCGGTTAGCAGGCCCATCGGTTGGAACTGGTCAAAAAACCCGGTCAGACACCCTGTTTGGCCAAAAATTGGAGCTAACCGGTCCTAACCGGCCGGTTTAGGACTGAACCAACCGGTTTGTGTTCAAACCGGCCGGTTTATTGCCAGGCAAGTATAACCCCCACAAAATGTATTTTTGTGAGTTTTGAAGCTGTTTTGAGGGAATTTTGGGGTTGTTTTCCTCCAAAAATAGTACCTCCAAGAAAAACATGCCTACCCTCTCATTTTCCTGACACATTTCAACCCTAACAATGTTGGCAATTAATGGTAATGTTAATTTTTTAAAGTAAAAGTGACATTTCCTTTAATTTTCATTTTCATCCTTTTACTTAAATTTTTAACATTACCATGAAATGACTCAGGATGTTTGCAAGTGGTTTCGACCTCATTGGATTTCATATGGAGAAACTAGAATTTTAGATTTCACTCAAAATTCAGCAGACTTAATGGTTTTCAGGATTTCATGGTTTGGGGGTAAACAATAAATGCAATCGGAGCTCCAAATGATGAGCAAAACTCCTGATCTAGATTCCATTGTGTTGGACAATATTGATCCAACATCAGAATGGGTGGAGGAGACTGAAGAACCCGTGTTTGAGGCTAATTTTGATATCGACATGGCTTTAGCGGGGGATGAAGCAGATTATGTGGTGTCATCAGAACCAGGATTAGTAGCGGCATCAAGGAAAGAAAAAGAACCAATGGAAGACACTAGTCATGCAGGTCGACAAACTCGTGCTTCCATTAGGTCCACTTCTATTGTTATGGTGGCATTGATATTGAGCTTGCAGATCAGGTTGAGGCATCCTCAGACTCTGAACCAGATGATGTCTATGTAGCTCCTGATGATGATCTTGTGGCTAGTAGTGGTCATGAACTTGATGATTGATCATGTGTACACTGTAGACTTGTAGTAGGCCAATGGCCTCATAGCTTGCAGCTTTGTTTTTGGACTTTATAGGCCATTTAGAGCCTCATTGCTTATGTATTTTTCTATTTTGTTGATGATATGTATTGCACTCGGTGCCATTTTGATATATTCACCTTTACGTGGTATATAAATGAGTAAACTTTGCATATTTTGTCTCTATTGGCTAATCATGGTTTTAAATCTTAAAAATAGTTTTGTTTCATTAAAAATTAATTATTTAATGTATTTTTCTAAAACCGGTTCGTTTAGACCAAACCAGTCCCGGTTAGATTGGTTCCGGTCGGTACACCAGTTCATTAGGTGGACCGGTCCAGTCACCGGTTCCGGTTTTAAAAAATATGATCTTTGCAGGTGTTTGGAGTTTACCTCCGCGGCCAGTTCTGAATCTTTGTGCAACAACGAAGATGCATGGGTCTCATTTGCTTCCAGATAGATGGTTTTAGAACGAAGTATATGCAGATCTAATGTGGGAGAAAATTCTGGAAGGGTTACATTTTGTTTTGAAAGGGATTCGTTGGGTTTCCTTTGTTTTTGTAGGTGGGACTCAACTATGGATTAAATGCCTCCTTATGCTCATACTTGTATCTGTGGCCTTGTTCAAAATGCTGATCTAGCACAAGAGGAGTTTATGATTATTTTCATTGGTGGTCCGCGACCTTGTTAACCTCTGTGCTCTTTTCCTGTGAACGTTGGCAAAAGGAAACTCCCTGTACATTTCAATTGTAGGGGATTTGTGTGAAAAGACTTATGGACCTTGTTTTTCTGAGCAGTTAACGCACATCTCTGAGAAAATCATCAGCCCTGTGGAGCAGAGAAAAATTAGACGAAGAGGCCATATTTAGGGAACTTTGAAGGGTACATGAATTGGTGGCTTTTGGTTATAGTTTCTGGATTCGTTTGGCTTGTTACAGGTAGTCTAATCCAACCACAATTGATGCAATCAAGCACTTCACTTCTCCTGTAGGTCTTGACACTCATTAAGAGCTGTCCTTTGAGCAATGTTTGGACATCTTAAGGTACGGAACTGTTGAAAGGATACTACAAATTTTACAACATTGTTTTGGTGGAACAAGTGTAGCATTTTTGAATGTGAAATCACATGTTTGGCGGAAAGAACCAGTGGAGTGATATGCTGCCCTAGTCCTGAAGAGTTCGACCTGGGGATTTAAGCAGCAACAGGAATATCGAATTGAAGGATTGTATATCCAGGCATTGTTCTGTGGTTCTGTTGACATTTAGGCTAACTCTTGCATTCTCGGCATACCTTTATGTAGCAGGAGCAATATCACTTGATCGGGATCTTGTATTATCACAGACCTATGGAAGTAATCTGAGTAACCTACCGCAAACCTTCTTAAAATATTTTGAAAGTTTGTGTATGGCCTATATGGTGTATTCATTCCTTGAATAGTGACTACGTAAGCGCTGAAGCATTAATTTGCAAGTAACCTCTGGAAGGTCTCTCATCATACTCCTGGAAGCATTGGGGTGGAATATGTTCAATTGACTGAGGTAACATTGGTAGCCTTTTCTTCCTGAGCACCTCGACAGTCCTGGTAATTTTTCTCTGGAAACATTTTTGAGAAGTTGTTGGACTACCTTGTGAGACACCTGAATAACCATCTTACATTAAGGCTAGGAATATCAAGTTACTGAAGTCACGTATGTTGTTGACTGTGTCTTTAGATGTTCATCGACTATTGTTATTGATACCTTGAAAAGGAAGTAATGGAATTTATAGTAGTTTATGTGGACAGAATATAGATGTTGTAAGATATGACAGATTCACTGAGTATAGGACAATGCCTAGAGTTTAATGGCATGAACAAGTATGGACATCAATGTAAATGAGAAGGCTTGACAAAGGAATGGTTTGTGACAGTGACATATAGATCATGAAAGTGTGATGTAGATAAATACATAAATACAATGTCCTTATTCATGATGACAGTAATGATACTTGGCGTGTGATGTATATGAGACAAACGACACATGACAGTGATCCTATTCTATGATACACGTGACTGATATCAGAAAGATATAAATGACAGTGAACCTTGATGATATTCTGTGGCAGACTAGGGTTTTTGTTGCAACTACACAAAAGCATAAATTGTAATTTAAAAAAAAAAAAACCTCCTCAATTGAACAAAATCGGAATAAAGATTGCTCCTTAGTGGACTTTTGTTTGAGTCTTATATACACATGACATCATTTCTGTATCAAGAGTTTGTGTGTATGTCAGGGACAGTACTTGTAGTGTTGTGATAGCAGAGAAGATATTGACAAAGGCAGAGTTGATACAGAAGTCTCTTGATGACAACTTTAACCTTGATGACAGAACTTGTATGGCAGCAACCCTGATATATGTTGTGCAACGATGTTCTTGATATATGTGACAGTGGCTCTCGTTTGATCTGACTGGCAGTATCTTGATGTCAATGACAACACTCTTATCTTTAACAGTGACATGGTGCATAGCAATTATCCTAGGTGCATGACAGTGATCTTGTGAAACATGACGTGATAGGTGATTGATGGCAGTAACAACAATGGACATCAGAGACGTTGTGGCAACAGGTGGAGCAGTAGATAGTGACAACAACAATGGACAGTTGGAGCAGTCGTAGCCGCAGTGACAGTAAGAGTGGTTAGTGGTAGCAACAGCAGTAACAGTTCAAGTGGCAGTTTGTAATTGGGTCATTGTCCCTGGTATGGGAGCCCAAACCCATTCAGGGAGCATTTGCTTCCTTCCAGCTTTGCTGGTAAACCCTTGGGGAGACTTGTACTTCCTTCTTGTTCAGCTGGTAAATGTGTATGTAACCATACATAACAAAGCTTGTTTTGACGATATATTTTGTGTTTTGTCATTGATGTAACGTTGTTTTGGTTTATATTTTGGATATTTGAAAAAACTAACCAATTGTGAAAAATTAAGGAAACACTGATTCACCCCCTTTGTAGTATTTCCAACATTAACTTCTATAAAGTCACTTTATAATCTTTTCACTTTAATAAAATTAAAGTGACATTTCAATTGCCTAGGAAGTGTCCCCCTTTTCACCCCTTAGACATTTATAATGTCTCCCTTTGCGAATCATGGCCCCTTATTAAATTTTCCAAACTTTAGCCTATGGGAACCATATTAGGCTAACGGACTCTGTCATATGCTTCCTAAGTGGTTGGGGACATCACACTCGGAGGTTGAGGCAACTCAAAGAATGTTAAAAGCGTATTATGGCCACAAGCAAGAAACAAAAGAAAAGGATATTATAAAATACAAAAGATGTTTGGGACATTAATGTTGATTTGGGGTAGCATTGGATGTGCTCTAGTCATGGAAATTGGTGGAGAGGCTAAAGCACATGAGATCTCCAAGACCCATAAATGGTTTGGGGAAATTTTGCCCAGTTAGAGAGATATTAAAATGATTAATATTTTTAATGGGTGCTTAAGTCTAAACTTAGGAAAATGAAAATATTATTGGGTATTAATATAAAACTGGGTGAAAATGTTCTAAAAGACATGGATCAAGCCAAATCTAATCTTAGCTGTTGATTAGAGATTTAATCTCGGCCGTTGAAGACTCAATAGAAAAAGTATAAGAGGAGGCTTGAGGGTCAATTGGAGATACACCAGAGTGATCAATCATTCGATTTGCTAGAGCAGGGTTTCTAAGCAAAGTCGAATCGGTGATCAACAACGAGGGGTAGTGAGTATTGGACAGAGAGGTAGAGATAGTGCTGAAAGACCAACACAGAGGTAGAGAGATAGGCATAAAAGCCAGAGCAGGCCACACAGAGCCCAACAGAGACAACGCAGAGGCTAGAGGGCCTACGTCATCCATGCAGAGAACAACAGGATTGATGCAGAGGGTTCCAGAGGCTGCGCAGTGCCTCAGAGGGCTGATGCAGAGGGTTTTGAGGCTGACACAGAGGCCAGAAGGGCCAACGCAGTGCTTCAAAGTTGCTGGAGAGGGTTCTGTGGGACATGTTTTCTGAATCCCTGTTTCCGAATAGAGAGGTATTACTGCCGGTTGTTTTTATTTGTTGGGTGAGCCAGTTTGTCACCTAGTTGTACTCAAGGAAACACTGCATTATAATAAACCCTCATAATTGCTGCACCAGTTTTCCCACATTGGGTTTTTCCGGGGATGAGTTGTCCAAAATTAATGGTTGCACTTGTGTTTTTGTTTTCTTTCAGCTGTTGATTTGTAGATGGTTGAGACTGTATTGTGTTTATTTCAATATTTATATGTTTAAATAACTTGTTCGTAATTAGCAAGTAGGAGAAATAAACCAGAGAATACAAATAAAATTTCTAACAGGTAATACTTAGAAATTTCAACAATTAAAATAGCACGTGGGAAAAAACCAAACATGAGTTCAACCCCTTCATTATGGCTATCATCATGGTTCTTGTTGAAATATGTAACTAGATTCGGTCTTCATAATATTTTATTCTTGATTTTATGTATTTGATGTAAAAGAGAAAGAAAATTACTATTGTTATTTTATAGCATGGGTTTCATGCTCAAGGTCAATTTGTTTTTAGGTCAAAGCACCCATTGTGCGCTTCTAGGGTGTTAAAATTGGCAACTAGGGCCAAACTCCATGTGGGTCTTCTTATTCATGGCAGCTGATATTTTTCTTGGATTCTTCTCGTCGAGAGGTGTAGGATTGATCTAAAGATCATCCATTTCCGACATGTATTCATGGAGATATGAATTTATTTGTGTTATGGGGCAATTCCTCAAGGTTGGCCAGCAACCAAATTGCCCCCACTTATCCTCCACGTTTTAGTATAAATAGAAGAGGATTTTAAGTCATTTGTCACATACACGCTTGTGATCTCTCTTCATTTTGTTTTGGGTTTGATGAAGATGAGATCTAGAGAGAGTGCCCTAGGTGATACGTTGCCCTAATAGGAGATGCCTTAGAAGCTGTGACGAAGAAGGCTCTACACTGTCCTAAACAAGGCTCTACGTTGCCCTAATGGAGAAGCCTAATGCAGCCATGTAAGAAGCCTTATTGTTATCATGTTGAAACACCTACGCTGGCATGGAAATAAAGCCCTAACGTTGAAGCCTCCTAAACGCAGTCATGGAAGAATATAATACGCTGCCTTAGAGGATGCCCTAGACTCTAATGTAGTTATGGAAGAAGCCTAAAAACAGTGATGAAGATAGGCTTCTAATGCTGCCCCAATAAAGCCTTAATGCTGCCCTATCAAACTGTTCTAAGTCGCAGTTTAAAGAGGGTTTTATGTGCCCTAATTCGCTGTTCTAAAGAGCCCAAATTGCTGACCCTTATACACAGTCAAAGTCTCCTATATGCTGGCAAAAAAAGCTCTTATACGCAGCAAGCAGAAGGAGCCCTTGGTAGTGGAACTTCCAGTGTGGAAGAAAAGGACTATCATTGTTTAGAAGCTGTCATGGAGGAAGACTTATTACGCAGCCCTTACCTGCTGTTAAGAGAGGCCCATTAGTAGTCTTGTATTGCTGTCATGATGTCACATTGTTGTAGATGACAACGTGGCCTAATTAAGGACTGTCTGGGCATATTGGTGATGAGCTTGATTTGAAGGGTTGCTACAGCTAGCTGCTTTGCTAGGCTGCAAGCCATAGCAAGCAACTAAGGCTGTCCCATGACAGTATTGCAGTGTACAACACGGTGATGATGGACATGGTGTGATAGGTGACAACATGATGTGGGCAGCATGGTGCAGTATGGTGCAACATAGTGAACAATCATAGTGGTGCAACATAGTGATGCATAGTGCAACATGATGAATGTTGCAACATAGTGCATAATAACAATGGTGTAACATAATGATGTGATAGGTGACAGTGAGGATGGGTGCAGCATGGTGCAAAACTGTGATGATGGGCATGGATGTATAGCAACAACATGATGTATTGTAGCAACTTGTTGATGATGGGTGCAACATGATGATGATGATGTATTACAGTATACATAGTGCAGCATGAAGGATGCAACATAATGATAGATGCAACATAGTAATGATTGGGTGGAGCTCTGTGATGGGAGTAGCACAATGATTGGGTGCAGCACAATGATGGGTGTAGCATGATGATGAGGTGCAGCATGATGACGAGGCGCAACATAGTGATGGGTGCAACATGGTGATGGAGTGACCTTGTAGGATTAGTTGAAGCAGTAGGTCTTCACCGGAGTTGAGATCAACTACATCATGTGTTGTCTTCATAGTGAAGATCTCTGCTCAACATTTTGTCAAGTCAAAATGTTGACTTCTGATGTATATGTACTATCTCTTTCTCTTTGCTGAATTTTTGAAGAACATAAGAAGAATTGATCAAGGGTTTCCCCACATTGGGGTTTGTCCCTGGCTGGCGCCACATCTTGTGTCTTCTTGTCTTGGCTTGTTCTTCTATGATTTATGTTTATGTTCTATCTGTATTTTACTATCATGCTAAATGTGATTGCTAATCTGGAATTGATATTGAGCTAATATGGAAAATTGAAGTAAATTGCGCTAAGCATAGAACACACCTAAAATTAACATAGGGTTTGTCATTAGAGGCAAGGAGTCAAAATATTCATTGTTATATGTAATAGACCATATTGGGCATCTTGTATCATGTTAAAAGAATTTATTAGAGTCAAAGTTATGTCAAAATGTTCCTCCAAGACCAAGTTAGCCTACAATGAAGAAGTCAGCCTCATTAAGGGCTATTCAACCTCCTTAGAAGCCTATATATACAAGACACTCAAGATCATTTAAATAGATAATCTAAGAAGTTCGATCAAAAGTAGAAGAGCAAGAAAGAGGAGTGAAGGGCAAGACAAGGACTAGAAGACAACAAAATCTAAAGTTTTTGAGTCAATCTGTTGGAATTTCTAAGTCTAACTGTTAGGAACCCTTCATGTACTTTTCTGATATATTTCTGCCTACTTGTTTTGATTAATTAACAAGTTATTTACCATGTAAATACTGAAAATAAATACAAGTACATGCTCAACACATTACAGATCATCAAATGAAGGAAACAAAACAAGCACACAAGTGACACCGTTGTTTTTGGACCAATGTCCTCGGAAAAACCCAATGCGGGAAAACCGATGCAACTATCTGAGGGTTTTAATTATTAAGCAGTTTCAGAATACAATCTGGGTGCCAAAACTGGCTCACCCAATAGAGAATAATTTTGACAGTAGTACCTCTCAGTCGAAGATAGATGTTCCGGCTGAAACCCTGGATAAACACTCCGACAGCTCTCAGCTCCAATTTGCCCGACGAAAACCCCAGCGTTAGCCCCTAGGGACTACGTCAAC
This sequence comes from Pinus tabuliformis, assembly GCA_031772625.1. NCBI lineage: Eukaryota > Viridiplantae > Streptophyta > Pinopsida > Pinales > Pinaceae > Pinus > Pinus tabuliformis. Next base: position 525,805,548 of record CM062813.1, on the reverse strand, counting down.
CCTTTCTGGCCCAGCGTCACCCTTGCTCGCCCTGCATCAGCCTCTGGAGGCACTGCGTCAGCCCTTAGACCCTCTGTGTCACCCACACTGGCTCTTTGAGGCACTGCTCAGCTCCGGGATGCCTCTGCATGAGCCCTGGCTGGCTTTGCGTGCACCTCTGGCTGGCTCTGCGTCCCTCTCTCCCGACTTCTGCGCTGATCTTCCTGGTACTATCTCTGCCTCTCTGCTTCTGTATTCTCTGCCGCTCAGCCGCAACTCTGATCACTCTTTCGACTTCCTCAGCAAACCTTGCCCCAGAAAATCGAAATCTTGATCAACTCTTGGTGTATTCTCCACATGACCCTCAAGCCTCCTCTTATACTTTTCTCGTTAACAATTCAACGACCGAGATTAAGTCCCTAATCAACGGCTAAGATTAATTCTGGCTTGATCCATGACTTTTGGACCCTTCTAAGTTCTAACACAGTTTTATATTAATTCACATTAATATTTTATTTTCCCTAAGTTTAGACTTATGGACTCCATTAAAAATATTAATTAGTTTAATATCTCTCAAACTGTTTAGAATCTGCCCAAACCATTTCTGGGTATTGGAGATCTCATGTGCTTTAGCCTCTCCACCAATTTTCGTGGCTAGAGCACATCTGATGCTACCCCAAATCAACACTCCCTCTTAGCAAGGACTGTGCTCTAGTAATACTCTTCACTGAGCATCACCCTGATCATCCGACATCGGTCTTGGTGCTGATGCTAGGCCTGCTGCCCAACATCCTTTGTACTGCTGCATCATGTACTGCTACCCATGGCCCTACCACTGCCACTGCTGCATCCATACGACAACCCCTCTCATCATGTTGCATCGTGCTGCCCATAGCACTACCACTGCTAACTGCTGCACTGCAACTCAGTTACTGAGAAGTAAGTAACTGATCTCCCAAATCTGACATCTCTGTCAGGCTAGAGACACCCTCGATGCTGAAACTCCCTCTGTCGCTGACAAGTGCCCCTTCTCTGACCTCTGCGATGTTGCAACAACTCCATGCATCTCGCATTGCTGCCTCATGTTGTCCTGGGAAACACTGTAGCTCCCTCTGTCGCTTCATCCGCATCCGTCTCTATTGACATCCGCCAGTACTTCAGGGCTCTCGTAGCAAGGTATAATCAAAGAGGCTGGGTACCTCGAGGATCCTACCCCTCATCGCCTGTAGTCTGTTTGACTACAACTCAATGTCTCCCCATTTCTACTCAAGTGGCGTGTGAGCACTCATGGCACAGTCATCATCTGTCTCCACTTCCTTCTTCGCCCTTGCGGGCGCAACCTTGGTCTCGGAAGCCTCTCCTTTGCTCTTCTTCCTCGGACACTGGCTCACATAGTGACCCAGTTCCCCACAGTTGAAGCATTAGACCTTGGAGAGGTCCTTCTTCTTCCGTTTCTCTTACTTTCCCTTAGATGCTAGGACGACATCCACCTCCTCCTCTTTCTTGATTCTGACCCCCTTGCTGCTGCTTCTTGCCTTGGTCAGTCTTCTAATCTCTTCATGGCGAAGAGTTGCCCACATTTCCTCGCAATCTGGAAGGGTCGCCCTGCCCAATATGCTTTGGAGAAACACCTCCCAGTCTTCAGAGACTGCTTTCAGGGCTGTTCTCACCATCAATTCTTGATCCGGCGTGGCCCCTATGGAAGTCAGCTGATCGCAGATCTCCTTGAATCGACCGACGAAGGTGTCGATCTATTCTCCCTTCTGCATCTGGTATGACCGCAACTGATTTTCTAGTAGCATCTTCCTCTGCACGGAAGTATGCTGATACAATTTCTTTAGGGCCTCCCACATCTCATTTGCCGTATTCTTCTTGGCAATATGTGGTACTATATGGTCCTTGACCCCATCAAGGATGATGCTCTTAGCCCTCGCCATTGCATTCTCGTACTTATCGTTATTACCCGGGTCAACTGGGACCACTATTGTCCTCAAGGCGAAGTGCTTGACACGATTCCTGTCTAGAATGGACAAGATTCTGGCCTTCCAGACTACGCAGTTTGAGGCTTTGTCTAGTCTGTCCTGGTCTCTTACCCCATTCACTGCCATCTCGTTGCTCCTCTACTTCCCTCCTAGAAGTTCTTGGTGTGACTCCCTTTGAGCCTCGATTTCCCTCGTGGAAACCCTTCTGCCAATGTCGAGATGCCCCCACTCCGATTGTTAGTGCAACTGCACCACTGATCCGGATTTCTTGGCTAGAAATCCTCGGTAGCAATTCCCTCCTCCTTGGTCTTGCCTTGTTAGGTACTGTTCTGACCATAATACCCTACCAACTTCACTCTGCAACTTACCCACAGCTTCCTAAGCCCCAAAAAATTGAAGGTTAGAGATTCTAGGCTCTGCGCAATCCCGACACCAGCAAAATCCGCACCTCCTGGCCACGAGCGTCAATCCTTCCTTATTGAGAAAGATGACTGGGCATTGTGTAGGTCGAATCTGCTCCCCTCTGCCACTGTGTTGATCCTCTTCCCGGCTCAAAGTTGATGACGCAGGCATTGCGTCACCCCTTCCTTGCTGCTTTCCTGCTAGGAACAACTTTTGTCACTCGGGATAGCTATTTCTGCTGCTGCTGCTGCTGCTTTGCTCAGTTGATGTCCTCAGTTCTCCTGTGATCTGCAACCACGCTCTGATACCATGTTGGAATTTCTAAGTCTAACTGTTAGAAACCCTTCATGTACTTTTTTGATTTATTTCTGCCTACTTGTTCTGATTAATTAACAAGTTATTTACCATGTAAATACTGAAAATAAATACAAGTACATGCTCAACACATTACAGATCGTCAACTGAAGGAAACAAAACAAGCACACAAGTGACACCATTGTTTTTGGACCAATGCCCCCGGAAAAACCCAATGTGGGAAAACCGATGCAGCTATCTAAGGGTTTTAATTATTAATCAGTTTCAGAATACAATCTGGTGCCAAAACCGGCTCACCCAACAGAGAATAATCTCGGCAGTAGTACCTCTCAGTCGAAGACATGTTTCGGCTGAAACCTAGGATAAACACTTCGACAGGTCCCAGCTCTAATCTGCCCCACGAAAACCCCAACATCAGCCCTTTTTGGCCCATCGTCTGCCCAGTGTCTACCCAACGTCACCCTAGCTCGCCCTGTGTCAGCCTTTGGAGGCACTGCGTTAGCCCTTAGAGCCTCTGCGTCACCCACGCTGGCTCTCTGAGGCACTGTGCAGCCCCTGGCTGTCTCTGCGTGAGCCCTGGCTGGCTCTACGTGAACCTCTGGCTAGCTCTGCATCCCTCTCTCCCAGCTTCTACGCTAATCCTCCTGGTACTATCTATGCCTCTCTGCTTCTGTATTCACTGCCCCTCAGCTGCAACTCTGATCACTCTTTCGACTTCCTCAACAAACCTTGCCCTAGAAAATCGAAATCTTGATCAACTCTTGGTGTATTCTCCAAGTGACCCTTAAGCCTCCTCTTATACTTTTCTCGTTGACAATTCAACGACCGAGATTAAGTCCCTAATCAACGGCTAAGATTAATTCTGGCTTGATCCATGGCTTTTGGACCCTTCTAACACATCTTTATATTAATTCACATTAATATTTTATTTTCCCTAATTTTAGACTTAGGGACATCATTAAAAAGATTAATTATTTTAATATCTCTCAAACTGTTTAGAATCTGCCCAAACCATTTCTAGGTATTGGAGATCTCATGTGCTTTAGCCTCTCCACCAATTTTCGTGGCTAGAGCACATCTGATGCTACCCCAAATCAACACAATCTTTCTCACATGTGCGAAGAGGAAGCTAAGGTTTTTGCAGCTATATAGGACGAAAGTTCAGATCTCCAAGGAAGGCCAAAAATTTCTAATCAAAAGGCAAGACATCATCCATTTGTTCAAGAAAGAAGAAGCAAGCCAAGCAAAGGAATAAGGAGGCATAAATTAGCCTCTCTATCCCACACATGCAAAATTGCAGCTATTGCAGAAGGGCCGAAAATTGCAGACTTGTAGTGAAGGCTGAAATTGTTGCTGGGGGTCGAAGTTGCAGAAAATTTCTAGGGTTGAGGTTGTTGAAGTTGCTAGAAGGACAAGATTTGTTGCTCATCTAGAAGGAAGGTTGACTTGGTCTTGGAGGGGTCTCAGTTTTGGGTCTAATGGTCTTGGAATTCATCATCCGAAGATTCTATAAGAAGAGAAGAGTTACTTGTGGGTTTTCCTCTCTAGTAGAGGTTTTGGCCTTGGCTAACAAGTTATATCTTGTGTCTACTATGTTCTATTGATCTTCATTTGTTTGATAGTTGTTTGATGACTAGAAAAATATAATAACACTAGAAGAAGAAGCTAATAATCATGAGAACTATAAGCTGAAGTAAAAGAATATCACAAGCAGTTATCAAAGTAATGAGAAACCACTCATCATCAAAGGAATTGAAGTGATCTCCCTCATATTGAAGAGAACAAGCACTATCATTTTGAAGAAGGAAGATCATCTCTCCTTATAAAGCTCACAAGAAGACATCATCATCAAGGAAGCATCTAGTGGAAGACATCATCTTCAAGGAAGCATCTTCATTTATCAAGTAAGTAGTTTATATTTATGTCTCAACCTACAAATCAAATGACTACTTTCTGCAAGGAGAACAATAAACTTGTTGGGACATCAAACTACCTTGCATGGAAGAAGAGAATAGATTTGATTCTCACAAAAAATGAAGTTTTTTAGTATGTCAAGGGCTCCATCAGAAAGCTTCCTCAAGAACAATCTCAAGCATCATCAAAATATACGAAAGGAGAAATAAGGGCTCAAAGAACTTTCATTGAATCTATCAAGGATTCTCTCATTCCCTTTGTATCAAAATTGAAGACATGAAAGAAATCTATGACAAGTTGGGAGAGTTATACTTTGTAAGTATAGTTGGGGAAATAACATCTTTAAGAACTGAATTATACAAAATAAAAGTATCAAAAGAAGAAGGGGTAGCACCATATCTCATGAAAGTATCTCAAATTAAAGATTAACTACAAGAGCTAGGAGAAACAATGTCAAATCCAGAGATGACCTCTTGTGTACTCAATGCACTACCAAATTTTAAGGAAGGCCAAAAATATGTAATCAAAAGGCAAGCCATATCATCCATTTGTTCAAGAAAGAAGAAGTAAGCCAAGCGAAGGAGTAAGGAGGCATAAATTAGCCTCTCTATCCAACACGTGCAAAATTGCAGCTACTACAGAAGGGCCAAAAATTGCAGACCTGCAGTGAAGGCCAAAATTGTCGCTGGGGTCGAAGTTGCAGAAAGTTGCTAGGGTTGAAGTTGCTGGAAGGACAAAATATGTTGGTCATCTAGAAGGAATGTTGACTTGATCTTGGAGGGGTCTAGTCTTGGGTCTAATGGTCTTGGAATTCATCATTCGAAGATTCTATAAGAAGAGAAGAATTACTTGTGGGTTTTCCTCTCTATGAGAGGTTTTGGCCTTGGCTAGCATCTTATATCTTGTGTCTACTGTGTTCTATTGATCTTCATTTGTTTGATGGTTGTTTGATGACTAGAAAACTATAATAACACCATAAGAAGAAGCTAATAATCATAAGAACTACAAGTTGAAGTAAAAGAATAGCACAAGTTGTTATCAAAGTAGTGAGAAATCACCCTTAATCTAGCTGCCCTAGATTTCTCAATAGTTCTTAGGGTTGCATGAGTACCCCCACATCATTGAGGAACCCATGCACGTCCCAACCCCTGGTGGGCGATGACTGCCCCACCTTAAGAGGGTAATAACTGCTTATATCATACACAACATGTCCTCATCCCCTGGAGGCATGGGCAGTAATACAAAGAAAAATCAAGAAAAGGAAAAAGGAAAATGAAAAAGGGTGGAAAAACAAAGTTTGGGGTAACTCATGTATCCACGATTTCTCCCTCCTACATCCATACACCTAGATATGTGGACATCCCTCATCATTACCATCCTTGGATCCATGGCATTTGGCTTTGAGACTCTTGCGTCCCTATCCACCTCATCATTATCCACATGACCCCTATTAATTGAAGGATGTACCTTGGACTTATCTTTCCCTTTAGAGGTTGGGAACACCTTAATAGCCATTCCTACCTAGGGAGGTAACACTATTACAAGCTTAAAGCCCCAAATTTGGAAGGGAAACCCATTATGAAGTCTCAATGTGCCCTTGATTAACAAGCTTGGTTCACTTAGATGCATTAATGATTTACTGTACCTGATGGTGAGGAAGCGTATTGGATCTTATATGTAATTGGAAGGTGGTTTCATCATGGGTTGGGCAACTTAATTGGGGCCCAAGCCCACCAGAGGATCATATTGACACCCCTAGGGGATGCATTGAGAGCCATGGGACTCCATCATGTGTTAGAGCATCATTTCATGCCATGGGCACCTTCAGTGCCTTCAACAGTTTGTTGATTGCCCCACATTATTTGCGAGATGATGCACTTGGACCAATGTGCCCCGATCAGCTTAACATGACCAGATCATGGCAACTGATCCAATGCCCAAAGGAGGATTGTCTCACGTTTGAGACTTGGGATGGTAGGCACCATCATCAGAGCCCTCATTTGGAGCATTGTATAAGCTTTTCTTTCATCTAGAGACCCATGAGACCAACATTTGTGCGCCAAATCCACTTTGGGGCCACATCTGATGATTTTCATGGAAAATTCGGGGCCATCCCCTAATTCATCCTTATTGGAACCCTCTCTCTCATCATGGAACTTAGAGGACTCAACATGGCACTCCAACGAACCTACATCATCATGACGTCATCAACTCGACTTGCATATGGATGGCTAATTCATAACTTGTGATAGCTACTTGGTCACCCTATGACAAAGGCTTGTTTTTAGCACATTATTTTTTAATTTTGGGGGCTCATTAGGCTAATTCGATTTAGAGATACTCGTATAAATAGAAGTGAGTCTCATTTATGAGAACTCATCATCATCACTTGGATTCTTCTCTTGTAAAAGAACTCATGTTTTCTTTGGATTGGAGTATCTTGGATGCACAGTGATATTTGGAGCTAAGTTGATATCTTGTCTTGGGGCTACTTCTTGAATATGGATGGATATATTGCATGATTATGTTGTAAGTTATTGTGTTGATGAAAATTTTCTCTTGAAAATGTCTAATGTATGTAATTGTTGCAACTAATGTAGATGCTATTGTGCCCTAATTTTGTTGAAGAAAGTTTTTGGAAGTTGTGGTTGGAACTTGGCTCTAGGATATGTTATGCATTATATACCATGCAATGAATGTTCCAAGTGATGAAATGTTATTTTTCTTCATGTAACTCCATATTCAAATAGTAGTTAATTGTTGAAGGTGAGTAGCTAGGGAACCAACTTTTGACCTCCTTGAAGAAAAATTTGGCCAATCTAATGCATCTAGGACTCCAAAGCCCAAAGGACTAGTCAATAGTCCAAGGATTTTGGGGATCAAACTCCTCTTTCTCCATATTTTCTCTTCTTAAATTTGAGTCCCCTAAAGGTAGGGTGGAAATCTAGGGCTTGCATCAAAATTTTATGGAGGTGATTTTTTGGGAATCCAAGGGTCCAAACAGCAAGCTCATGGTCTAGGCTAGCTATGCTCCAAGTTTGGTGGGCATGTGCCCAAGTGTCATCCATAAAATCTCTTTCCCTAGGTGCTACTCTAAGAGGGAAAACCTAGGTCTTTCCCTCTCATGATGGGGACTTCCTTGAGGGTTATTGGAGCATAGTATTTGTTGGAATAAATCTCAAGAATCCCTTTCTCATCTGTTTCCTTGATGTAATGAGTACCTTGAAAGCATTTCTTCTCACGATTATTCATAAAACGTTAGGTCTAGTGCAAGTCTTTCTTAGGTCTCTCAAAGAGAGCAAAGAGCCTTTTGGAAGTGTAAAATCATCACATAGAGATTTTGTAAGAGGTCCTACCTCATCTCGTAGAGTCTTGACCTTAGGAATACCCATTACCATCATCATATCTAAAACCCTAAGTTTTGATCTCTTCTTAAAGCCTTTCTTGGAGAGTGTGTTAGCTTCCTTGAAGCATTGAGCCATTGTTGTGTCTCTCCTTGAATGGGCTTGGTGGAATCATGCTATACTTAAATCATTGATCCTTTTATTCTTAGTGATTCCCTTCCTACTGGGACTCCTCCCATCAGTGAAAGTCCATAGAAAGCAGGGGACTTTGACTGAGGTGACAGTGGGTCATTGTTGTCACTTAGCCTAGTAGTTGTCCCTTAGTTTTACCTTCCTTAGGGTCCTGCTAGATTGTGTGGTAACATGTCCATGTCCCCAGAACATGGAAAATCATTCCGTTATTGTCACAGGTTTGCCCTCTAGGTCCTTCTGAATAATTTGTATTGAACGAACCATAGATTATATACAAACAATTTCAGTTTCTAGTTTATACAAAACATGTCTTTGGTTTATTGACAACCAAATTATCATAGATGCATGAAATTCGTTAATCTTTGTACATTATTGGGAGAGCTCTTCCGGAGATGCAATGAACTGCATTATGCTACTCATATTGCCTATTAAGGATTCCAAAAACACAGTAATAAATAGATGAATTGTCAATGGTCAGGATATGCACGTGTTGCCAACCCAAACCAGTCCGAGAGGTAATCTTAATGATAAGTAGGCTCTGGATCAGTGATCAAACCCTAAATTTGGGACCCAGGACAAAAGTAATGGCGGATCATATTGAATGATTAAAACTAAAGTGATATGTGATGCTGGCAATCATATGTTGGATTTGAGCAGTTATTTTCCTTATATCTGAAGTTTTATCATGAGCACATGCCCTATTGGAGCTTTTATAATAACTGAGATTGTGATCCCAAAGTTGTCCCATATCAATAAAATATCTTTTCTGTTTATATGATTTGTTGGTCGATAGAATAAACCCTATACTGTGCATCCAGAAATAAAATATCTGATAATGGGCAGTTTTTATTTTATTTTATTTTACCATTGTGATAGCAGACTAGACCATCTGCCTCGATAGTGTCTACAGGAATTATTATCATTGTCTTTTGTAAAATACTAAATCGAAAGCTTCAGGAAAGGTCATTAAGAAGATGATCCACTTATTTGGATTGGATTTTTTATCAATCAAATTCCCTGAATGGGCTTGTCACACAGAACTTGTGGGGAGTTCACTGAAAATTGTCTAGTGCTAGTGTTTCTTGGGCTACAAGAGGACTTGTGAGTTCAGTCATGAGGTCCCTTAGATGTTGGATTCAGTTTTGACCCAACTAAGCTCGTTGGTTTTAAGTGTTACTAAACATATTCATAACAGAATTAACAGTTTTGTGCTATTAACATACATGTAACTGAACAAACAAATGCACAAGCCCATAATGAATGCAAGATATATAGTTGGAAATAACCTGACTGATCCGGAGGAAAACCTAATGCTGAAGATATTGCACTTATCTTATTAATGAAAGAAGCTTTTTACAATCCACATCACCTCTTATCTTTCACTAGTGAGAGAGATATAATAATACAATGAATAGAATCATAACCCTTACTGTTCCTCGTTTATAATGGAGGTCAGGTTGACACTGTCAACTTTGATCATTCAGCGAGGGATCAGTTGGCATAGTCAACCTTTATCACTTCTGTCTTATGCTTAATCAAATCAAAAGAGAATAATTTAAAATAAGAGTATTTCTATACCCAAAATTTGATAAGATATTCCATGAGACTTTGACCCCTTAGTTGAGTGGTTTTCTATTGTGTCGCTTGATGCTGTATCTGCTCATAAGAAAGCAGTTCATGGGTTATTTTCATTTTCGGGCTGTTGGTCAGCTGACTATGATAAGTATATCTTTTGAGTTTTGAATCATCCAATGTGAAAATACTTCTGTAGATGTTATGTCCACCTGGTATGTTTTTAACTTTCATCTATTTGCCTGGATGATGTATATGTTGTTGATGGACATACTGGAAGTATCTCTTCTGTGTTAGGATTGAATGCGCCCTTAATCTGTGGAGCTCTGAATTTTCAGATTCATATATAATTTATTCATATTTGCATAGGTTAGCCTTCAATTATAGCATTCCTTCCAAAACTGTATGCCTTATGTGAAGTTTGGACACCTTAGTTTCGGGAGAGAGAGTTACAGTCAAACATACATTGCAGGAGTGGGGGAGGGGATGGGTAAGCCTTACTATTGCTTTCTAATGATTATTTATTTCTCAGCGTCTGTCTAAATGCAAGTTTTTTTTATAAAGGTGGAATCGTCTGAGGGATACACAATCTCTAATGTAGGGTTGAAACACCCAAGTGTGATATTTTGAGAAACACAGTCTTTCTCTTGTAGAAGTTCTGACAGATTTTAACAATTTTGTTTTCTTTCTGGCAGGTACTTTGCTGTTGGAAGTGCAGATGCCCTTGTAAGCCTTTGGGATCTTTCTGAGATGTTATGTGTTCGAACATTTACCAAACTCGAGTATGTTATCTCCTGGGTCAATTTACAAGTTTCAATGCATGCCTAGAAATATGATGTGAATGCCTAAAACTGAAACTAGGTTTTCTCTTGTTCATTCTGTATGTTCTTTTAGCATGGATGCATTGCTGTATGTGTGACACCATGTACTGATCCACTTGTGTTTAGTATACCAATATTCTCATTTATTTAGGGCCAACTAAGATGAAATCTTGTCAAATTATCACTCAACAATCCTCCTCTGATTAATTTTTAAATGGTTGCTATCAGCCTTCAGTGTTCACTTCAAAAGGCAAACAGTAGTTATTTTAGGCATGTGTTGGTCAATATGAAACATAATCTAGCTGTATATGTCTGCTTCCTGTCAAGGTTAATCTGGTTTCAGCTGATCGGATATTTGAATAGTTTGTATTTTTCTATGTAGAGCTGGTCTCATTTATGTGAATTTTGGATCTCTTCTTTTGTCATCATTTGCAAATTACGAGTCGCTTGATGTCTAAGAAATGTAAATTTTTCTTGCCACTGTTCCGTGGTCTTCCAATATAAATTTGAAATTTTTTAATTTCTGTGTCACTTGGGTTTCGTTTGGAAGATTGATATGAAACCTTATTCAGGTGGCCAGTGCGGACAATCAGCTTCAATCATGATGGGCAATACATAGCTTCTGCCAGTGAGGATCTTTTTATTGATATTGTATGCTACATCTATGACTATTGCTGTATCATTTTATTGCAAGCCATATCAACTATTGACCTTATATATGTTGAACTTGTACAAAATTTCACCAGCAAGAATGTGCCATCTTTTGTTATAGGCTGATGTTCAGACTGGACGGACTGTACATCAAATATCTTGTCGAGCAGCCATGAATAGTGTTGAGTGGAATCCCAAATACAATCTCTTGGCGTTTGCTGGAGATGATAAAAATAAGTACATGCAAGATGAAGGTTATTATAAACTTTCATGATTCTTTTTAATGGTGGATAAACTGTTGAACAGTTTCCCTTTTTAGTTTCCTATAATTATGAATACACTTGTGGAAGCTGACGGCATCTCCTAATTAAGCCATTTCTTAATTGCAGTTTTTGCAATTGACAAAAGAATCTGTTGTCTAATTCCAGTTGGTTTATGATGCAGGTGTGTTCAGAGTTTTTGGTTTTGAGACTCCATAAATTCTCTCTAAGTTGACTTGGCTCATGTGGTTATGCTTCATCAAAGACGGCATTTTGAGGCTAATAATTATTGTCAGATTTACACCATAAAATTACTATGGAAGTTGGATCATTATCTATGCCATAGTGGAGTAGAACTAGATTTTGGGGAACATTGTTTTTGACTCGGACATTGAAAAAGTGACTGCAGATTGCACATGCCTCTTCTGTACCTAAATCTTTTCAATGGAGTTCATTGGTTGGTTATGTTCCAAGTCCCTGTTAGATGGGACACTTTAAAATCAATGCCAGGCTGCAGATGTTCTTTTTATAACTTGCAATACCCAGATTATAGGTAAAATTTCAAGAGATGAGGTTGTAAAGAGGGTAAGATGGGAAAATAGTTGTTAGGTTGTGAATAAAGCTTGAATTATGAGGTTTCCTGTTTGAGCTTAATTTGAGTGTTGTCACAGAGATTTAACACTTTTCTAAGGTAGTGTTTCAAAGGTTCATTAAGTGCTTGGCCTTCTTCAATTTGTGGCTGAATTGAGATATGAAATCGTGTAAATTAGCTAATGGCATGGGAGGATGGCACTGACAAGTCCATGCCTAGTCTTATGTTGGCATTAGCAGGTGCACAATATGGAAGTATTTTTCTGATTGAAAGTTAGAGACTTATAATACAGTGTTCCACCTTTGCCATAAACTCTGTTCAGGGATCTCAGCCCATTCTTACGTATTCACTTGCCAACCATTGATTGTTGATTTTGGGTAGCATCGGATGTGCTCTAGCTCCGAAATTTGGTGGAGGGGCTAGAACACATAAGATCTCTAGAACCCAGCAATCGTTTGGAGAAATTCCACCCGGATGAGGAGTTATTAAAATAATTAATATTTTTAATGGGTACCTAAGTCTAAACTTAGAAAAATAAATTTTTTAACATGTATTAATAAAAATATGGGTGAGAAGGTTCTAAGTGACGAGGATCAAACTTGTTTTAATCTTAGCCATTGATTAGAGATTAGATCACGGCCGTTGATGCATCAACAGGTAAAGTATAAGAGGAGGTTTGAGGGTCAGTTGGAGATACACCAAATTGATCAAAGAGTTCGATTTTTCTGGGGCAAGGCTTGCTGAGAAAATCGAGCTAGTGATCTGAGTTGCAGTGAGGAGCAGTTCGGTAGAGGGACTTCAATCCAAGGCCGAAGAATACATAGCAGAGAGGCAGAGCAGCATCGGGAGAGACAACGCAGTCCAAGAGAGGGTGATGCAGAGGCTGTAGGGGCTGATGCAGGTGATGCAAAAGCCGTAGGCGCTGACGCAGGCCCTTAGAGGCAGTGGTGGGGAGATTCTATGGGGCTGAGAGGGAGCAGGTCAACAAATCGACTTTCTGAGCAATGGAGGCTCACTGTGGGGGTGATACAGATCCTGGGGAGGTGATACAGTTCCAACGCAGAGCTTGGCGCTGCCATCGCTGCCCAGCACTGGGAACAACCGGGTCATCTGTGGGGTTTGATCATCCAGTTGCTGAAATTGCCGGAATATCTATCTTCGGATAAAGGTACTTCTGCCAGGGAGCAGCCATCGTTGCCCAACACTGAGAACAATTGGGTCATCTGTGGGGTTTGATCATCTAGTTGCTGAAATTGCCAGAATATCTGTCTCCAGATAGAGGTACTTCTGCTAGGATTTTTCTCTGTTGGGTGAGCCATATATGGAACCCTAGTTATATTTAAGAATCTACTTAATAATACAAACCCTCTATATGCTGCACCGGTTTTCCCGAATTGGGTTTTTTTGGGAATGATTGTCCAAAAATAACTGTCCCTTGTGTGATTGTCTCAGTGTCTTTTAGTTCATGATCTGTATGAATGTGTAGGCTGCAATAGTGTTTTACATCGATATTTATGTAATTAAATAACTTGTTAATGCAAAGAACAAGTAGGAGATGTTAAACCAGTAATTGTAGTAGGGGTTCTTGATGTGTAGATTCAAAAATTCTCACATGGTATCAGAGTGATTGTAGATCATAGATGACTGAAGACACCAGCCAAGAAATCCAGAGAATTTGCAGCAGAAAAGCAGCCGTCCTGAGTGACAGCGCAATTCCAGAGACAGAGACGCAGAAGGGGAGGAGTGACACAATGCAGAGAAAAGACGCAGAGGCTCATGCAGTGCCTGCGTCGGCACTCTAAGCCAGCTGGAGGTGACGCAGTCGCTGGGAGGAGCCCACACAGTAGCTGTATTAGCCATCAAGGCCAGCGCAGAGGTAGAGGGGGGTAGATTAGGCTCACGCAGAGCCACGTCATCTTTCTGAGCTAGGAAGGATTGATGCAGTTGGCCAGGAGGGGCTGATCCAGCCCACGCAGTGGTTGTGCAGAGCCTGAAGGGCTCAGATTCTTCAAGTTGCCGGGGCTAAGGAAGCTGAGCAAATTTTCGGTTTGAGGAGTTGGTGGGACACTGTTTCTTTTGGTGCAGAACAATGTCTAAGGAGACTGAACCAAGGTAGAGGGAATCACTGCCTTGACAAATTTCTAGCCAAGAAATCTAGATCTGGGTTGCAACAGCAAAGGAGGATTGGAGAGGAGCGATTTGACAGTTGGCCAGAGGATTTCCGAGAGGGAAATCAAGACTCAGAGGGAGTCTAGAGAGGAGCTGTTCCTTAGAGGGTTTCTTGCACCCAAGGAATCCAGATCCAAGTCTTGCTAGATTGACAACAGGAGAGGGAGAAGAGAACCAGTTTTATTTTTGAGTAGAGATGGCAATGGATGGGTTGAGGGATCATGAAAGATTGGATGGAGCTTCCAATTTTTTCATCTGGAATGCAATGATCCTGACAATCCTAGATAAACATCGCATCAAGGACTATGCCTTGAAGGTGATTTTTGTTTCGGTTGACGCTAATGCGACATAAAAGTACTAGGAGGCCCAGGCGAAGGCCAAGTGCATGATCCTAGATCGGTTCAAAGATCATGTAGTACCACACATTGCTAAGAAGGACACAACAAGAGAGATGTGGGATACCTTGACCACCTTTTACCAGGGCTCTTCCGTGCAATGGAAGATTTTATTAGACAATTAGATGAGACAATATCAGATGCAGAAAGGAGAGGAGATAGATCCCTTCCTTCTCCGGTTGCAAGGGATTCGTGACAAACTGACTTCCGTGGGGTCTACACCAGATCTAGAGTTCATGGTCAGGGTTGCCCTGAATGTAGTCACCGAGGACTGGGAGACATTTGTCCAAAGTATCTTGGGTAGAGTGACTCTCCTTAGTTGGGAGGAGATGTGGGCATCTCTTCGACAAGAAGAGCTTAGGAGGTTGACCAAGGCAGGAAGTAGTGGCAAGGTAGCCTGAGTCAAGGAGGAGGAGGATGCACCTCTCGCATCAGCAGGACAGCAGGGGCAGTAGAAGAGGAAGAAGAAGGGCATCACCAAGGTTAGATGCTTCAACTGTAGGGAGCTGGGACATTATGCCACTCGATGCCCCAGGAAGAAAGGCAAGGGGGAGGCTTCTGACTCAAAGGCTGCTCTAGCAAAGGCAGACAAGGATGTCGAGGATGACGATTGTGCCATGAGTGCTCATGCGCCTCTGGAGAAGAGGTGGGGCAACATGGAGTTGTAGTCGAGAGGACTACATGCGGGCACGATCCTTGAGGTGCCCAAACTCTTGGATCACATACGACTACAGGAGCCCTTACTGACAGTAGCATAATGACTGGTGTCAGTTGGTGCGAGGTGTGATGGAGCCACAATGGTAGAGTTAGAGTGCCAAAGTCTGAGGCAGCGTAGTGGATGTTGTAGCAGCGCAAGAGGCACATAGCAGTTTGCAACAACGCAGTGGAAAAAATGTTGATTTTGGGTAGCATCGGATGTGCTCTTGCCTTCAAAATTGGAGGAGAGGCTTAGACACATGAGATCTCCAAGACCCATAAATCATTTGGAGAAATTCCACTCGGATGAGGAGATATTAAAATAATTAATATTTTTAATGAGTTCCTAAGTCTAAACTTAGGAAAATAAAAATATTAATGTGTATTAATAAAATATGGGTGAGAAAGTTCTAAGTGACGAGGATCAAGCCAGTTCTAATCTTAGCCATTGATTAGGGACTTAATCTTCGCCGTTGATTTGTCAACAGGAAAAGTATAAGAGGAGGCTTGAGGGTCAGTTGGAGACACACCAAGTGATCAAAGAATTTGATTTTCTGGGGCAAGGTTTGCTGAGGAAATCGAGTTAGTGATCAGAGTTGTAATGAGGGGCAGTTTAGCAAGGAATTTTCATCCGAGGATGAAGAATACATAGCGGAGAGGCAGCACAGTGCCGAGAGAGACAACGCAGGCCCTTGAAGGGCTGACGTAGAGGACGAAGAGCAGACACAGAACGTTGACGCAAAAGCCGCAGAGGCAACGCTGAGCCTCAGAGGCAACACTGGGTAGATTCTGTGGGGCAGATTGGGAGCAAATCAACAGATGCCAAGCTGGGAGAGGGTGATGCAGCGCCTGGAGGAGTGACGCAGTTCCAGAGCAGTGTTTGGTGTAGCTTTCGCTGTCCAACATAGGGAACAACCGGAGTCGCTGTGGGGTTTGATCATCTAGTTGCTGATTTGCCGGAATATCTGTCTCTGGATAGAGGTACTACTGCTGAGGATATTCTCTGTTGGGTGAGCCATTTCTGGCACCCTAGTTGTATTCACGAAATCTGCTTAATAATACAAACCCTCTATATGCTGCACCGGTTTTCCTGAATTGGGTTTTTTCAGGGACGATTGTCCAAAAATAACGGTGTCCCTTGTGTTATTGTCTCAGTTTATTTCAGTGCATGATCTGTATATTTGTGAAGGCTGCAATAGTGTTTACTTCAATGTTTATGCAATTAAATAACTTGTTAATGGAAAGAACAAGTAGGAGATTGTAAACTAGTAATTACAGTAGGGGTTTTTGATGTGTTAGATTCAGGAATTTTCACATGGTATTAGAGCGATTGCAGATCATAGGCGACTGAGGACACCGGCCAAGAAAATCTGAGAATTTGCAACAGAGAAGCAGCTGTCTTGAGAGACAATGTTGTTCCAGAGCCGGAGAGGCAGAAGGAGAAGCGACACAGTGCAAAAGAAGTGGCGTAGAGGCTCACGCAGTGCCTGCTTTAGCACTCTGAGCCAAGAGAAGGGCCAGCGCAAAGGCAAAGGAGGGTAGATCAGGTTCACGCAGAGCCATGTCATCTTTCCGAGCCAGGAAAGATTGACGCAGTTGACTAGGAGGAGCATATTTAGCCCACGTAAAGATTGCGCAGAACCTGAAGGGCTCAGATTCTTCGAGTTGTCGAGGCTAAGGGAGCTGTGCAGATTTTGATTTGTGGAGCTAGTGGGACGCTGTTTTTGTCAGTGCAGAACAATGTCTAAGTACACTGAATGAAGGTAGAGGTAAGCACTACCTCGACAGATTTCTAGCCAAGAAATCTAGATATGGGTTCTAGCGACAAAGGAGGATTGCAGAGGAGTGATTCGACGATTGGCCGGAGGATTTCTGAGAGGGAAATCAGGACTCAGAGGGAGTCTAAAGAAGAGGAACAGAGATGGCAATGAACGTGTTGAGGGATCAAAGCAGATTGGACGGAGCATCCAATTTTGTCATCTGGAAGGCTAGGATCCTGACAATCCTAGACAAACATCACATCAAGGACTATGCCTTAGAAGTAGTAGCTGTCCCAGTTGACGCTAATGCAGCTGAGAAGTATGAGGAGGCCCAGGTGAAGGCAAAATGCATGATCTTAGACGGGGTCAAGGATCATGTCATACCACATATTGTTGAGAAGAAAACAACAAAGGAGATGTGGGACACCCTGACCACCTTATACCAGGGATCTTCCGTGCAGCGGAAGATGTTATTGGAGAATCAACTGAGGTCATATTAGATGCAGAAAGGGGAGGAGATAGATCCCTTTCTTCTCAGATTGCAGGGGATTTGCGACCAGCTTACTTCCGTGGGGTCTACTCCAGATCCAAAGTTCTTAGTCAGGACTGCCCTGAATGCAGTATCCGAGGAGTGGGAGACGTTTGTCCAAAGCATTTTGGGCAGAGCAACTCTCCCCAGTTGGGAGGAGATGTGGGCAACTCTTCGACAGGAAGAGCTCAGGAGATTGACCAAGGCAGGGAGTAGTGGTAAGGGAGTTCGAATCAAGGAGGAGGAGAAGGATGCAGCTCTCGCACCTGCGAGACAACAGGGGCTACAAAAGAGAAGGAAGAAAGACATCTCCAAGGTCAAGTGCTTCAACTGGGGGGAGCTGGGACATTATGCCTCTCAGTGCCCCAGGAAGAAAGGCAAGGGAGAAGCTTCCGACTCAAAGGCTGCTCCAGCAAAGGCGGAGAAGGATGTCGAGACTGATGACGATTATGCCATGAGTGCTCATGCGCCTCTAGAGAAGAGGTGGGGAAACTTGGAGCTGTAGTCGAGAGGACTACAGAAAAGGGGCAGGATCCTTGAGGTGCCCATACTCTCGGATCACATTTGGCTATAGGAGCCCTTAAAGACAATAGCACAAGGTTGCAAGAAACAGGGAAATGGGTACGAGTTTCCGAAACGGGAACCGATATGAAACGCGACCTCCCCAAATTTTGGAAATGAGGAAACGCAAATATATATATATATATATATATATATATATATATATATATAGTAGGACATTTAAGAAATATGTGCAATCATAAAGCATATATGATACATTCTAATTTATTACATTATGATAAAATTGTCAATTGTCAATGCATAAACTAGAAGTCTCTAAATTTACATCACATTTACTCATGAATGATCACATAATGAAAATAGAAATATCCAAAATCAGCCATGAGAAATTTCTAATTTCTTGTCTCGTGCTTGATTGGGAGTCTCCTCCTACATAGTCGAACGACCTTAATGCTCTTGATAAAATACAAGTTTCATACCCTAGTACCCTACATGCTCTTGATTATTGGGAGTCTCCCCTGCATAGAGGGCTTCGTTCTCTTGATTAAATACAAGTTCCATACCCTAGTACATGATAAAATCCAATGGAAACATTGCAATCCCCCCAATCTTGAAATCCTGAAAAACAAATAAGTCTGCTGGATTTTGAGTGAGATCGAAAATTCTATTTTCTCCATATGAAATCCAATGAGGGCGAAACCACTCTCAAACATCTTGAGTCATTTCATGGTAATGTTAAAAATTTAAGTAAAAGGATGAAAATGAAAAATAAAGGAGAATATCACTTTTACTTCATAGGCCTCAAACTTCCTGATGAACTGCATATCAACACTAGGGAAAAAGTTCACTTTTATAACTTTAGACAGGCATCTAGAAGCAACTAGAAGTCATTAGGAAAACCTAATAATAAATTAGAAAACAAATAAAAAACAATTAAAAAAACACAAGTTACAAGTGGAAATGTGCGTCATACGGCCGTGAAACGCGTTTCAGGCTGTACTGGCCAATGTGGAAAAAGTCGAAGTTGGGATTAATTCGGCAAGGGTCCAAAAGTTGAAAAACTCGGCAAAGTCGGGAGTTTTTCGAAAAAGTTGGCAAAATTAAAAAACACAAAATTATTCATTTAATTTTTTTTTTCTTAACATCTAGAGTATCCACAACATCAAATAAATGCATTTCCACATAAACATGTAAAGAAAGCTAATATATAATATGTATATGAAGTCTAGTGCTACATCACATATCAAAATAGTGAATCAACTCCTGAATTTTGAGTCTTGTCTGAGTCTCAACTCTCAAGAGTCAAAATATCAACAAAAAATATAATAAATGTACATCATGAGTCATCTAAAAGTCATCAAGTAATCACTAATCAGTCACTGAGATCCTCTTCCCCTTTTCCGGGAATAGGGAATGGCTTTGCCTTTTCCTCTAGAGGAAAAAGACCCTGCCCCTGGGGATACAAAATGAAATGGACACAATCGTCCTCTAGAAGCCGATGGAAGAGGTGGCCTCTGTGCTATGCTACCGCTGCTGCTGCCCACCCTAGATGGTGTCACCTCCTCCTCAACATCCTCATCCAGCTCTGCTACTGCCTCCTGACCCTGATGTTGCTCCGCCTCCTCCTCTATCTCTGGCTCTCCCTCCTCTGCAACTGCTACATCCTCTAGATCCACACCTAACCAATCCGAGATCGTGTCCAAGATCGGCCTCTCAGTCTCGACTCTCCATGAAGTGGTGGTATCAATATTGTCTAACGAGATGGCTTCCACATCAGTAGGTTTTTGAACTGTCTCACCCACAATCAAAGATTGTAGTAGATGTAGACCATGTCATTGAGGCGTTGGGACTCCAATCTGTATTAGGGTCATAGATTGTAAATTTTTTAGTACTTAGAAAATTTAAATATTAAAATTTATCAAACGAATTCAAAAAATTTAATTTGAAATCTTTTTAGTTTTTACCTGTTGTGCTTTTTGTGAAATACACTCCAGTTGCGCTCACACCCAGAGGAACTGCATGTTTGGCTGAGCACTCGAATGGCAAGCTTTTGGAGATGGGGTATTCTAGCACCATAGCTTGTCCACCAAGCATCTACAAGTTAAAAGAAGAATGAGAAACATAAAAAAAAAACATTGAAATTCTAAACTTGAAAGTTTGAAACAAACTGAAGCTTACCTGGCATTTTGGTCGTCCTATTCTTAATAGCCATGTTAAAACCAAATGTGCCACCTCCCATCCTATAGACCTCCATTTCTTTAGAAATCTCCTCACGTTCTTACTCAGATGACACCATCCTCTCGACAAAAGTGAAGAATCCATCCATCACCTCAACATCAAATCTGAAACTACAAGCATAAGAAAATGCAGGGTTGAGGTAGACACCTGCAGCATGAATGGGGTGATGGAGGGAATCACTCTCCATATGACCTGTTGTTTCTCTAAGCCCTCGTCTCCCTTATCTGCATAATAAGCACGGATGGCTTCTTTGGCCCTATCCATGGCCTCATACAAGTAGCCCATTGCGGGCTTCTCTCCATCAACCAACCGAAGAACCTTTACCAAAGGTTCTGAAATGGCACACACCTCCTCTACTCCTGCCCAAAAGCTCTGATCATATGAAACTATTCTGCATATGCCCTCTCCCTCCGGTTTGCGGCTAATAGATAAAGAACGCCAATCCGCTGAGAGAAACATGCTCTTCACCTCCCACATAGAATTCAACAGAGACTGAAGAGATATGAAAGTAGTGGCAAATCGTGTAATGGCAGGCCGCACCAACTCTTTGTTGTTGGTGAATTTTCTCATCAAGCTAAGCACAGATGAATGATTATATATAAATTTTGTTATGCTCTTGGATGATTCAACAATATCCCTCACAGTAGGAATTTTACCTATATCCTCCAACATCAAGTTAATGCAATGAGCAGCACAAGGTGTCCAAAACAAGTTAGGATACCTCTCCATAAGCATCTTGCCAGCTATAACATAATTTGCAATGTTGTCCGTTATGACTTGGACAACATTGCTTGGGCCTACTTCTTGAATGAAGAGGTCCAACAACTCACATAATGTACGTGCATCTTTAATGTGTGCAGATGCATCAACTGATTTCCTAAACATTGTCCCCTTGGGACAACTAACCAAGAAGTTAAGAAGGGTCCTACCCTTCTGGTTAGTCCAACCATCTGACATGACTGTGCATCCAGTGTGCTCCCATGATGCCCTAAACTCTGCCAATCTAGCAGTGCACTCAGTCTTTTCATCTTGAAGAAGAGGCCCTCTCAATTCTGCAAAAGTGGGGGCTTTGTACCCCGGGCCAACGACAGCAACAACATCAAACATAGGCTGGTAGAATGGGTTTGTCTTGGCAATGTTGAAAGGAACATCACTCCATAGAAGACACCTACTGACCAACTTGTCAGCTTTTGCCTTTTCCTTTTTTTTCATTGATGATTTGATCCCAGGTTGTGAACCAGCTGTTGTTTTAGGAACAAAAAAAGATGAGATAGAAGGATGAGTACCCATGGGTGAGGAAGGTGATGCTGCTGTAGACGCACTGCCACTCTCATTCCCCCCACTCTTGAGCCCCCTACAAGTTGGTTTCTTAGTGCTGCCCTGGTGTCTTTTCCTTCCTCTTTATCCATCAATGATTGAATGGTCCGTCGGATGATTTCTGGACTTGGTGTTTTGCAAAGTTCAACATTTTGCCCTGGAATTTGCCCCAAATGGAATTTTAATCTATTGATGCCTCCTGACATATGCTTGCCACACAACTTGCAAGTCAAATACATTTTATTGACCCCCCAGTTTCGGGTGTAGCATCAGGCTCACCAAACTCCCACATAGAATCCAAAATCCTCGGCATTTTGTTTTAAACTTTGAGCTTGAATTTAAAGTTTAAACCTGGGCACAAAAAAAATTGAAACAAATTCAATTAGCAATGATCCATCAAAATAGTAGCAATGATCCATCAATTTAATGACAGAACAAAATGTCACTGTAATATATATGACTTCTCAATAATATATGACAAGAATCCATAGGTAATACCGTAATACATCACATAAAATTTGATCATATTTT
Source organism: Pinus tabuliformis (assembly GCA_031772625.1). NCBI lineage: Eukaryota > Viridiplantae > Streptophyta > Pinopsida > Pinales > Pinaceae > Pinus > Pinus tabuliformis. The sequence continues at coordinate 525,783,367 of CM062813.1, read as the reverse complement.
TCCCAAAATATGGAAATATTAAATGTCGTTCAGTGACCAGTCACAGTGATTTGATGCCCTTTCTGCAACTGTGCTACTCTACACTGCCCACTAACAGATTCAAATTTCAATATTTCATAGGCATTAATGTGACTCCATGGGCATGAATCTGTTAAAAAATTAGCATAGTGCAAGTGAGGAAAGCTACCATGTAACAGGCATCAGCAAGTTTCCTTTTCACAGGCATATATTCAATGGTTTGATTCAACTATTTCACCATCCTTTTTTACAGCAGTTGATATTTTTGTGGTTGAATTTATTATTTTACTCATCAAATTCATGCTTTCTGCTGTCCTAAACAGACCTTCATTGTAACTGTTGATCCTATGATACGATGAATGATTCAATTCCCTTTGACTTGGAATTCATGCAGGACTTTTGTTTTACTAGCAGTATCCATTGTGTACGCTGCATTTGATTATGTATATGAAGTTGAACATCCATATTAATCAAATATAGTTCATATATCTGTCAACAGCATTCAATTATTCTAAAAGCATCTATTGTTTAGTGTCTATGAAAAGCACGGATCATATGCCTGTAGACGTGCTTTCATTGTTGAAACTTTTTAATATTTATAGGGAAATGAAAAGCAATAAAGTTTCAATTAACTGGCAATGACTATAGCCTAAGGTTTTACCTCTGGTTTCTACCAAAGAATGATTCTAAAACTACTGTCCTTAAGAAGCCATGCCACGGAAATACTGTTGAAGAACTGTGAAAGAAGAAACCATGTTGTTGAATGGCAGAGTTGTCTTCTCTGCTCAAAACGTTTTATGGGCTTCTGTATTTACTATTTCTAACGTAACAGCATGTAGGATATAGTATAAACACTAAACAGGAAAGGATTTAAGTTTTAACATTGGATCTACCGGCAATGTTGAACTGGAACAGTTATTCAACCTTGGCAAATGCTATCAATAGGTCACAATTTACGCCGGCTCCTCTCCACGCTTGCAAACCCTCGTTCTCTCGGTTCTCCACAGCAGCCACAGCGAGCAATGAAAAACGCACAGGCCAAAAACTAAACTGATATAACCCTTTGCGGTCTTTTATCCGCTAAAAAAAATTTCACGCCGATTTTTTCCATTGACTAACGATTTAATCGGGAGTATTTCTATAAAATCACGATTTTTTCGTTTATGAAAAAATTGCCAAAAAATCGGCTGATTTAATCCTTTTGCCCAAAAAATCGCAATTTTAGGAATAAATCCCGATTTTTTCGGGACTTTTTCCACACTGGCCATGTTTCCGCATCGAGAAACGTGCCAGTACGGTTGGAAACGTGTTTCATGGCTGTACCACACACGTTTCAGGGTTTCGTTTCCGTTTCTGTACAGAAACGACCTCCTACCCTGTGTTTCCTGCAACTTAGCAATAACATGATGATAGGTGTCGGGTGGAGCAAGGTGTGATGGAGCAACATGGTAGTGCTAGAGTGCAGAAGTCTACAGCAGCTCAGTGGAGGTTGCAGCAGTGCGAGAGGAACATAAGAGGTTGTAGTAGTACAATGGCAACAGAGGGAGCACAAGATAGCAACAGAAGAGGCTTCAAGACTGACCAAAATGTCAGTATTTGGGTGAAGTCAGTTACTTCTCAGTAACTGAGTTGCAGTGCAACAGTTAGTAGTGAAAGTTGGAGCATGTTGAGAGGGAGCTGCATCACAGATGTAGCCGTGGCAGTGGCAATGTCATGGGCAGCAGTACAGGAAGAAAGAATGCAGTGGATGTGGGGCAACAAACCAAGCATCAACACAAAGGACTAATGCGGAGGATCATTGTGATGCTTCTATGGTGAAGCATTGTTAGAGCACATTCCTCGCTAAGAGGGAGCGTTGATTTTGGGTAGCATTTGATGTGATATAGCCTTGAAAATTCGCGGAGAGGCTAAGGCACATGAGATATCCAAGACCCAAAAATCGTTTGGAGAAATCCCACCCGGATGAGGAGATATTAAAATAATTAATATTTTTATTGGGTTCCTAAGTCTAAACTTAGGAAAATAAAAATATTAATGCGTACTAATAAAATATGGGTGAGAAAATTCTAAGTGACGAGGATCAAGCCATTTCTAATCTTAGCCGTTGATTAGGGACTTAATCTCAGCCGTTGATTCGTCAACATGAAAAGTATAAGAGGAGGCTTCAGGGTCAGTTAGAGACACACCAAGTGATCAAAGAATTCAATTTTCTGGGGCAAGGTTTCTTGAGGAAATCGAGTTAGTGATCAGAGTTGCAATGAGGGGCAGTTCAGCAAGGGATTTTCATTCGATGATGAAGAATACATAGCAGAGAGGCAGCGTAGTGCCGGGAGAGACAACACAGGCCCTAGAAGGGCTGACACAAAGGACGCAGAAGGCTGACGCTGAGCCTCAGAGGTAGCGTTGGGGAGATTTTGTGGGGCAGACTAGGAGTAGATCAACAGATTCTGAGCCGAGAGAGGGTGACACAGCTCCTGGAGGAGTGACGCAGTTCTAGAGCAGTGTTTGGTGCAGCTTTCGCTGTCCAGCATAGGGAACAGCAGGAGTTGCTGTGGGGTTTGATCATCCGGTTGTTGACTTGCTGGAATATCTGTCTCCGGATAGAGGTACTACTACCAAGGATATTCTCTGTTGGGTGAGCCATTTCTGGCACCTTAGTTGTATTCACGAAATCTGCTTAATAATACAAACCCTCTATATGCTGCACCTGTTTTCCCGAATTGGGTTTTTTCGGGAATGATTGTCCAAAAATAACGGTGTCCCTTGTGTTATTGTCTCAGTTTATTTCAGTGCATGATTTGTATATTTGTGAAGGTTGCAATAGTGTTTACTTCGATGTTTATGCCATTAAATAACTTGTTAATGGAAAGAACAAGTAGGAGATTGTAAACCAGTAATTGCAGTAGGGGTTTCTGATGTGTTAGATTTAGGAATTTTCACAGAGGGTCAACACAGATTAGTAGCAGAGGTAGATTTAGGATCACGAGGCATTCATACTGATCAGGATGTTAGTGTTTGGGTGAGGTTTCAGTGGCTTACTTCTCAGCAACTGAGTTGCATTGCAACAGTTAGTAGTGGTAGTGCTATGGGCAACATGATGCAACATTTTGAGAGGGAGCTGTAGTACAGATGTAGCAGTGGCTGTGGAAGAGTCATGGGCAACAATATAGGAAGCAGCGGTGCAGTGGATGAAGCGCAGCAGGCCAAGCATCAACAACACAGAGGACCGATGTAGTGGATCAATGTAATGCTTCTATGGGGAAGTATTGCTAGAGCACATTCCTCACTAAGAGGGAGTGTTGATTTTGCGTAGCATCGAATGTGCTCTAGATCCAAAATTTGGTGGAGGGGATAGAATAGATAAGATCTCCAGAACCCAAAAATCATTTGGAGAAATTCCACGTGGATGAGGAGTTATTAAAATAATTAATATTTTTAATGGGTTCCTAAGTCTAAACTTAGGAAAATAAAAATATTAATGTGTATTAATAAAAATATGGGTGAGAAGGTTCTAAGTGACGAGGATCAAGCCTGTTTTAATCTTAGCCGTTGATTAGAGATTAGATCACAGTCGTTGATTCATCAACAGGAAAAGTATAAGAGGAGGCTTGAGGGTCAGTTGGAGATACATCGAATTGATCAAAGAGTTCGATTTTTCTGGGGCGAGGTTTGCTGAGAAAATCGAGCTAGTGATCTGAGTTGCAGTGAGGGGCAGTTCAATAGAGGGACTTCAGTCCAAGGCCGAAGAATACATAGTAGAGAAGCAGAGCAACACTGGGAGAGACAGCGCAGTCCCAGAGAGGGTGACGCAGAGGCCGTAGGGGCTGACACAAAAGCCGTAGGGGTTGACGCAGGCCCTTAGAGGCAACGCTGGGGAGATTTTGTGGGGTAGAGAAGGAGCAGTTCAGCAAATCGACTTTCTGAGCAAGGGAGGCTAACTATGGGGTTGACGCAGCTCCTAGAGGAGGTGACGCAGTTCCAACATAGAGCTTGGAGCAGCCATTGCTGCCCAGCACTAGGAACAACCAGGTCATCTGTGGGGTTTGATCAGCGGTTGCTGAAATTGCCGGAATATCTGTCTCTGGATAGAGGTACTTCTAGCAGGATTTTTCTCTGTTGGGTGAGCCATATCTGGCACCCTAGATATGCTGCACCGGTTTTTCCGAATTGGGTTTTTCTGGGGATGATTGTCCAAAAATAATGGTGCCCCTTGTGTGATTGTCTCAGTGTATTTCAGTTAATGATCTGTATGTATGTGTAGGCTGCAATAGTGTTTTACATCGATATTTATGTAATTGAATAACTTGTTAATGCAAAGAACAAGTAGGAGATGTTAAACCAATAATTGCAGTAGGGGTTCTTGATGTGTAGATTCAGAAATTCTCACATTGATTGGTACAGATAAGTTGACCCGGATCTTACGTTCCAACTTTAATCCTACACTTGTCAGTTTGTGACCAACAGTCTGGAATCTTCATTGTGCCTTTTAGGACCATTGATCACACAAATCATAAGGAGATAAGGGTGATGTTATAGAAATGGCAACCCTGAATCTCATATTCAACAAGAGTTATGATGGAATTGTTTCTCATTGTGGGCAAGTAGAACCCACTTAAGAAGATTAAGATATCAACTACACACCGATACAATACAGTCTATTTATTGTTGAGAAAAAATGAATGGGTGTGATCCACTTTCAATTGTGGATATCATGGATCTATTGTATTTTATCAAGGGATATGTATCAAATATTTCAAGTACATGTAATGATAGACAAGATTGAAAGAAGAGTAAGAAGGCTTGCGACCTATCACTGGAAAGATCTTGGACTATCCATTTGATTATGTAACTTTTTCTTCCATCTCGACTGCCGTTAACATCAATAACAACCTTTTTCAACAATCTCCCCCTTTGTTATTGATGAAAACTCTTTGACATCTGCTTCTTCTGACAGATGCTCCCCCTGTACTTCGACATCTGCTTCTTTTGACAGATGCTCTCCCTGTACTTCGACCTCTGCTTCTTCTGACAGCTGCTCCCCCTGTCTGGATTCTCTCCCTCTTTGACATCAATAGCAAAGGCTGCTCCCTATCTTTGTGCTTCTCAAGTACAAAAATCTGCGTTTTCTTCAACAGGGAACACTTGCCTTGTGCCTTCACCTTGAGATTGCCCTTCTTTGCGTTACCAAGACTCTCTGTCATCTTTCTGTTGTTCCAGCTCAGAAATTTCTTTGCAAAACTATGAGACACTGCAGATTGACACCTCAGTGTAATGTGGCAGTAGAATTGCGAGCAAGTGGACATGAGAGGAAGCTTTCTTCAAGGTATGCATGACATAGACAGCTGAAGCTAACTATTTAGAATCAACTAACTTAAAAGCTTCTGCGTGGGTTATCCTTGTATGTTCCAACACTTCTTTGTTTGACTTCCACCTTGACATCTTACATGAATTTCATTCATCCCTACAGAATCGCCTCTTGCACAGAAGTTACAAGAAAAAATTGTGTTTCAGAGTGCAGAATATTGGAACAAGACTCCACATCTTGTCAGTGCTTTTCAATTATCATTTCTGAAACATGTTCACTGTCAGGTGTAGTGGCAGAGCCAACATATGCAACCACCCGAAGATTATCTGCATCTACAGTTGTTTTATGATCACAGTCAAAATTTTCAGGCCCTGTCAAATAAATAGATTTGATGCCCATTTAAAACCCTGTCTCTCAGCCTGATTTTCTCTGATATAAATTGATACAATGACTGCTCTGAAAACCCTGCTGCATTGACATCATAGGCTGATTTGGTTTGATCTGCATGATTAATGCCTTCAGAAGCAGTTTTAGGAACTTCTTGATCTCTCTTAACATCATTATGTACTGCAACATCCGGATAACATGGAAGCCCAAACTCTGAAATCAAAGAATCACGTGAGAAAGAAGAACTTTTAGGGACTAGTTCCATATCCACATCAGTCAGAGGCCCATTTTTTGGTGCATAGAGCAGTTCCTCTTTACTGTCTCCAAAAGTGAAAACTTATCAGATTGCTTTTGTAACTGCAATTTGGACATTCATGGGAGTATCAAGAGTGGCAGCATCTCCAGACAGTTGCCTTGCCTGTTTGTAAATTTCTATCACTCGCTCCATATGATTTCATTGTGTCAAAATGCAATCAATGCAAGAAAATTTACATTCCCTGGTGAATGAGGTAAAAATGCTCATCACAAATCAAGAATTGAAAGGAGAGCCTCCGTATCTGTATCCACCTCTAATTCTTGGTCCTCATAAGCCTTATCAGTAGTGAAATTGGCCTCATCAGGGTTCAATGTCTGTCCTGTGCTAGTTCGCTGACATATTGATTGTGTAGTGTTAAGTTATGGTATGTTCTATGCTTATAACAATTTACTTTTTTTTTCACATGTACATAAAGTAAAGTGCAGATAAAACATTAAACGATCGACAGAAAACAAGCCAAGACAAGAGACACAAGATGTGGCGGCTAGCCAGGGACAAACCCCACAATGTGTGGGGAAACCCTTTGATCAAATCTTCTTTTATCTTCAATAATTCAGCAGAGAGAAATAGTACAATAAATCTGATTCATATCAGCAGTAGCAAACCCTAGCTCAGTAGCATCAGTATTAGCGGCTTCATTATCAAACTAGGGCAGACCATATCTCACAAACCCACAGTCGGATTGACTTCATTCCACCACCAAAAGTTTCGGCTTCCAAAGGAGGTTCAGATGAACCTACAACGCAGTTCCAAAGAGGAGATCTTCTAAGCCACGCAAGTCAATCTTTACTTCTACAGTTGCAGCTTCAGTTTCAGCAGTTTTCGGCTTCAAACTAGGGTAATCAATATCTTGCAAACCGTTCGTCGGATTGACTTCATTCCACCACCAAAAGTTGCGGCTTTCAAAGGAGGTTCAGATGAACCTATAGCGCAGTTCCAAAGAAGAGATCTTCTAGGCCACGCAAGTCAATCTTTACTTCTGCCGTTGCAGCTTCAATTTCAGCAGTTTCCGGCTTCAAACTAGGGCAGTCGATATCTTGCAAACCGTTCGTCGGATTGACTTCATTCCACCACCAAAAGTTGCGGCTTTCAAAGGAGGTTCAGATGAACCTACAACGCAGTTCCAAAGAGGAGATCTTCTAGGCCACGCAAGTCAATATTTACTTCTGCAGTTGCAGCTTCAAATTCAACAGCTTCCGGCTTCACATGTGTGAGAGAGAGAGACCCATTTCAGCGCAGTAGAGAAGAGACTCATATCTGCGCAGTAGAGAGAGAGAGATATGTGATGAGATGAGTGAGTCTAAATGAGGAAAAGTCCTCTTATATTTATACACAACGTTGGTGGGTGAATAGATGCGACTGTTGGGCTTCTGAGCCTACATGAGTTGTAGGTCGGCTTGATAATAATTCCATAATCAAAATAAATTCATATCTCCATGAATACTTATCGGAATTGGATGATCTTTATATCAATCCTACACCTCTCGACGAGAGGAATCTAATAAAAATATTATTAGCCATGAATAAGATGACCCACATGAAGTTTTGCCCTGGTTGCCAATTTTAACATGTAGATCTGGACATGCCAATTCTGCTGATATGTCTAGTTTTGATAGAGAATGCCTTGTGTCCTCATATTCATGCTTATAACTTATAAGTTATACTTCTTTGTTATTGAATAGAATGCACACAAGGAATTTTCTGGAGCAATATTCCGAGAATTTTGATCACGCCTAATATCAATACTTTCAGTGGAAGATCTTTCACTTTTGAGTTTCTCATGATGATCTCGAGGATCTTGAGTCGCATTGTTTACTTCCTCTGCACTATAATAGCCCTGATAATTAGACTCATTATGATTAGAGAAATCTATACACATATCAGTCTTTTGTCCTTTCCCTATACTAGTTGGCACATCTGGCCCTGATGTGATGAACTTCCATATGAAACATCTGGTGTACTTACAAAAAGCTCCTCATATGTTTGTTCTTCCAATCTTTGACAACCTTCGCCAGTTTTGTAGCAGCTTTGGTGTATGTGACCCCTCTTTTCATGAGTTCCAGGTACAGGGAAATTCTCAAGCGGCCAGCTTAATGCAACTATTTTCTTCTTGTTTTCTCTTCCATACCTTCGTGATTTTTTCTTTTTGCCCTGTAGAAATATCTTCTTCCTTGATTTGTTTAAGAGACCATTTTATGCTGCTTCTGCAATCATTCTATAAGCCCAAGGTTGTGGCATTTGTAGCATTCTGTACGTACTTGAATAAGGGAGCGAACAAATTATGATATCTGTAGATGTAGTCATTAGGGTCTTTGGTTGATGTGGATATGGAAGTAGTCCCTAAAAGTTCTTTGTTCTCACATGATTCTTTGATTTCAGAGTTTGCGCTTCCATGTTATCCTGATGTTGCAATATATAATGATGTTAAGAGAGGACAAGAAGTTCCTAAAACTGCTTCTGAAGATATTAATCCGGCAGATCAAAACAAATCAGTCTACGATGGAAATGCAACATGGTTTTCAGAGTAGTCATTATATAAATCTATATAAGAGAAAATCATGCTGAGTGAGAAGGTTTTAAATGGGTGTGTCGCTGCCTTGCTTACACACCTTAATTAATGTGGGAAAAATCCTCAACCCCATTAGGTGTGACCTTGGTGGCAAAGCTCAGAGAAGGGGCTGTCACCTAATCACAACTCTCTCAGTTTAGGCACTCTCCTAGCTAAAGCCAAGTGGGGTGGACCCTAAGGAAGATGTTAAAGGAAAACTTGCTAAAATAAGAAGTCTAGGAGATAATTAGTAAGTCAATTAGAGCATCAACTGCTCAATACCTTGAAATATAACTTGAAGCAATAAAAACTTAGAAAGCTCAAATGATCAGGAGCATATAATCAATATCAAAATGTAAATAGATCAATATGACTCAACAATGTTTCCTGCAAGGCAAATGTAAGTAGACCAGTGCCAAATATATTCTTGCAAGAAACAAAATATATGCTCAAATAAATAAAAGTACTTGCAATAATGGAAATATCTTCAAGATACAACAAGATCAAATAAAATGAAAAGCTACAAGACAAATGCTAGTGAATAAAAGCAACACTACAGTATGAAAATACACTTTTGAAAGGAAAGCACTTAATTGGAGATAAAATGCTTGCAAGTAAAAGGTTGTTTGTACTTAGAAAGAGGAAATATGCTGACATACAACAATAATATGAAACTTTAGACTTGATCCAAATGACCATAAACAACGTACAAGAATGAAAATTAAAATACTTGCAAATGAAAGATGTAAGTGCTTTCAGTAAATCTAGTACACGTATTTGAGAAAGTGCTATATACTGAAATGTTTCAATGAGATGCCAACTTCAAATACATACAAAAAGAACCATTCAAAATTTTAATATGTTTTTGCGCTATGGTGTTCACGGTTTATTTTAGTTAAAGCCTATTCTAGGGTGATTCTTCCTCACAAATACTTCAACGTGGTAAATATTAGAGGTGGTTGCAAGAAGGCTAGGATGAGGAAGCTGTTGTATTCCTTCTTAAGAAATAACTCTGCTCTGCTATAATTTTTTGAGTTGATTGGTTCAGCCATTGAGATATTTTTGTCAAACACGTCGCAATTACACTGTTGTAGGTGAAATATATTTATTGATACTTAAATATACTGTTAAAATTCACAACTAGGGCCCAACTCCACATGGGTCATCTTATTTATGACAACTGATATTTTTCTTGGATTCCTCTCTCCGAGAGGTGTAGGATTGATCTAAAGATCATCCGATTCCGACATGTACAAACGAAGTTATGAATTTATTTTGATTATGGTCAAATTGTCAAGGTCGGCCAACAAACTTATGTAGGCTCAGAAGCCCAAAAATCACGTCTCTTCATCTTCAACGTTGCATATAAATAGAAGGTGGCTTAGCCTCATTTGGACACATTCATCTTCACACTCCTCTCTCTCCTCATTGATTGGGTATGGATATCTGGGCCTCTTTTTCTCCACACGTCCGAAATTTCAGGAGAGTGAAATTTCAGGAAACCTAATTTCTGGACAGTTTGACCAAGCGTTGACCAGAATGCATTGACCTCCTTTGATTGCATTTTTGTGAGGGCTATCTCTTTTTGGGCAGGCCGCATTTATGGGCATAGAAATCGAGGCTAAACGTTGACTGTTGACCAACATTGATTGCAGCTAGGGCTGACTACAAGTGGGCTGTTTGACCAGAGTTTGACTGCGCTGAATTTGACTATTTTGAGGGTTGTTTTATCTTGTTGTTTGGAGGCTGAAGTTGATTGATTCGCTGATGGTCAAATCTGCCTTGTTGACCAACGTTGACTTTTCTAGTTAGGGTTCTTTTGCTGCTGTTATAAATTATCAGATTTGTAAATTGTACTATCTCTTTCTCTGCTAGACTATTGAAGACTAAAAGAAGATTTGATCAAGGGTTTCCCCACATTGGGGCTTGTCCCTGGCTGGTGCCACATCTTGTGTCCTCTTGTCTTGGCTTGTCTTCTACTATTTATGTTTATGTTATATCTGCATTTTACTATCATGTTGATGTGATTGCTAATCTGAATATTGATACTGGGATAAATAAATTGAAGTAAAATTGCTCTAAAGCATCGAACATACCATTGTTGCCTAAACTTAACATGGTATCAGAGCCAGGTTAAGACAAAGCCCAAGCAAGAGTGAAAGAGCAATCACCAAAGACAGTCGGACATGGACAAAAGGTTCAATGTGTTCCTCATCCTATTTCCCGGTGAAAGACAAACTCCATGATAAATCTGACTGTCATGGATGGAAGATGTCTCTTGATTTGACCTTGGAAGAAAAATAAGTCATGCACTATGTGCAGGGTAAAATCCCTGAACCTCCTTCAAATGCACGGCTGTTGTGAAGACCAAGTACAATAGGGCTGAAGTCAATGCAAAGAAGATTATCAGGGATTCCATTGACAAGCATCTGGTGGCCTACAGCTCTGAATTGAAGACCTCCAAGGAGATCTACGACAACTTGGTCGACATGTTCAAGTTTAGTAATGCTAATCAAAATGTATTTCTCAAGAATAAGTTTCACCACCCTTGGAGGACTCCCACCTGAGTGGTATGTATTTAGAAGCACTGTCCTCAACAATGATCGAATTCTAGGGTTTGAAGAATTGATGTCGAGATGCATTCAAGAAGAAACAAGTATGGTGGAGCAAGAAATGCCTTCTAATAGAAGCAGCCCCACTGCATTCTCCGCTCATGGCAAAAGGAGAAATAATGCAGGGTCTAAAGGTTATTTCCATGGAAAGCCTGGATCTAAGGGAGGAAGGAAGGGCAGGTGCTTTTTTTGCAATAAGTTTGGCCACTATGCAAGGGAGTGTCCAAATATAAGGGACACATCCCATGATGATGATCACAATCATTCCATGGGAAACTTCAACAACAACAATCAAAAGAATGGCAGGTCCAATGGCAAAGGAAAAAAGAATGCGGTACATCAAGGAAATGGTCGACCCTCCAAGAAATGAAGGAACTCTAGGTATGAAAAATCAAATGTCATTGAGTCTCCACTGTCTTGTATCGACCCTCTCCACTGCGTCTCCTCCGAACACTTTGGGAAATGGCTGATTAATAGTGTTGCCTTAAGGCACTTCATCGGATACAAGGAAGCCCTCTCTAATCTGATAGAAAAGGAGACAAACTTGGAGATCAGCCTTGGAGACGATGCCACCTATCCTGTGAAGGGAGTAGGGAATGTTACCCTTCAATTGAATCAAGGTAACACTATTCATTTGCAAGAAATACTATATGTACCCAATCTCAAGAAGTACATGGTGTCCATTTTAGCCATGGAGAACAAATGATTCAAGGTGGCATTCATCGATGGAAAGGTACGTGTTTGGAAAATAAATGTTAAAGATGCTTTTACTCTTGGGTTCAGGGTTGACACTTTGTATCAAGTTGGAGGAAGTCCATTGGGAGCCATGTCTTCTGACACATCTCTATAATTTGAACTATGGCACTGGAGGTTTGCCCATCTTCATTATAAGGCCCTACCCGATGTGAGACAGATGGTGACAGGTATGGCTGAGTTCAAAGTAGAGCATGAAGGTGTATGTCCGGGATGTGCCGAAGGAAAAATTACAAGTGGACCATTCCCCTCAAGCAATAGCAAGACCACATATATATTGCAATTGATCCACTCCGACATATCTGGTATGATGCCCGTAAACTCTTTGGGGGGATACTTATATTATCTTACCTTTGTAGATGATTATTCTCGCAAGACCTAGATCTACTTCTTGAAGAAGAAGGATGAAGTGTTCACCTGGTTCCGACACTTCAAAGCCTTGATCGAAAACCAATCTGAGAAGAAAATCAAGATATTGAGGACTGATAATGGGACCGAGTACAAAACCAATGAATTCAAGATTATTGCAGAGAAACTAGCATTAAGAGGGAGACTACAATGCCATACACTCCTGAGCAGATTGGTGTGGCTGAAAGGAAGAATCACTCTATTGTATAAGCAGTTCGTGCCATGCTTCATGATCAAGGCCTTCCGAAGTTCCTAGGGGCTGAAGCTGCAAATACCGCTATGTATGTTCAAAACCGATGCCCTCATCAAGCATTGAACTCCAAGACTCTCGAAGAAATGTTCACTGGTAAGAAACCCGATGTCTCTCATTTTAGAATTTTTGGAAGTCCCATATATTTTCATGTGTCGAAAGAGAAAAGAGGCAAATTGGGTGCATCTGGGAAGAAAGGAATCTTTGTGGGTTATAGTGAAAATTCTAAGAAGCTATAGTGGAACTTAACTCTAAGAAGTTATGTGGTAGTGCTGCTGGACCTGAATCGGGAAATGCTTCTAAGTATTGTCAAATCATAAGAGCATTGATGTTCTTGGTGAAATCCCATCTGGACATATGTTTTACAATTAACACATTGAGCCAATATATGGTTGAGCCAAATCATATACATTGGATTGGTGCCAAGAATCTTTTGAGATATCTTCGAGACACAATCACTCATGGACTGAGATGCACTGCCGGAGATGTGAGGTTGCATGGTTATTCTTATGCTTATTGGGCTGACAGTGTCGTGGATCGCAAGAGAACTTTTGGATGTTGTTTTTCTTTGGGTTCTGCTTCGATATCCTGGATGAGTAGGAAACAAAAATCGGTTGCCTTAAGCACTGCTGAGGCCGAATACATATCTGCTAGTATGGCCTCCTGTGAAGCTGTCTGGTTGAGGAAGCTCTTTAGTGAGCTGTTTGGAGGCACTGGATACCACCGTGATCCTCTGCGACAACCAGAGTGGGATTTGATTATCAGAGAATCCCGTGTTTCATGATTGCTCCAAACATATAGATATCAGGTACCACTTTATCTGGGATATGGTACGACGAGGAGCAATAAGGCTCCATCAAATTGGGATTGATGAGCAGGTTGCCGATGTTCTTACAAATCCCTTGGGGAAGGTCAAGTTCCTGACCTTCCGAGAACGACTTGGAATCTTGGAGAGACCCTCTTATGAGGGTCCTATATGAGATGGACATTAAGCCCTGGGAGCTCTGGGGGGCTTGGGGTACTTCTTGGAGTGATGAACAACCATAGGGTGAGTGGTTTAGCCTTTCCCTATTGGTTTGCTGTGTACAGGGTGAGTGGTTCAACCTTCCCTTGCGATACCCCTTGGTGACATGTAGGCAGGATGAGTGGTTCATCCTTCTACTCATGCAGTCTGGGACTCATGGGAAGTACCTCTCATCTGGCCAATGAGTAGGTAAATGGGGATAGGGACCATAGTACTAGCGATGGATGCATCGTGTACTACCGTACTCCCTATGTTAGGATGATCGATATTGATATAGGATCAATTGGAACTGACTTCGGGTTAGTGAGAGTGGTACAAGGCATTCTCTTTTATTTGGAATTGACTCCCAGTCAGTAAGAGTGGAATGGCACACTCTCCTTTGATTGGGACTAACTTCGGGTCAATAGAGAATGGTATGATACATTCTCGATCACTTCTTCTTCATCATAGTTCAACAGAGTAGAGCAATTCATTGATGGCAAAGATAGTACAGATTGGCAGATGGATTCGTAGATGGAGTTCTCCCTAGTTGAGAGGGAGTGTTAAAATTGGCAATTAGGGCCAAACTCCACACGGGTCATCTTATTTATGACAACTGCTATTTTTCTTGGATTCCTCTTTTCGAGAGTTGTAGGATTGATCCAAAGATCATTCGATTCTAACATGTACAAATGAAGTTATGAATTTATTTTGAGTATGGTCAAATTGTCAAGGTCCGCCAACAAACTTATAGAGGCTCAGAAGCCCAACAATCACGTCTATTCATCCTCAATGTTGCATATAGATAGAAGGTGACTTAACCTCATTTGGACACACTCATCTTCACACTTTTTTCTCTCTCTCCACATGTCCAAAATTTTAGGTGAGTGAAATTTCAAGAGGCTGAAATTTTAGAAGAGCGAAATTTTAGGAGAGCGAAATTTCAGGAGGCCGAAATTCCAGGAGACTGAATTTTTGGATAGTTTGACTAAGCATTGACCAGCATGCGTTGACCTCCTTTGACTGTGTTTTTGTGAGGGTTATCTTTGTTTGGGCAGGCCACATTTTTGGGCACAAAAATTGAGGCTAAACGTTGACTGTTGACCAACGTTGACTGCAGCTAGGGTTGACCACATGTGCGCTGTTTGACCAGAGTTTGACTAGGCTGAATTTGACTCTTTTGAGGGTTGTTTTATCTTGTTGTTTGGAGGCTGAAGTTGACCGGTTTGCTGTAGGTCAAATCTACCCTGTTGACTTTTCTGGTTAGGGCTCTTTTGATGTTGTTATAAATTATCAGATTTGTAAATTGTACTCTCTCGCTGCTGAACTATTAAAGACTAAAAAAATATTTGATCAAGGGTTTCCCCACAGTAGGGTTTGTCCTTGGCTGGTGCCACATCTTGTGTCCTCTTATCATGGCTTGTCTTCTACTGTCTATGTTTATGTTCTATCTGCATTTTACTATCATGTTGATGTGATTGCTAATCTGAATATTGATACTGGGCTAATAAAGAAATTGAAGTAAAATTGCTCTAAAGCATAAAATATACCATTGTTGCCTAAAATTAACATATACACAGACAATGACATAAATATGGAGAATCCAGCCTCGAACCAACAATTGATATTTCATTGAATACTGAGAAAATTGACAAATGCACTCACATAGTTTCATAACTGGAAATTTTCCAAATGACCACCAATTTCTGAGTTTTATAGTGACTCTTCGTGTTGGGTATTTTGTCAAACATATCCCATGTTCTTTACTATAGGTGAGTTCTCTTGTTTCAATTCAAATTAGCCTTTAAAATAAGTGGCATAAACTCATAAATATCTCACAACAGAGACATATTCATGCATTAAACTCAGTCATACAAATATTATTCAAGTAACACCGTGCCATAACAAAATATGCCACTTTCCATTAACATTTTCAACTCAGAATTTTACAGTGAAATACCATTTATTGTGAGACTAAAATAGTGAGCTGATACAGTAGATAGGAAGGATGGAACTTGGTTACTTTTAGTCGATATGATGACAACGTCCTCTTCAACACTTTATGTCAGATTTCAACAACCCAGAATATGTGGAAGTCATGGTCCTTTTGAGTAGTATATTTTTGAAGATGAATACAAACAACACTAATGGGTCCATATACACAATATCAACTCACTAGAACATCACTTGAACTCTGGTCTATGATATACGTTGCGCAGAAATGCATGTACAGGTTCACCTTTGATATCAGCTCTTGGGGTTCCAAGTAGAACTAATCCTAGAGGTAGTACGCTGCCTAAAATGTGTTTCCAACAATGATGAGTGTACAAGAGTGGCTTATCTCCTTCAATAAACTCTCCAAAACTCGTGGTCAACAGGAAATCATAGCCTTAAGATTTTGCTGAGCATTATACTTAATCTCACATCCCACTAGAGAATAAAATACCTCAATTGTAGCAATTTTTGAACTCCCACAAAGCTATGCATAACCCAACCACTGATGCATAACCCATAAATTAGGTACTCGACTTGGCCATATCTTTAGATAGACCCCATGGTCCACACGTCCAACTCTGCCATGAATACGCAGTCCCAAACAACCAGGAAACTCGTTCAACATTCAAATTAAGGAAGTACCTTTGACTGGTATTCATGCTGCTCCACAAAAAGGGTGAATCAAACTACTGAGATCTTCAGACTACCACCACGATGGGTACAACAACATTAAATTGCAAACTCAACCTTTATTTAGACTGGAAGCTTGATTCCCAAGGCTCACACTTCTGGTAGCTATTCCATCTGCAAAAATGATATAGAAATTACACAATAAGTTTCTAAAACCGACTGATAACACTTGAATACCGCAATATTTCTCGAAAACCTTATTTTCCATTGAAGCTTAGCGGTGAAATTTGAGTGATTTCACTCTCAAATCCAAACTAGGGTGTCTAGTTTCAACAATGAAGTCTACTATGATGGCTAGGGTTTCAAAACGCTAAGCTTCTCCTTCACACTATTTCCAAAAGCTCTTTCTTCAAACTCACCAATGCATGAGTGAATGAGGAGAGACCCCTTCATTTCTATCTTTTTATAATTCACTTACTTTTTCCCTCCAATTAAAAATTTAAAAGCATTTTTCCTCTCTTTATTTAATAAAGTGACTTTTATAAACGAATTAAAATCACTTTTAATGTCGGAAATGTTGAAGAATCTAGGGCAAATTAGTGTAGTGTGATTCTTCGTTACTTTGATAACAATTTGTGGAGTAATTTTACTTTTCCTTATTAGCTTGTTCTTCTTCTTCTTCTTATTAGTGCATACGTGTGTACTTCATCAAACTGCTACCAAAACATAAAAAGAACACAAGATGTTGGCTTATTGCCAGGGCCAAAACCTCTCTTCTCTTGAGAGGAAAACCCTTTAGTGAATTTCTTTTATTGAAGCCTCTATTGATTAATTCCAAACCTTAGACCCCTGACAAGAAGATCCTCCAAGCACAAGTCAAGTCCTTTCAAGATCACTTCCTCTTGTAGCACTTTGTCTTCCTCCGATCGACACTTCTTCCATCAATGGTTGCAGACTTATGGCAACAACCATGCAACCCTAATTCTTTGTACATGTGAGTGATTCTCCTCACAAAACTATGTTAGAATTGTCTTCCCTTCTTCGCTTGCATACCCTTCTTCCACGCTTGAGAGATAAGCCTTTGTAGGCCTAGTTTGAACTCTAAACAATGAGATATATGTGGTTATGATAGTGCTGCTGTGATGACCACAGGTTGTCCTTCTTTTCTCGCACGTGTGGCTGTTATAAGCTTCAGATCAACCCTATTTACTTCACTTTCCTTCCTTTCTTTCTCGCTTGAGTGGGAGGCTCTTTAGGCCTATGATCTGCACCCAAACAATGGAGTTTGTATGTTTGTGATAGAGGGCTGTTATGGCAGCAGGAAGACCCTCTCCTTCTTCGCACGTGTGACTGTCTTTTAGCCCTAGAACAATCCTTAAACCTTCAATGTTTCTTCCTTCTTCGCTATGCTTGGAGGCCTCTTCCCTTGTCTTTTCGTACCCTTTTCTTATCCTCTTCCTCGCAGATTTCAGAGATGATCTTATGCTCTTTTGAGGAGGTCGAATGGCTCCTTATATAGGAGTCTGTCTCCTTCTTTTAGGCCGACTAGAGGCCGACATGAAGACTTGAGGCCGACTTGCTTGACATGATTCAGATTGCTTCTTTTGATGGTGCCATTGCTTGGAGAAGACTTGTGACTTTTCTTGGAGGACTTCTTATGACCCTAATACATATTCATACAAGGTGTAACAAGCCCTTAAGGCCTTCAATATTTCCTTTTGACTAGTGCTAGACCTATTTCAATGATCAAGAAACTCATTGACATATATTATAAAAATAATATTTCTTTTCTTGAATAAATACAAATATCAAAAGTACATTTATGAAGACCGAAACTAGTTACATTTCCTTCAACACTCCCTCTTAACTAGGGAGGTATTCATACAATATTCCAAGGTGTTTGGCTATTATCAATCTTGAAGAATTCACATAAGATAAATTAGATTGGCAATCCATCCGTTATAGCATCATATTCATCAACATTGTCATAGTGCAAGGTCTTGACTAATAGCTCCATCTCTTCATGAGAGCACGAGCTACAATGTTGGCGAGACCAATGATTTCTAGACACCTTCATCATTGTCTCTCAAGGTACATACCCACCCGGGTGTTCACTGAGTATGACCTTTTAGGACTATTCTTATCTGGGGTTCCCAGCCCTTAAAGAATATCAATCCTCTTGCCTACTCTTGTCTTGGATGCCCTACACTTTCTCAAAGAGTATCGGATGCCAAATGATTACCTAATCCTCCCATTCTTTCTTCCCAAGTGAAGATTAGAATGTTGTGTCTATCTTGTGTCTACATTTCCATTCATGGCCTTCATCTAGAATTACGACTGTTAGTCCTGGTTTAGTGCATGACCCATGAGATGGAAGACACAATTGTCACTCCTTTGTAATAAGGGGTGATCCAAAAATCCCTCTTGATCATGGACCTGTAAGAGCTCCCTCTTAACTAGGGACTCTTTCATTCATCAACGACTTCTTCGTGGGTCGTTCAACTGCTTGATCTCCTTTTCTTTGATGTCATGAAGTCTTTTTTCGAACTTCTTCTAGGTAGGGCACCATCCATCGACCACTTTCCTTCCTGGTTTGTCATGTCATTGTTTCCTTCGTGGAAAGTGGCTTTCTTGTCATTCATCAGGTTTTCTTGTCATCTTGGCAACTGCTTTGTCATCTTGTCCATGCTTCGGAATACACTTCTCATGGATGCTTCGTTGTACTTGCTTGTTTACATGCTTCGACCTACTAGCCCATCATGACTTCATCCTGGTATTGTTTCAACATTGCTTTTCCTTTTGTTGGACGGCTTTTTCATCACGACATCTTTGTAGAGTAGAATCAGTTATCTGCATATTTCATATCTCCAAGGCCTTCATAGGTGTTAAGGGTCCTTCCTTCCTTTGTCAGAGTTGTCTTGCCTTCTCACGGGAGATATCTTCAAAGTATCTTGTCAGATAGTGATTCTTGGTGATCATGGTGTTCTTCACATGCTTGATCTCTTTCTTCATTTGCTTCTTCTCAGATAGATAGGTCAACCATCTTATGCTTCTTATGAGAGCATTTTTTTATTGCTTGCTTCCTAGACCAGTCAACATTTCTTCTTGCTTCGTAGTCAGCAATCTTATACTCCTTATATGAACATATTCTTTTGTTGACCTTCATTGCATTATAGTACATGCCTTTGAGCATGTTCTTGGTGAAAGAGATTCTTTCATACTTGATCATGTTATAGAACTATTCCCATGGCCCAATGATATACAAATGATAACGTGACTTAATCTTTGATGCATACATACCTCATCTTGATTCTCCTTTGATCATCCTTTGGTGTGGCCCTTCTTGCTTCATCTTAGCTTGCCTGCATATCATCCCTTTTCTTGAATCCCATGAATGGGATTCCCAATGAGACATCTACTTTGGTCCATGAACCTTCTTTTGAAGATTCCATCATAGGATCTTAAAGATCCTTGCTTTGCAAATGTTTCTTTTCTTTTGATGATGGAGGTCTTCTAAGATTCTTAATCATGATCAATTTTTCCTTTCATCGTGGATGAGGTCCTATATTAGGTATGCTTCTTCTACATGAATATCTTGAGCTATATCTACCATGCTCCTATATTCTAGAAGATATTTCTACTCATGCATTTTTGTTCTTATCATAAATGCTACATCTTCATGAGTATCTAGAACTCTATGTACACCATGCTTTTAGATTCTAGAGGATGCTTCTAGCCATGCGATTTTATTCTATTCCTACATGCTCCTATACTACTCAAAACTTTATCTTCTACTCATGCATTTTTGTTCTTATCATAAATGCTTCATCTTCATGAGTATCTAGAACTCTATGTACATCATGCTTCTAGATTCTAGAGGATGTTTCTAGCCATGCAATTTTATTCTATTCCTACATGCTCCTATCCTACTCAAAACTTTGAAAGAAGTCTAGAAGTAAAGAGTTTGACCTAGTCATAGTAGAGATCCGGAGGATCTTCCTTCTTTTGCTTCTTTCCTTCTTCTTTCACTTCTTGAGTTATGTGAGCTTCTTCCTTCTTTCTTTTGTTGTTGTTGTCCTTATTAAGCTTAGGACAATTCCTTTTGTAGTGTCCATATTCTTGGCATCCAAAACATTGGAGTTTGGACACGTCTTTGTTGTTTGTTCTTTGTGGACCAAATTTGCGAAATTTAGCCTTTCTCTTGGCCATTGTAGAAAATGCTTGCTCCTTTGATCCCACATCTTCTTTTGCCTTAAGTCTGGTTTCCTCTATTTTTCATAGAGGCCACATTTAATTGAGAGTGGTTGCTTCCTTCTTGGCATATATGCTTGATGTGAAGCTGCCCTAATCCTTAGGTAGAGAATTGAGTACCACAGTTGTCATTTCTCTAACAGACATGACTTCCCCAAGCTTTTGAAGTTGATCTCTCATTTCAGAGATTTTCATGAAATACATAGCTATTCCTTCCTTTGTTATCTTCATCTTGTACAATTCATTTCTTAGAGATATTACTTCTCCGATTGTGGATACTGAGAATAAACCTACTAGCTTATCATAAATTTCTTTTGATGTCTCAAATTTGGAGACATAAGGAATGAGAGAGTCTTTGATTGATTCTATCAGAATCCTTTGAGCTCTTGTCTCATCCTTATTGTACTTGGCTAAGGCTTAAGTTTGTTCCTTAGTAGGGACAATGATATTTCCTTTGACATGTTCTTGGAGTTCATTCTCCTTGAGAAGTAGATCAATCCTCTTTTTTCATGCAAGAAAGTTATTGGTACCTACCAATTTATTGCTTTCCTTGCAAAAAGACATTGATGTATATTCAGAAGGGGACATGTACTTTATAGATTTTGAGATGTAATGGATTTGCTTCCTCCTTGAAGACTTGATGGCTTGCCTTCCTAGGATCTTGATGTTCTTCAAGTTGCCTTCTTCAAGTGGACTTGCTTGATGATGAGATTTGCTTGATGACTTGTAGCTTGATGTAGGTCCTGCTTCAATTTGCTCTTCTTTGTAGGTGCCTTTATGTAAGGCTCTTCTTCTAGCTTTGTATACCTCCTTGATGAATGATGGATTGTAGACCCTTCTTGTCCTTGAATTGATTGAGACTTCTAGGCTTGATGCTTCAACTTTGTAGATGCTTCTCCTTGATGAGTGTTCTTGAGTTGCCCTTTCCTTGATGTGTTACCTTAGCTCTAATACCATGTTGAAGAATCTAGGGCAAAGTAGTGTAGTGTGATTCTTCGTTACTTTGATAACAATTTGTGGAGTATTTTTACTTTTCCTTATTAGCTTATTCTTCTTCTTCTTATTATTAAGGCATATGTGCGTAATTCATCAAACTGCTACCAAAACATAAAAACAAGAACACAGGATGTTGGCTCTCTACCAGGGCCAAAACTTCTTTTCTCTTGAGAGGAAAACCCTTTAGTGAATTTCTCTTATTGAAGCTTCTATTGATCAGTGCCAAACCCTAGACCCCTGATAAGAAGATCCTCCAAGCACAATTCAAGTCCTTTCAAGATCACTTCATCTTGCAACACTTTGTCTTCCTCCCTTTGACACTTCTTCCGGAAACGGTTGCAGTGGGTGATGCCATCCCTAATCTTGTATTTGTCAACTCGCGCTATGACCATATGCCTCAGTTGGGAAGTCATTCTCCTATTCACGATGCATTGTGTCTCACCCAACTATCCTAGGTGACCCCCATGTGTCCTACTATATGTAGTGAGACCATCAAAGAACAATAACAGAAGCCTCTGCAACAGTATGTCGGATTGGAAAGTGACAGATGCATGAGTCAATCCCAAAGGTGTGATCAAGAACCTATATGGATACCCATTGGTAGTCCTACGAGTATCCCATTCTCTGACTCTAATCAGGTGATGTCCTAATTGAAGATCAAACTTCGAGGAATGCAATGCTCTCTTATGCTCATCTATCCATTCATCGATCTTAGGTAAGATAGGCCCATTAGTATGCCTGATGTCTCAATCAATTTGTCTTCCTAGAAGCAATGCTTTGAGATCCCACTGTGCAACACCATGCATCATCGTACTCCTTTACATAACTCTGCACACCATGGAATATCCCTATACCCTTCTGGAATATGCTTGTTGCTAACACACACTATATTGTTTGGGATCTTGCATGCACCAATGTATTTGTCATCCTGCTAGTGGACCCACTATGATGTGAGCCATTTCTCCTTCTTTGTCTTGGCATACCTAAGAGGCATGACTCCTCACATACTAATGGGGATGTCATTGTTGTGTTGATCCTTGGTGGCTCTTGTGCCCAATACATCATTGGAAGAACACCATCCCCATATATTGCTCTGTCTTGTGGCATACAAATGCCATCCCATTTGAATAACTCTCGGGGCATGTTGACCACCCTACAACCCCATGCATGAACAATGTGGAAAGACATCTCTCGAAGTCTGAACACTCCTGCATCAAACCAACTCGCCACTAGTGTTGACCATAACTCTGATGGAAGTGTGAAGGAACGTGAGTGATTGGTCATTGGGTCAGTCACCCCGCCAACACCATAGTCATCCTTCACACTTTGTAAATGATTGACAACCACACCTGGATCCCAATGCCAACCAGGGTCTTCAATATCCACTCCACTTGTGTCAACTGAACTTGGATCCCAGATGGATGTATCCTTGTCTGAAATAAATTTGTATCCACATCTCGTGGGTGTATAATCAGAAACCTCTAGAACATGCCTCTTTGCAAGTGTTAGTTCATTTGGGTGCTCCTCGTGCTCCATTATCACAGGAGGCTCCTCTACCAAATCACGTCTGTCCCTAACATCCCCTTGTGTGATGGTTGCCATAGAAGAATGTAGACAATTCAACTCCATACAAAGATGGTCAACCTGCAACTTTGATTCTTGAAGGACCATCTAAGTGCTCTTCAAGGACTCCTAGGAAATCTCAAGCTCATAAGTAAGCTTGTCGACTTCCTTCTCTTTCCCTACTAGTGCATCATGATATATCTCAGTAAGCATGAGTAGATGATCTCTTTCTGAAATGAGGTATAGGTAGTTAGATTTCATCTCTACCAATGCCTTCTTGAGAGTTTGAAAATTTGCAAGTGAAGGCTCTTCTCCTAAATTGTCATGTGCCACTGCATTTCTCCAATAATAATCTATCACCAATACCAATGCATCATCATACTGCCTCGTGGTTTCCCTAATCTTGTTTGTGTTCATCTTCAATTGGTTTTCCAAGTCATATGCATAGGTAGGCTTGTGAGCAACATCTACTTCATCAAGTAATGGGTCCGGGTTTGCACTATTGATTGTTTGTGTATTATCATTTTTGCACACCCCTTAGGAATCATCGTAAATTGTTGTAGCCTCATGATTTTCTTTGTACCCATCATCTAATTCAACAATCTCGCTTAGTGATGACAAACATTATGTAGCTATTTCTGATTCGCTTTCATCCCAAACTCTCATTCCAACCTATTGGGGTGAATATGTGATAACTTCATTTCCAACGGGTGCGACTTTTCTCCATTTGTTTAGGAAGGTTTGGTCATGGTTTTCATCTTCAATCCTTGCTTCCTAGTCCTTAACTACCTTTCCAGCTTTGGATTTGCTATTCCTTTTTCTATTTACTACCTTTGATAGCACCCATGCTTCCATGTGCTCAATCACCTTTGCAAAGGTTTTGTCATAATTTTCAAATTTTTGGGCAGACAATTCTTCTTGAGGAAACATTTTTTTCCCCTTGTTATAATCTTCCCTTTGAATCCAACAGTTGTATCTTGGCACCTTAAAAATAAAGCCCTGGAACTTGGTTTTTCAAAGATAACCCACGATTGAGCCAAGATCAATGCTTTGATACCACTGTAGTATTCCTTCTTAAGAAATAATTCTACTCTGCTATAAATATTTTGAGTTTATTGGTGCAGTGTTTGAGATATTTTTG
Organism: Pinus tabuliformis; assembly: GCA_031772625.1. NCBI lineage: Eukaryota > Viridiplantae > Streptophyta > Pinopsida > Pinales > Pinaceae > Pinus > Pinus tabuliformis. The sequence continues at coordinate 525,759,191 of CM062813.1, read as the reverse complement.
TCAAACACGTCACAATTACACTGTTGTAGGTGAAATGTATTTATTGATACTTAAATATACACATACAGTGACATAAATATGGAGAATCCAGTCTCGAACCAGCAATTGATATTTCATTCAAAACTCAGAAAATTGATAAAAGCATTGATAAAGTTTCATAACTGGAAATTTTCCAAATGACCACCAATTTCTGAGTTTTTTAGTGACTCTTCCAGCTAGGCATTTTGTCAAACATATCACATGTTCTTTGCTGTAGGTGAGTTCTCTTGTTTCAGTTCAAATTGGCCTGTAAAATCAATGGCATAAACTCATAAATATCTCACAGCAGAGATGTATTCATGCATTAAACTCAGTCATACAAATATTATTTAAGTAACACCATGCCATAACAAAATTTGTCGTTTTCCATTAACATTTTGAACTCAAAATTTTATAGTGAAATACCATTTATTGTGAGACTAAAATAGTGAGTTGATACAGTAGATAGGGAACATGGAACCTGCTTAATTTTGGTTGATATGATGACAACGTCCTCTTCAACACTTCATGCGAAATTTCAACAACCCATAATATGTGGAAGTCGTGGTCCTTTTGAGTAGTAGATTTTTTAAGATGAAGACAAACAACACTAATGGGTGCATATACAAAATATCAGCTCACTAGAACAACCCTTCAACTCTAGTCTATGATATACACTGCCCAGAAATACATGTACATATTCACCTTTGAAATCAACTCTTGGGGTTCCAAGGAAAACTGATCCTAGAGGTAGTACACTGCTTAGATTGTGTTTCCAGTGAAGATGAGTGCATAAGAGTGGCTTTGTGAAAATTCCTAGACTTGAAGGAACTCCTACTGCAACAAATTTGAATTTACTTCACCTACTTGATTTTTAAATTACATTCATCAAGTTATTCTTTTGAATACTGAAGCAAATTACTTCTGCAGCCTACAGTAATTAAATATTTGATCTCATGAAACAGAAAACAAAGCAAAGAACAAGATACATAGGACACACATATTTTTGGACAAAATAGTCCCCAGAAAAACACAATGCGGGAAAAATCGGTGCAACAGTTTTGAGGGTTTATATTATGTAGGAGAAATATCTGAATACAACTCTAGGATGCTAATCTAGCAATCCTTTACAGAGAAAATACTAGCGGAAAATTTGAGTGAGTTTTACCTCACTTCACCCGGCAAAATTTCAGTTGATCTGACACAACACTGGCTAACTTCGACAATTTTTGCACTGGCTTTGCGTCACCTTCTCTGCCCTCTACGTCAACTCTCTCGGCTGTTTCGACAGTTCCTGACAGTTCCGGTAGTTCCCGGTAGTTCTGATAGTTCATGGTTGTTTCGATAGTTCCCGGTAATTCCAGCAGATCCGACAGTTTCGACAGTTCTGGATTTTTCGTGACAGGGAACTTTTCTACATTAGCTTTTCCGGCTACTGCGCTGCCTCTGCATCATCTCTCCTGGCAGTTCCGACATTTCCCGACAGTTTCAGTTGTTCTGGCAGTTCTGGATTTTGCGTGACAGACAAATTTTCTGCGTTAGCTCTCCCGGTTACTGCGCTGCCTCTGCGTAAGCTCTCCTGGCTATTCTGACAGTTCCCGACAGTTTGGGTAGTTCCTGACAGTTTCAATTGTTCCGACAGTTCTGGATTCTGCGTGACAAACAATTTTTCTGTGTCAGTGCTCTCAGCTATTGCGCTGCCTCTGCATTAGCTCTCCTAGCTACTGCGTTGCCTCTCTGCAAGCTCTCTCCGCCTCTATGTCAGTATTCACCCGAAAGTCCTCTTGGATTCTCACTGCCCCTCAGCTGTAAGATCCCCCCAATTGATTTTCCTCATGAGAACTTCTCACCTCAGAAAATCGATTTCCTCAATCTCTGTGTGTGTGTTTTCAATTGAACCCTAGGCCTTCATTTTATACTTTTCATGTTGAGTCTTCAATGACTGAGATTAAGTCTCTAATCAACAGCTAAGATTAAAACATGACTTGATCTTCCTTCTAGATCATTCTCACCCATATTTTGATTAATACCCATTAATATTTTAATTTCCCTAAGTTTAGGCTTAGGAACTCCATTAAAAATATTAATTATCTTAATATAATACAATCCAGGTGGAATTTCACCAAACGGTTTATGGGTTCTTTAGAACTCATGTGTCTTAGCCTCTCCACCAATTTTCAAGGCTAGAGCAATTTGATGCTACAAAACACTAACACTCCCTCTTAGCGAGGAAAGTGCTCTAGCAACAATATCCACCTGCATGCTACTCTATTTCTGAAGCACCACCTTTATACACTGCTGCTGCCACCAACACTATGCTATTGCTGCTACTGTAGTGCTGCCCATGACATTGCCATTGCCACTGTTGCATCTGTACTACCACTGCTTCTCAAACGCTGCATCTGCTATGCTGCTAGCATTGCCACTACTAACACTGCATATGTACTACAACTTAGTTGCTGAGAGAAGCAATTGAAAAACATCCAAAATTAGTTGAACTTAACCGTGTTCAACATAATACAATGAATGTTGGAATTTGACTGCTGCTGGTTTTGACCCTCTGAATATTCTACGCTGCTGCTAACTTCTGCATTGTGCCAATTGCGCTGCTGCCAACCTTGCTTTGCACTGATTGGTCTTTGGTCCCCAGCTACTGCATTTGTTCTCCAAACACTCCCCTGCATCATCTAACACTAAGTCCATCTTGCTTTTGCTGAATCTTGGGCTCCCGTAACAAGGAATTGATCCAAGAGGTGGACTCCTCAAGGATCCTGCCCACATGTAGTCCTCCTGACTACAACTCAATATCGCCCCATCTCCCTCCTGGAGATGCATGGGCACTCATGGCAAACTCATCCTCCTATATCTTCGTGGATGCAACCTTTGGATCATGCTTCTTGTCCTTATCCTTTTGCTTCAAAGGACACTGAGATGCAAAGTGACCCATCTCACCACATCCGAAGCATTTCACCTTCGAAATCTCCTTCCGCTTTTGCTTCTGCTATCCCTTAGATGCTAAAGTTGCGTTCTCCTCCTCCTCCTTCCGCTTCTGCTTCTGCTATCCCTTCGATGGTAGAGCTGCGTTCTCCTCCTCCTCCTTCGTCTTTGTGCCACTCCCACTGTTGCCACTGAGGTTGACCTTCACTAGGTCCCTCCTTAACTTCTCCTTTGAAGGGCCGCCCACATCTCCTCCCATGAAGGTAATTTTCCCTACCCAATATGCTTTGGAAGAAAACTTGCCATTCATCCGAGACTCCATTCAGGGCTATCCTCACCATCGCGGTTGGCTAAGGAGTGAACTCCACTGCAGCAAGCTGGTCTCTAGTGTCCTGAAAACGTTGAAGGGAGGTTCACTCCTCCTTTCTGCATCAAGGTCCGCTGCAACTTCTGCTCTAAATACATCTTCTGTTGTTCGGAAGAGCCTTCATACAGAGAAAACAAGGCTTCCCACATCTCTCAGGCTGTATTCTTGCCCTGCAAGTGTGAGACCAAATGATCTCGAACTCCATCGAGAATGAGCCTCTTTGCTTTCCCCTGCTCGACCTTGTACTTCTTCTTTTGATCGTTGTTAGTAGAAACAACTACAACACTATTGACGTAGGCCTCGAGATCATATTCCTCCAGAACAACTAAGATTTTGGTCTTCCATATGACATAGTTGGAAGCTCCTTCCAACCTGTCTTGATCTCTAAGCCCATGCGATGCCATTTCACCCAACTGTCAAATTGACTCCTCTAGTCACTGCATAGCGCTGCTCAACTGTGCAACAAGTGAGAAATTCGAACTTTCTGGCGAAAAGTTCTCTGAGGAGAAAATTCCCCTTCTACGTGTCTTCGTTCTTTTCCAGCGGATTTTTGCCCTGGCAGAAACTGCACCCTTCAAGCATTGCGCTGAGGCTCTGCGTTACTCCCTCTGCCTCTGCAAACTCACGAACTGGAAATCGTACCTCAGTTGTCTCACTCAGAGAGAGATTTCCTCATATCTACTTCCCGGCAAAGGCTGCACAATCCCTTCAAGGGGATTCAAATTGCTGCCAAGTGCAGCTTTCGGCCTCACTGCTCAACACTAGATCTGCTCTTCCTGTTTCAAAGTCAATGCTCTGATACCATGTGAAAATTCCTAGACTCGAAGGAACCTTTACTACAACAAATCTGAATCTACTTCACCTACTTGATTTTTAAATTACATTCATCAAGTTATTCTTCTGAATACTGAAGCAAATTACTTCTGAAGTCTGCACTAATTAAAAATTTGATATCATGTAATAGAAAACAGAGCAAAGAACAAGATACATAGGACACACTTATTTTTGGACACAATAGTCCCCGGAAAAACCCAATGTGGGAAAACCGGTGCAACAGTTCTGAAGGTTTATTATTATGCAGGAGAAATATCTGAATACAACTCTAGGATTCTCATCTGGCAATCCTTTATAGAGAAAATATTGGAGGAAAATCTGAGTGAGTTTTACCTTACTTCACCCGGTAGGATTTTGGCTGATCTGGCACAAGACTAGCTAACCCTGACTATTTCTACACTGGCTCTCGTCACCTTCTTTGCCCTCTGTGTTAGCTCTCCCAACAGTTCTGGCAGTTCCCGAAAATTCCAGCAGTTCCTGGTAGTTCCGACAGATCCGACAGTTCCGACAGTTCTGGATTCTGCCTGACAGGCAACTTTTCTGCGTCAGCTCTCCCGACTACTGCTTTGCCTCAGCGTCAGATCTCCTGGCTAATGCACTGCCTCTGTATCAACTCTCCCAGTTACTGCGCTGCCTTTGTGTCATCTCTCTCGGCTGTTCCGGTAGTGCTCGACAGTTTCAGCTATTCCGACAGTTCTGGATTCTGCATGACACACAACTTTTCTGCGCCAGCTCTCCCGGCTATTGCACTGCCTCTGCATCAGCTCTCCCGACAGTTCCAACAGTTCCCCACAATTTTATTTGTTCTGACAGTTCTGGATTTTGCGTGACAGGCATGTTTTCTGCATCAGCTCTCCCGGCTATTGCACTGCCTCTACATCAACTCTCCTAGCTACTGCGCTGCCTCTTTGCAAGTTGTCTCTACCTCTCTGCTAGTATTCTCCCGAAAGTCCTTCTCCTTGATTCTCACTGCTCCTTAGCTGCAAGATCTCCCCAATCGATGTTCCTCTTGAGAACTTCTCACCTCAGAAAATCGATTTCCTCAATCTCTGCATATGTTTCCAAATGAACCCCAAGCCTCCATTCTATACTTTCCCTGTTGAGTCTTCAACGACCGAGATTAAGTATCTAATCAACAGCTAAGAATTAAACATGATTTGATCTGCCTTGTAGATTATTCTCACCCATTTTTTGATTAATACCCATTAATATTTTAATTTTCCTAAGTTTAGACTTAGGAACTCCACTAAAAATATTAATTATTTTAATAAAACAGAATCCGTGTGGAATTTCACCAAACAATTTCTGGGTTCTTTAGAACTCATGTGCCTTAGCCTCTCCACCAATTTTCAAGGCTAGAGCACTTCCGATGCTACCAAAAACTAACAAGGTTATCTCCTTCAATAAACTCTCCAAAACTCGTGGTTAGCAGGAAATCAGAGGCTTAAGATTTTTCTGAGCATTATACTCAGGGTGATGTCCCAATAGAGAATAAAATTCCCTCGACTATAGGTATTTTTGAACTCCCACAAAGCTACGCACAACCTAGCCATTGATACATAGCCCATAAATTAGGTACTCGACCTGGCTATATGATTAGATAGACTCCACGGTCCATACGTCCAGCTCTGCCACCGATACGCAGTGCCAAACAATCAGGAAATTCGTTCAACATTTAAATTAAGGGAGTATCTTTGACTAGTATTTATGTTGCTCCACAAAAAGGGTGAATCGAACTACTGAGATATCCAGACTACCAGCACGATGGGTACAACAACATTAAATTGCAAACTCGACCTTTATTTAGACCGAAAGTTTAATTCCCAAGGCTCACACTTTTGGTAGCTCTTCCATCTGCAAAAATGATAGAAATTACACAATAAGCTTCTAAAATCAACTGATAACACTTGAATACTTCAATATTTCTCGGAAATCTTGTTATCCATTGAAGCTTAGCGGTGAAATTTGAGTGATTTTACTCTCAAATCCAAACTAGGGTGTCTAGTTTCAACAATGAAGTCTACTATGGCGGCTAGGGTTCCAAAACTCTAAGCTTTTTCTTCACACTCTTTCCAAGATCTCTTTCAATCTCCCCAATGCACGAATGAATGAGGAGAGATCCCCTCATTTCCTTTTTTTATAATTCACTTACCTTGTCCCTCCAATTAAATATTTAAAAACATTTTTCCTTTCTTTGTTTAATAAAGTGACTTTTATAAACTAATTAAAGTCACTTTTAATGTCGAAAAATGCTTAATTCACCTATGTGGTTACACTGACCACCCAAAACCCTTTTTTTATTATTATCATTTTTCCCTATGTATCTTTTTCCCCCGATTCCAACGAGTTATTACACTAAGGTGTTTCTCAAAGTAATCAATCTGAAACAACACCTTAAGCGTAATTAATTAAAATATGCCTGTTAATAATGACATTTTATAGAAATTGTCAGAATGCAATGGAACCGAGAACAAATCGTGCAAAATTGATCCTGATGATGAAATATGGTAAGCGATCCGAGTCAAACCCATAAAAATCCTCTAGAACCCTTCGAGCCCACCAATGGAGTAATCCCGCTCCTATGACCAGGCTGGCACAAGCTTTGGAAAACCTTCCTAAGCACCTCACCAAGTAATCCAAAATTTGGGGACATTACAGTGTCCCCTCCCCAAAATTGCTTGTACTCCAACAATGTCATCACATGTTGTTGCCCCACAGACTAATCCAAACTAATACCAGGATCCCAAACCCTCCTGATCATCGTGAAACATTTCTCTTTCCACTCACTCATATTTTCCTTAAGTGTGAAGGAGAAGCTTAGGGTTTTGGAACTCTAGCTATTATAGTTGATTTCATTGTTGAAACTAGACACCCTCCTGATCATCTTGAAGCATTCCTCTTTCCACTGAGTATCTCTGACTGGCATTCGAGTTGCTCCACAAAGAGTGAATCGAACTACTTTGATCTTTAGAATACCACCACGATGGATACAAAAAACATTATATTGTAAACTCAACGTTTATCTAGTATGGAAGCTTGATTCCCATGGCTCACACTTCTAGTAGCTCTTCCATCTGCAAAATTGATATTGAAAATTACCCAATAAGCTTCTAAAATCAACTAATAACACTTGAATACCTCAGTGTTTCTCATAAATTTTGTTCTCCATTGAAGCTTAATGGTGAAATCTGAGTGATTTCACTCTCAAATCCAAACTAGGGTGTTTACTTTTAACACTAGAGTATGTTATGATGGTTATGTGAAAATTTCTGAATCTATATAAACAAAAATCTTACTGCAGTCACTTGGTTTATCATCTCCTACTTGTTATTCCATTCATCAAGTTATTTAATTACAAACAATGATGAAAAACACTACTGCAGACTACACTGACATACATATCAAAATCTGAAACAATCAATGAGACGAACACACAAGGGAAGCTGTTATTTTTTGACAACACGTCCCCGGGAAAACCCAATGCGGGAAAACTGATGCAGCAGATAGAGGGTTTGTATTATTAAGCACACAAAATCTGAGAACAACAGGTTGCCTCTCACACCGGCTAACCTTTCAGAGAAATCAAGGCAACAAGAAATACATACGAGGGTTTACCTCATTCTGTAAATCACAACTGATCCACTGAGTGGCCTGTCCTAGACAAACACTGTGAAATCCCAGCGCAATCACTGCTTGGGCCAACGTCTTGCCTTTAGGAGACTACATCACCCCTTTTGCTAGATCGATTTGCTGGAGGAAGACAGTCGTTCAGCCCTCTCGGCTCAGAACCTTTCTTCTCCAGCGAAATCTCGGACTTCTGACAAATACTCTGCACTGCCACTGCAAGAAACCCTCTTGGCCTGCGTCAGCACTGCGTGAGCCCCTTCCTGGGCTGCGTAGGCCTCTGCACTGCCTCTCTGCCATGTACTCTTTGGCTCGGAACTCCTTTCTGATCCAAATCTCTTCTTCTGCCCCTCTTACTACAACTCAGATCACTACGATTTTCTTAGCAAACCACGCCCCGGAAAAATCGAACTGATTTGATCACTTGGTGTGTCTCCCACTGACCCTCAAGACTCCTCTTATAATTTTCATGTTGATCAATCAATGACGGAGATTAAGTCCCAAATCAATAGCTAAGATTAAAACATACTTGATCCTTGTCTCTTAGAAGCTTCTCACCGATATTTTTATTAATACCCATTAATATTTTATTTTCCAAAGTTTAGACTTAGGAACTCCATTAAAAATATTAATTATTTTAATAACTCAAAATCTGGGTGGATTTTCTCCAAACGATTTTTGGGTTTTGGAAATATCATGTGTTCTAGCCCCTCTAGAAAATTTCGGAGCTAGAGCACATCCGATGCTACCCAAAATCAACATGTTAGGGATCCAAAACCCTAAGCTTCTCCTTCACACTCTCTCCAAGAGCTCTTTTGCCAAACTCACTAATGCACGAATGAATGAGAAGATACCACCAAGGGATAAGATTGAGCCACCAATGATATGATTGACCTAATGCAGGAGAAGAAGGGGATCAAAAGGAAGAAATTCTTCAAAGTTGAGGCAATGATCCCTATGAGGTAATTAGCTTTGGGAAACTAAGGGCAAAATTCAGCCTCAAGGCTAGGGCTCAAGATACCTCATGGTCCAACCGTCGAAGTGGATTCAAAAGAGGCAATGATCCCTATGAGGTAACTAGCCTTGGGAAACTAAGGGCAAAATTCGGCGTCAAGACTAGGGCTCGAGATATCTGATGGTCCAATCGTTAGAATGGCTTCGAAATTAGAGGACACCTAGGAGACTCAGCAACGCAGTAGATGTCAAGAGATCTAAGTTTTATAATGGGTAGTTTGCAAGAAATGTGATGCCCTAGGAGACCCCATGGGACTAGGCCTAGAAAAAAGAAAGGTGAAGAGAAAATATGAGCTTTAAGTTGTTCACCAGAGGAGGACCAGTGGTTTGTCCTTTGGGAGCGATGGAGTCATGGAAGATTTTAAGGCTTGGATTTGTTTCCACTTGTCAAGGAGGCCTAAAAAACAACTTTGCCAGGCTTTAGGGCTTAATGGAGGCAACTTTAAGGTCATTTACACTTTGTTTAGCAATATTTGGTGACTTATCAAGACAAATTCAACAAGATTGTCTCTTGGAATATTCATTCATTCAAACATGGCCCATACATGATACAACACTATTTAGAGATTCAATTTCCACAATTTAATTTTAAGAAAAACAACAAATTAACCGTAGAATAACGAAAATTCCAACATCATGAATGCAACAATATAAATAACAAGAATAGGATCGAAATAGTACTTGCTTGTAAGAAGAATATATCCAGTCACCAAGATATGCTAATCATAAACAATCCAAGACAAAAGATTATCCAAACATCAAAATTCATCCATTCATCCCAAAAGTCTCATCCTCAAAAGATAGTGAAAATCTCACAAGAAGATATGTGAAGAAATTTCAACCCCCACTCTGGTTATCAGTTTTCCTTATCACTCCATGCATTTAGTTTTAAATCCAAGCATGATAAAAATTCTAAAATATGGAAATGACTATTTTTTTTCTGAAAACACAAATTTAGAGATTTCACAACTGCTGACATTGCAGAAATAAAACACAACAAAATTATGACAGCCACACAAAGAAAATAACACAGTGATTTTTGCTCAATGTGACCCTGGAAAAACCCCCTAAAACTCTTGGGGAAAACTAGTTTGAGAGCTCTTCTTTATTTTTGAAAATGCTTTTATAGAGAAACTGAAATACACGGTAAAAATTCCAGCAACCACAAATTACAACTTATCTCGATTTTCGTGCTTGCACTCTGCCTCGAAAATCGTGCTAATCAGCAAGCAACCAAAACAGAATTTTTTACAAGAATAAAACAACATTAAATGTTGTACGACCAGCCTCGAAAAATGTGCCCAGAACTTGTATACACTGTATAGGCATACGGATTTCAGCAGTACGACTGCCTCGAAATTCATGTCCAAATTTGCCTCGAAATTCATGCCCTTGCTGTTGACCCTATTTCTCGATTTCTGTGTTGTCCCTCTTCCTCAATATCTGTGCCTTTCTTCTGCTGAACGATTTTGCCTTGGGATGCATGCCAATAAATGTTGCCGCCTAGATTTGCTAAAATGTCTTCTTGCTGCTCTCTTTTACTTCTTCACTGCTCAGAAATTTTCTCCTTGCTCTCTCTTCTCCCTCTCAAATGCTCATGAAAAAATGAATTGATCTTTTCCTCTTCTCTTCTCCTTTTATTCTCTAAATGACATTTTGGGTTACCCTAAGATCTAATGGCTGAGATTAATTTAGATCCAAGGATGAGAATAAATGTGCATTTAGTTCTCACTTTCTATTTTTTAACTCACCCACTTAAATAAATACACACTTAGCCTTTTATTTCCATAGTCATTTTTTCACTTTCTAATTCTTCATTGACTTTAATAAAGTCACCTTTAAATCAGAATGTAACTTTACCACTTCTAAAGTCATTTTTAAATTAGATTGTAACTTTATCACTTATAAAGCCACTTTTAAATCAAATTGACTTTACCACTTATAAAGTCACTTAAAGAGAAAAGTAAAAAGTAAATTTGGACACTTTTCCCTAGGCCAAAGATCAAAGCCTTAGGGAACCTCTTGTCCTCTGGTAGCCAAATTTTAACAATATGATCCAATCCAAGTGATGATGATCCAAGTGATTCATCTCACTTCTATTTATACACTTCCTAATGAATTTGATTTAGTTAATTCAACCTAATTTATCCCATAGAAAAAAATGATGTGCATAATAACAACAACTTTTGGTGATAAGCCCACGAAATAGCTCAATAATACATGAGTAAGCCTCTTAAGAGGGTCGAATGATCAACTGAGCGAGTCGTTGTGCCTTTGAAAAGGCATAATGAAGTCCAAAAGGTGCCATAATGTAGGAATGGACTCCCATCATAGTGGATAAGTGGGTGGCCCCTTATTTTCCAAGCAAAAACCTGTGGTGCTCCCAAGTGGGTGTGGGGTCACAAGACCTTCATGGATCTCCAAATGGATCGAGAATTCCTATAGACCATTTGTAAGGGATGGAATGATGACATAAGCACTGCCTTTATAGCGGGGAACAATCCTCTGGACCCTAGAACATTTGCAAAGTGTATGGTGCATCTGTGGAGTTGTCTGGGCATGATGAACCAGGGGCATCATCCTCATCCAAAAGCTGGAATAGGAGAAATCAACGAACACTACTAGGGATCCATAAAGTCATCTCAGCTATATTAGAGGCCTATGGCTCTCAACACTCACCCTACAAGTGCCATTGTGGCCCTTTGGAAGGCTAGGACCTCGTATAGGGAGACCAAGCCCCAAATGGGAATCCACCTGCAATCTTGCATAAGATCCGATGTGTCCCCTTGTCCTCCAATACAACAAATCATTAGAATAATCAAGTAAAAGAGCTTACAAGTCATGGAACCAGTGGGACACTCCATGGTGGCATTCCCTTCCATAGTGGCCTTGGGCATGTATAAGTGTCTCCATGTTCAATAGGGGGTTAACTAAGGACCCTATTAGGTGGTTCCAACCTCTAAAGGGGGTGACATGTCCATGTTGCATCCTTCAAGTGGTTGGTGACAAATGATATAATAACAAAATGGAATGGCGATAAGGGGAAACATCAGGTCACATGTCAAGGTGCAAGGGTAGCTATAACAAGCGAAGCCCACACTTGGGTATATAGGTGTAGGAGGGAGAAAATTGTGGTACATGAGTTACCTCGACATTTGTTTTTCCACCCTTCTTCATATGCATTTTTGCTTTATTGATTTTTTTTCAGAACTACTCGGGGCTCCAGGGGATGGAGAGCATGATGTGTGAGATGTAGTAGTGAGTACCCCCTTAAGGTGGGGTGGTTTATTACCCACTAAGGGTTGGGACAATCATGGGTTCCTTAACGATAGAGGGGGCTCATCTAAGTCTTGTTACCGTTCAAACTAGCAGGGGACCTAAAGGGGATCCCTAAAGGGCAAATGCTAGACTAAGGGCAACAAATGGAGACTTAGCCCACTGTCACCTCAGCTAAAGCTTCTTTCTATTTACAAACTTTCACCAATGGGACGAGACCCATTACATTATGGAGTCACCGATGAAGGGTAAATCATTGAATGGATATGGAGTAACCCAAATAATCCCTTTCAAGAAGAGTCTGAAAGATAAAGCTTGCTTGCTTTCTAAGGAAGGTAAAATCTCTTCTAGGAAAAGGAAAGGAGGATTTGAAGGTTAGTTTTATGGGATAAGACTTGTGAAGGAGTTTCCAAATCCCTAAAATCCTTGTTGAAATTGGTATCCCAGATGGTTATTGAAGATTTGTCTTTTTAAAGGAATGAGACCACACGGGACCAAGTGGACCCAGTCTACATCAGGGTGAAGGAGTTTATCAACCAATGGTGTCCTTAGCCTAGATAAGGTAGGGGAAAGGATCAAAGAAATAATATTCACTTAAAGAAGTTGAATTGATCCAATAAGGTACTAACCTTTGGGGATGTTAGGGCAAAGTTTGATCTCGAAGCTAGGGCTTGGCTTTTCTCACAACTCCACCATCGGAATGGCCTCAAATTTGGAGGAGGTCTTGAGGAAACACCAGTGCAGGAGGGGCTAGGAGATCAAACTTTTTGGAGGGCTAGTTCATTGGGAAAATGATGCCCTAGCTGACCCAACTTTGCCAGACCTAGGAAAAGGTGGAAGAAGTTGGTTTAAGGTGACCACCTTTTGGTAGATCAGTGCCTTAGTCTTGGGAGAATGGAGCTTATGATGAATATGAATGAGGACCTTTGGTTCTTGGTCAATGAGGCCTCAAGACTACTTCGATAGCCTTTTAGGTAAGGAGAAGCAATCTTGCAGCTTTTATACTTTGATGTGCAAAAGTTGATGGCTTGTTAAGATAAATTCATTGATAGAATTACCCCTAGGAGATTTCGTTCACATTACATGACCCATAAATTGAGAGGTGCTATAATAGAGATAAAATTTCACAATTTAAAGCAGTAAATGCATGTAGCAATTAGCCCTAAAAATAGCAAAAATCTCAGTCCAATATATATGAAAAAGTAAAAAAAGAATAAAACTAAAAGCATGTACTTACATGTAATAGAATATATCCAAACATCCACAATTTGACAAGAGAGAAGCTCCAAGACAAGGTAAACCAAATCCACACATCAAAATTCATCCATAAAGCTCCAAGAAAAAGTGTGAAATTCTCAAGAGAGAGAAGAGATCCAATCCAAAGTAATGATTGGAAAATGAACTCATCCCACTTCTATTTATACACTAATGAGGAGTTCGAATTAGCCTCCTTGGCCTACATAAGCCCCGAAAATAAAATAATGTTCCAATAATCCAACTTTTGGTGAGAAACCTATCAAACTAGCTCATAAATGAAAGAATAAGCCTCTCAAGAGGTCAAATAATAATATATGCATGTCGTAGGGCCCTCTAAGAGGCCTAATGAGGTCCATGGGTGCCGTAATGAAGAGTAGGACTCTCAAAAGTAATGGACGAGGGGTTGGCCCCTTGTTCTCCAAACAATAAACCTGTGGTACTCCCAATGGGTGTGGGGGCACATCAATAACCTCACGGGTCTCCAAAATGAGTCGAAGATGGATGCATATTATCTATAGGGGCTTTAATGATGATGTATGGGATGCCACATCATCCTACAAGTCCTGGGTCAGCTGCCAAGTGCATGATACATCTGTGGCGCTAGTTGGGAAAAAATGAACCAGGTGCATCTTCATCGTCCAACGAGAGTATCTCGAGCATCTTTGACCATCCTCGGGAATCCATGGAGTGTTATCTACTGCTGTGGAGGCCCATGGCTCTCAACGCACACCCTACATGTGCCAATGTAGCCCTATGGAGGATGAAGACCTTGTATAGGGAGACCAAACCCAAGATGGAGACCATATGCAATCCTGCATAAGATCCAATGTGCTCCCTAGTCTTCCAGTACAACAAGTCATTGGAGAAATCAAGTAAATGAGCTTACCAATCATGGACCGTAGGTGGAGACTTCATAATGGCTTTCCCTTCCATAATGGGCTTTAAGATGTCCCAATGTCTCCTAAACTCCAAATGGGGTTAACCAAGAATCCTATTAGGTGGTTTCTACCTCTAAAGGGGATAGTATATTCAAAGTACATGCTTCAAAAGGTGGTGGCATGTGACAGATAGTTGGATGAAGTAGGGGATGAGAAGGGGAAGCCCTGGGTCATATGTCAGGGTACAAGGGTAGCTAATAAGAGGAAAGCCCATATTTGAGTTTATAATGTATAAGAGGGAGCAATCGTGGTACATGAGGTGCCCTAGCCTTGATTTTTCCACCGTTCTTTATATGCCTTTTGTTCTTTTTCTTTGTCTTTGATTAACTGCTTGGGGCACAAGGTTTAAGAGCATGATGTATAAGATATAACAGTGAATAACCCCTTTTAAGGTTGGGTGGTTCATTTCCCACTAGGGGTTGGGACAGTCATGGGTTCATATATGATGAAGGACACTCATAGAACCTATAGGAACCATGGTGATGGCCATGATGATGGGGTAGAGCTCATGTATTGGTTTTTTCCCACGTGCTAAGTGTGTTTCTTCCTATTATCATTTGCATTTTGTGGGACATTTTCCTGTTGAATTTGTCCAAATATGCTTTTATCTTTTTGTTTAGTTGCATCAACCTCCAGGCATCATTCCAGGCCATGACCCAAGGTGTGGGCAAGGGGAAGGGGCAAACTAACCCTATGTGGACTTGGTGGAGGGATGTGGACCTAGGTGGGAAAGATGATGAATGGAGTAATAATGAGTGGAAAAGGGGGTAATATAAGCAGATAAGGGAGTGGGACCGCATAACCAAAATCAGGGTTTCCTATGAAATACCATCTCTAAAGCCAAATGGTCAGTAAAAGAGATCCCATGGGAATAGGTTGTGCACTTGCAAGGTGAGCTTAGTTGAACAAAGAATTTGTAATACATCTCTATTTCATTTGATTAATGCAAGAGGCATTAGGGTTTTTAGCAGATTGATTTCCCTAGATAAAAGCAATTGTTGCATGTGTGTTATTGCTTTTTGCATGTCTGAAAATTTTGTTCTAAATTGTGAAATAATGTCCAAGAAGTAGTGTAAATCTGTGTCTTGTGATTTAGATTAAAACTTCATCAACAGTTGCAAATCTACAACCTAATTTCTACATGGTACAGAGCTAGATTCACATTAGAGCAGGAAATTCAAAGTTGTTTCTTAGAGGTTCGAATTTGAAGATCGATGTAGCACGATTTTTTCAAAGTTGAAAGTCAAGCATCTGATGCCCATAACCTTGCTTAGTGGAAGAAATATGTAACAAAGGCGACGAGAATCATCTTGGAGGGAGTACGGGATCATATTGTCAAGAATATCCACAAAAAAGCAACTCAGTTCACGATGTGGAAAGCACTAACATAATTGTTCGATAATATTAGTGACCATAGGACATTGGTGCTCAAAGGATAAACTTCGAAGTACCAAGATGTAGAAGAATGACACAATTCCGCAATATCTGAGCAAGTTTACACAGTGTCGTGATGAACTTCATGGGGTTGGTGTTAATGTCCCTGAAGAAGACTTGGTAACCTTAGCCCTTCTTGACCTTCCCAAGAGTTGGCATATCTATCAAGATTTGGTGAATGGGAGGGAGAAACTACCGAGTTGGGAGCGCTTATGGTCTGACTTAGTACAAGAGGAAATCAGGCGAAATACCAGAGATGGACTTCATCTAAGGGCGAGGATGAAGAAACTTTTGCATTGGCTGGAAATGCAAAGAAGGGAAAAGGGAAGAAATCCCAATCCAAACCAGAATCTAGTCAAGGGGGAAAGAAGAAATATTTGTCAAAAATAAAATTCTTCCATTGTCATGAATTCAGGCACTATGCCACGAAGTGTCCACACAGGAATGAAAGCAAGAAGACCTCAGGATGTGTGCTTCAATACCCACGAAGAAGATGTATCACTGTTATGTTCACCACTTCCGTTTGACCATCTATTTGTGGATGAAAGGTTGTACTCTTTTGCAATTTGGTGTCCATGAATCCCCACAAGCTTGACCAAAAATTCCCAACAAAGTGGGAATCTCAATCATTAACAATGGATGTGGGCAATCCAAAATGTACCCAAACATTCTGAAAGAACAACTTTCTTTTTACATGGCATCAAAATACACATTTTGCTGAACCTATCCACAACTACATACAAATAATCATGACCTCTTTTTGACAATGGAAGACCTGCTGCAAAATCCATAGAAACACTTCCACGGTTGTGTAGGAACCGGAAGTGGTGTGTAAAATCCTAACTTCCTATTGCTAGGTTTATTGATTGCACATAATGAACATCCTTTAATAAAACGAGACACACTATCAAGCATATGAAGCCAATAACAATACCTCTGTAGATGTGCCACCGTCTTACTTACGTCAAAATGACCAGCAATAAGAGAAGTATGTGCCTCTTTTATGATGTTAACTCTTTTTCCCTGTGGAATACAATGCTTTGCCAAGATGGTACAAGTTATCATGCAAATGATAATCCAATTCCTCTACTTGGTTACCTTGACTCAAGCTTGGATAAACAGCTTGAAAGTCATTATCTGATGCATATTGCTCAATATAACTTTCATGTAAAAGAACATTATTCTTGAGTAAAGTAGCTGCACTAATAATACGCCTAGAAAGCATATCAACAACTTTATTGTAGATACCTTTCTTATACCTGATTACTAAGTGGAATTGTTGAAGAAAACCCATCCATCAGAAGTGCCTTGATTGTTGCAACTTTGATTGTGATTGCAGGTATTGCAATGGTTGATGATCAATGTGAATGATTGTTTCCTTACCCATCCAATAGTGTTTTCATTTTTTCACACTTTGCACCAATGCATACAATTCCTTGTCATATGTAGGATAGTTAATCACTGCACCATTAAAAGTTTCTGAATGAAAACAAATAAGCTTACCATGTTGCATGAGGACTGCATCCATAGCGTAGTCAATAGCATCAGTCTAAATCTCAAACAACTGTCTCAAATCTGGAAGTGCAAGTACTGGAGCTATACTGATATTTTCTTTCAACGCATCAGAGGCCTTTTGTTGTTTGCCTCCCCACTGAAAAACCTTTTTCACGCTTGTCAACGCATGCAAAGGAGTTGCTATAAGAGAAAAATTAGCAATGAATTTCCTCCAATATTGGGCTGCTCCCAAAAAAATTCTTACCTCGGTAACTGTCTTGAGCCTTGGCCAATACACAATGACATCAACCTTGAAGGGATCTATTTTCAACTCACCTCACCCAACAATATAACCCAAGTAAACTAAAAAAGTTTTTCCAAACTCGCACTTTGACATCTTAAGATACAACTGTTCTTTTTGCAAGACATCAAGTACTTTTCTTACTTGCATGACATGTTCATCACGAGATTTACTGAAAATTAAGATGTCATCTCAGTAGACTATGACAAACTCATAAAGAAATGGCCTCAACACATCATTCATCACACATGAATGTAGCGGGAGCATTACACAAACCAAACAACATAACTAGCCATTCAAACAAATCTTATTTTGTTTTCAAAGTTGTCTTCCAAATGTCTCTTTCATCTATTCTAATTTGACGGTAGCCACTTCTTAAGTCCAACTTAGTAAAATAATTTTCATATTTCAATTGATCAAGTAAATCATCTATTCTAGGCAGTGGGTAATGATTCTTTACCATAATTTTGTTCAATGCACGAAAGTCGACACACATGCACCATGTTCATCCTTCTTTGGCACCAAGACAACAGGTGAACCACACGGTGAGGAATATGGTCTCATGATCTCTTTGTTTAAGAACTCTTGAATTTGCTTCTTAATTTCTGCGCTTTCCATCATTGACATCCTATACATGCCAATGTTAGAAAGACGACAATCTTGCTACAACTATATCTCATGTTGGATTCCTCTCTTGGGAGACAATCCCTTTGGTTCTTGAAACATCTCGTTATATTGGTTAACTACATCAACCAATTCAAATTTCAAATTCGAATCACAACTTTTAAAAACTTCATTATCAACATCATCCTTGGGTTTGATCATTAGAAGCACAAAATTCTTGCTCGAATTCACTAGTCTTTTCATCTGCCCTACATTTACAAGCGAAATATTTATTTTCTTGCTATGAGCTCTCACAATATATTCTACTCCACCTTTGAATAAATGATATTTCTTTTCATGTCTATAGAAGATAGATTTTTTGTCATAAAGGTACGTGTTGCCCAAAACTATGCCACATATATCTAATGGCACAACGTTAAGCTCCACTTCATCTATGAAATTCGCAGTAATAGCGAATCTCAGTTTACACTTTCTAGTAACCTGCAATTGCGCATTGTCACACACCCATCCAAGTGGATATGGTTTATGATGTGGAACGGTTTCCAAGTTTAAACTTTTGACAATGTTTTCAGAGATAAGATTGGCTTGAGAGCCACTATCAAAAAGCATATCAATCTTGTTGTGTTTTGATATCACCCTTATGTGAAAAAGTTCTATTCTCCTCTTTTCGTTTGGAGTTTCATTTTGTGAGTTTGAAGAACTAGTGCTAGCAATGGATTCTTTTCCTTTTAACCCCATGGCTGTGATTTTAGTTTCATCACCCGAATCGGATCCCAAATCCTGTTGAGTGGTTGCAGTTGTTTTTTGTTTTCCCTTGTTGTTTTTCTTTGGTCTCATTTCAAGATGAAGCTTCCAACAGTGAGCTTCATTGTGACCCTCTCTGGAATAGTGTTTGGATGTAATTTTCTCTCATTTTTTGATAAATGCATTTTTATTTGCCTTCCCTTTGAAATTATTTTCCTTTCCTTTACTCTTAAATGGATTTTTACTACCTTCTTCTGGAGTGTTTTTTCCTCTTGCCTCAAGATGGGTGGCTTGCACACACACATCATCTAGATTATTGGGATTAAACATTAAGATAGTATGCCTAAGGTAATTGTGTAAACCCCCTATGTACTTCAGTGATGTGTCTCGTGATTGCAAATCTACACCTAACATCAAAGACCTTTTTCTGAATTCTTGGGTGTAATCTTGCACATTTTGACCTTTACGCTGTCTAAAGTTCTACCAATTCATGATGGCTTTGTGCATATAAGCTAGAAGGTAGAATTGTCTTTTGATTGCAGCAATGAAATCATTCCAAGAAATTGAGATCTTACCATGTTTTTTAATCTCCTCTTGGGTCGTTGATTCCCACCATACTAGTGCTACACCCTCCATTCTCAAGGAAGCTAATTAAATGTTTATGTCTTCCTCTTGAAGGTTTTGAATGCTACAATAGACCTCCAACTGACAAATCCAATTATCAAGCTTCTCTGCATTCACTTCACCATTATACATGGGAAGCTCAAATTTAACATCAAGTTTTAAAAAAGGTGATTTACCAGTTCTTTTTGAAGTATGATGATCAGTATGAGTAAGGGTTGTGTTAGTGGAAGAGGGTGAAGATGCTTGTGAGGAAGAAGATGAAGAAGATGGTGGAGAGGTTGGAGGTTTGTCTCCATTTCCATTACCTCCTCTTGAAGAACATTCTCCTTTGGGAGGTTTGGAACTTTCCCTTTGCAACCTGGTATTCCTCTCTTCATAAAGTACCTTCACCATCTCTGTCATATCAAAGAAAGCCTTTCTGAAGGTCTTCTCATCTTCTATCATGTTTGTAGGTTCTCCTTCATGAGACATGATCTCTAGAGTCTCAACTGCAACTCGAGGCTCAATTGGTGTTGGAGATTGTGGCAACCTTGCTCTTCTTCCCCTTGACCCAACTTTAGGGCTTCCAACGAGCTTCCCTTCTCCTCTTTTGAGTTTTAACCTTGTAAACATGACATAAACTCGCAAACAGTTAAATCCTTCTTTCAAAAAGCAAACCTAGTAGCTCTGATACGAAAATGATCTGATTTAGAATATTACATTGTTGTGCTAAGATCCTCCTCCAATTAGAAACAAAATGTTTTCATTGTGCTTAAGGATTCATGAATTTTTGCAAGTAAAATGATGAGTTTTTATGTTAATTTTATGAGAAATTTAACATAAAATAAAAGACTGAAACAACAACATAAACATGTACAGAACAACATCAAAAACACATTAAAACAGGAACATGATAAAGGAGTTCACCCCTCTTGGGCTACGTTTCCTTGGTCCAGCTTCCAATGGCTTGGGCCTCTCTATTATGCTCAAAAGTGTAAAAATATGTGTTTACAATGCTCAAATGCTTCTGCAACCTGCTCTAATGAGTACAAAATGTCCACAAATGGCCATCTAGCTTTCTTTTACATCCAATTTGGTGAAAACTAAAGAAGTTATGACCTCTCCAAGTTTCTCCACTATTCGCTCCACAAATTGCTCCAAATCCGGCATGATCTTACAAATTAGCTCCAAAAAGCACTAAATGAGAGAAAATTTCACTGCACGACGGTCCATAATCTGTCTGCACCAATTGTCCCATCGCAAATCATAATCGGCGAGAACCGGTGGGCTTATGGTTTGTAAACGTAGCGGGGTAATGTGCGATTGTGATATGGCGAACCTGACGGAACTATTAACCATAACTCATAAACTTATCGTGTCTGGGATCCTTTTTGTAATTCGCAATCAGTGGAGTACCAAAAGTATTATATGTGATACTCTGTTTTCTGCGGTGTGTGATTGCAATTATGCATCACACCCTGGCTTGTTCTGGGGCCGATTTTTAATGCCGACCCACCTGCGACATGCGATTTGCGAAATGTGGGGGCCAATGGCGGCCTGCCACTTGGTGCTTCCCCATTCACTAAAGAGCCCTGCCACATCATCTTTTCCTGCCATTTGTCCAAGTCAAACCTGAACTTTGACTTGCTCTAACTTCTTCATACGAGCTCAGATTCGAGTGTCATTCACACTGTTGGAATTAGGATGACGAGTTCTTCGATCGAAAGTTAAGTTTATAGAGATTATGACACTTTGAGTTTTGAGCCTAACTTTGAGCACCTGATCATTCAAGGAGGGAAGAACTAATCTTCCTTGGGAAAAATAATCCCAGACTATTTTGGAAGGAGCTCCAACCGAGAAAGATACAAACTAGAAATAGTATTACAACTTCTAGATGGTTTGACTATGCAAGACAACTTTATGAGCAGGATCTCAAAGTTGACCCTCCCCCTTTGGTCAACACTAATACTGAATTCTTCACGGCGAAAGAGGTAGAGATGGGTATCAAGAAGTTGGGTGTTGGAAAAGCAAAATATTTAGCTGAACTCCAAGCAGAATATCTAAAGTGGGGCTCAAATATTGTTGCACCTCGCATTACAAAAATTTTCAACATCATACAATAGGGGCTCCCCATAGATTGTACAACTAGTATGGAAATGCTTCTTTTCAAGAGCAATGACATCAATAATCCCTCCAATTATAGGACCATCATGATAACCCCTTTGTTTGCAAAGTTATTTGGAAGGATGCTAGAAAATAAAATTAGAAAGTGGGCAGAAGAAAGAGATAAGCGTGTTAAAGGGCAAGCAAGTTTTAGACAAACATTCCACAATTGATCATTGTATAATTTTAAGGCACGTCATTGAAAAAGTTTGGGAGAAAAAGGAAGAAGTCTTTTGTTGCTTTGTTGATTTTAGAAAAGTGTTTGACACGATTCCTAGGGATAATATTTGGCACATAATGGAGGAGATTGGGGTTCCTAAACATTTGAGAGCAGTTTTGCTACGCTGTATGAAGAGGTGAAAGTCAAAATTAGAACTTCAGCAGACATTTCTGAAAGTTTCAGAAGCGATATCGAGGTCAAGAAAGGTTGCCCACTGTCTCCTACCCTTTTTGGTTTATATATCGACAAGCTTGAGGAGTGGTTAAATTCGCAAGGGGGTGATGGTATCTATTTGGGCAATTTTGTTATAAGGCTTCTTTTGTATGCAGATGACCTTATTCTGATTGCTAAATCGGCTCTTGGTTTGCAAGAGAACTTACTATCCCTTGAGCATTTTTGTAGAAGTGTGGGGATGCAAGTCAATATTAGCAAAACGAAAGTAGTGGTTTTCTCTAAAAAAAGAAAACATAACTAGCATAAGTTCTACTTTGAAGGCAACATTTTGGAAGAAGTTGCGGATTACAAATATCTCGGAATTGACTACAACAAAAATCTAAGATGAGATGGTTGTAGAAAGAAAATAACCTTGGGGCATTGGAAAGCATTTTATGCTTTTCAAAATAGGTGTAGAGAGGCAGAGTTATGGGATTGGAAAACCATTCAAACTCTTTTTGGGCTTCTAGTGATTTCGGTGATTCTCTATGATTGTGAACTATGGGCCAGCAGTACATTTGACATGCAGTGGAAACAAATTGAGAAAATTCAGAAGTGTTTGATTACAAACAAATTCAAGATTAAAAGACCAGTTCCTTATGCTATCTTATTAAGTGAAATAGGGGCTGCTCCTATTGAAGCAGTTGCTATGGTGCGAGTCATAAGGTATTTAAAAAAAATTGAGCAAATGGAAGAGGGTAGATGGCATAAGGTTGTCTTTAATGACATATTGTGCAACATAAAAAAGACTTGGTTGCAACAAAATAACAAATGGTTTAGTAAGTGGGTTATTTGCTTGAACACGTTTCCCATAAACAACAAAGAGGTAAAAGCTTTTGCTATGGATAAGTTCCACAAGTGTACTTGGGATAAGGAGCTAGGAAGAAAGAAAAAGTATTATATTTAAGTGTTTAATCCCACTCATAGTCACCAACCAAAAACATACATAGAGGCCAATATCTCTTGGAGAGCCAAAATTCTTATTACTCAGTTAAGGACTAATTTTGATCAACTCCATTGTGAAACATGGCATTGGAAAAGGCCAGAAGTGTGGGAGGAAAGAATATGCATTTTTTGTTCTTTCAGAAAAGTGGAAACAAAAAATCATTTCATTTTAGAATGTGAGGCCTTCAAAAACAACAGGGAAAATTATGCAGATATGCTGGCAGCTAGCTCGTGGGATAATCTATTTAGCGAGGGGTTTGTCAAGAAGCTGGGAGCATTTATTGTGAGGCTTCACAGAAAAAGGGCCAAATACATCAAGCAGATGAAGAAGCAATCTGTCCGATAGGCTATCTTTAGCCTTGTGGACATTAAAATAATTTTGTTTCTTTCTTTCTTTCTTAATACTAATATAGATGATGGAACCATCTGTGCTCACAGAATGTCTCACTTCAATACAGATAGGCTTCTAAAACTTGTAAAGGCAATTATTTGGTTGTTCTGTGAGAATGAGTGTTCTTGTGAGGTCATTTCTTGGTTCGCTACATTTAATCATCAAATAATCTTTATCAAAACTATAATTTCGGAGTTAATGAAATTGTTATTACTAATGCAAAATGTATTTACTTCCCTTAAATATTCCTAATGTAAGAGGATTGTGATATGAAAATATAATATTTGCAATTCCATTAATTTGAAATGATTCTTATCATATTTAGGCTTAAAATATTTACTTCACTTTCCATTAGCTGGAAAGGGGCTTATTACCCCTCATTTTAGTAGGGGTTCCTATAGCCATTTTTTATATTAGGAAACATCATTGTAATTCTAGGGAACACATGACCTCATGTACAAGGTGTTACGAGTGATGATGAAACTATCAGCAAAGAGATGCCAGCCGAGTGCATGGGTCTTTGACCAAAATAGATAATTGCAACTGTAGCAAAGTATGCCACATATTATTGTGAAACAATGCTAAAGTTGAATGTCAGGGAGGTTGTTGAACTTAGTGGGAGGTTATGACTCCCGTTGGTCCATTCGAGGCTCACATTGAAAGATGGTAATTCAAACTAATGTATTGTTTCCTTCTTGGAAAATGAGAGATGATTGCAACATAAATGAATATGAAACTACCTGGAGAAAGAGATTCTTTGAGAAATCCACTTGAAGCAAATTTAGATACTAAACCATGATGATGTGTAGATGTCATGGTGGACAATGTCAATAGAAAACAAATGGAGATTATAGGCTTACCATCATTGGAGAAAAATGGTGGTGGTAGTACTCAAAACAAACTAAGGTTGGAATGCCCCCAAAGTCAAAAGGATGTTTAGGGGAGTGATAGGCGGTTGCTTTGATTGAAAAATGTGGGTCAACTACAATACAATGTGATGGCTAAGGCGGAAGCTCATAACACAGATCCAATATTGAGTAGGTATGGAAAAAATGTAATTTTTCCAACCAGGGGAGACTTAGGATTGTTGCTAGGTAGTATGTGAAGAACACGGTGAATGATGTGTTTCTTTCTTCCAAAGAATCTTTGTACACTTTCCAAAATAATATAATGATGGTTTTAAATGTACAAACATGAAGATAGGTTCCCCAACATGCAGTAGCCTACATGAGGGTGTAAGGAAGTAACTATAGAGGGCGGGGGCCCCATTGGATGGTCTCAGCATGGGGGGTGATGAATGGACGATGATTGTGAAAATGGTTCTTTGCTAGTCGGGGTGTGAGAGGCAAAGGGAAAAACGCAATGGAAAATTTATGATGATCAAACTAATGGGTGTTCGAGAATAAAAAGGGGGAAGTTAGAAATGAGATGAGGAAGAAGCATGAGGAAATGACTTAATCCATACGACCAGATGATTCTCGGGTGAGGTAATGCAACATGGATACTAGTAATGCGAAGGATAAGACTATGTGGGGCAATCCATGGGGGTGGAGTAACTACTGAATATGAATGTTTACCAAGTGTAAAAGGAGGGTGTGTGCAAATGTGATTAGGATGTGGGGGCCTTATGGTGAATGAAAGGGGAGTGAAATAGAATCTCTGAATGCTCAGAGGAGAATCTATTAGGCCATTTGAAGAAAATGAAGAAAATGATACCTCAAGTGTGGGTGTGTTGCTTTACATGCAGGGAATCGACGCAAGCAAAAAATTGAACATGCAATCATGAGCTAAAAACCCCAATTGAAAGCACCATATATACATGAAATAATCTAAGCAAATATTGTAATAAGGCAGAGATAAAATATGGTGCACTTGAGTAGAATCACGAGTGATAAGAGTATTAAGAGAATTTTTTTGTCATGGAGAAAGGAAGATGGAAACACGGGTTTGGGAAATAGAGCTCATTTTCTCCCAAATTATTGAGAGGAAGTTTGATGATGGGGTGTACAAAAGGGGGATGGAGCCCATAATTGCACCTCATTTGGTCATTGGTGAGGTGGTGAATTGAGAGCTTGTTTGTGAAAGATATAGTTGATGGTTCGTTAGAAGGTGGTGCCAATGATTTAAATTAGGATGAAAGGCATCATAACGATAAGTGAAGGTGTCCCAAGGGGTGGTAAAGGAAGTCTTATATTGATCTACATAGTGGATTTGAATTTGGTTATAACTTGAGAAACCATGCATGAAGAATATAGCTTCATGCCTAGCACAAGAATCAATGACTTGGTCAACGAATGGTGTGGGAAAATTATCCTTTCAACATCCTTTGTTTAGATTGTGGAAATTTGTGCAGATCTAAATGGTACCCTTTTTCTTCATGATAGAGACGGGGTTAGAAACCTAAGAGGTGTAAGTGATAGGTAAATGAACCTAGCTTTATGCAGCTTGTTGATTTCAACTTTGATAGGAACAAATTTATATGGGTGAAAAGGACTCTTCTTATGACAATAGTAGAAGTGTTAGGCCATTTCAATGTGGTGTTCCACAATGGTAGGACTAAAACCAAGGATTTATGGATAAGACTAAGAAAATATGTTATGGTATTCCTGAAAGAGGGCCTTGTAGATGATAACCTCTTTTGTGAGCATGTTGAAATTAATGCTATCTCTTCAAAATCACCAAACTCAGTCAAAATATCAACCTTGATGGTATGGGATATGTTGGCCATATTTCCTTCTTAAAAGACATTTGGTGTAGGAATGGGGTTCTTGAACCAATCAACATGTCCCAGGGGAATGAAATCCTTTGTTTCTACTACACGTATATCAATCATAGGTGGAGTGAGAGGGGAAAAGGCTCCTTAAGGTAAGAATAAGTAATGATGATTCGTGGAATGCCAAAGACACTTAGGTTCTACCATGACTTTGAGGATGTCTTCATTGGAGTGGAAGATATCCCAGCAATATGGTGGAGTTATAGATGAATCGTGAAGTTGAGGTTGGTGCATGGAAGTATTAGTGGATGTATAAGCATGTGATATCATGTTATATCCTATAGTGCTAATGGAGGAGGAAACAACATATATGGGGTCGTTCCACACTATCTTAATTGGTGCTGCCAATGTATTGGATGAAGCGATTCTAACACCATGAAATGAGGAGTAGATGATCGATATCATTTCCCCCACATAGGAATAATTATAGTATATATGGTCATGATTATGTGTGTCATTAGTAGTAGATGACAAGGGAATATCTTGTTGTGGTTCAGGTGGGAATGTAGTTTGAACCTTCAATGGTTGTGCCGGTGTGGTGGGAGACACACTAAGAGTGGGGTCATTCCTCAAGGTGGTCAAGGTATTTGGGGTGCCACAAGTAGCCTCAATTTGAGGTGGATTAGGATCTTGATGAGAGGTATCTGGAAACTAAGCCATATGATGTCAGGGAATGCGATGATTAAAGGAAAAATATAGGTAAGATGAGTGTCGTCATTGCATAATGCAAAATATGGCATGTCATCCATTGATTAACAAGAGTAGTGATGCAATAGATGTTAGATGTGTCATCATCAACATCTAGGGTTGGTAGAAGTGATGGCTTGATTGTGGTTACATTATAGATGTAGACTATTGCATCATGATACGAGGGAGATTGGGTAAAATTCGTGGGTATAATGCATGTGTTGTGCAAAAATGGCACATGGGT